>CM038708.1:5717011-5797011 GCA_021613375.1 Megaleporinus macrocephalus
TCAGCTTGGTCCTCTACAAGAAAAAAGATAGAGAGAGAAAGAGAGAGATTTATATATGAGGTTCCTAACAACCACCTGGAAGACCTGGCAGACCCACCAACACTGTCCCCCCATCAGACACACAGCACTTTGACCCTTAAGATCTAGGAGAATATCAAGCTCCACCTTCAGATCTGAGAACATGCTTCCACTGTGAGAAGACACCTCAACACTATAGGTCTGACAGGATGTGCAGATGTTCAAGAAGCTCCTCACTAAGCAAAGGAGATACAGACACACCAAATACAGAAGCTGAACAATGGACTGGCCACCCCAGAGTCCAGAAGCTCAACATCACTAAATGTGTGTTTGGGGTTATTTGGATGGTGAGATAAAGCAGAACCAGCTTCTAAGATTGACCAGGAGGTGAGTCTCATGAGAAGGAGCGGAAGCTGTAATAAAGGTAAAGAGTGGACACAGTAAATATTGAGGAACATCTCATGTACAGGTCTGACCTGTGGAAGAAGACACCAGGCTTTAGAGATCAGCGAACGGCCAGCCAACCGCAGAACCTTCTCAGGTGGGAGCTGGAGGTGTCAGCTTGACGGTACTACATACACTTAAACAGTCAAAGGTCTCCACACATGCAGACGCCGTGCTGGAGAGCGGAGGTCTTGGCAGGATGACACATACCACCACTGAGCAATTAGGACCGCAGCTCACTGCGCAAGCTTGTTGCTAATTAGCCCTGAGGCCCGAGCCTGCCCAGGCCAGAGTGGAGGGGTGGAGTGGGGATGGTTTGAGTTGGGATTGTATTGGGGTGGGGGTTCTAGTAGTTGGCTCGCATCTCTGAGTCAATGGAAACAGGGAGGTGGGGGGGGATTTTAGGGGATCCAAACCTGACTAGCTCCCCAAACGTGGCACGGAGGGGGTTGTCAGGCTTGTTAGCCCCGCAGGAGGTGGGGTGACAGCCGGGGGTAAAGCTGCCAGGGGGATTTGGGGGGAGCGGGGTTTGGTATTGTTTCCAAATGCCTCCGGGACTGAATAGATGGAGGCTTTCAGAGCCGGGGTCTCGGAGCAGAGGGGCTTTCTTTTTTTAACTCCTTCTTCGAAAAAAAGAGAGAAAGAAAAAAGAAAGAAAAGGAAAAAAATGGCTTCTGTTCGTATTCAGTCCTATCGAAATCTAGTCAGCACCCCCTGAACACCCCTACGCCCACCTCGCCTACACACACCTACGAGGTTATACATTATAAGGACACATACACACAGTCATCTATAAGCTTATTACACATTAAATTATATATATATATATATATATATATATATATATATATATATATTCTTTTTGAGGCCAGTAACATTAGTCTAGTTCAACTGGACAGTATGTACTACTGTATGCACTACTGACTACTAATCTCTCTGTTGAGTTTTTGTTAGTATATTAAATTTACAGCTGTTTATTTCTCTGTTCTGATCAGCTGTGCAAGCTAAACACTGTGACACCTCGTATCGAGAACACGTACCTCGATATCCTATTTTGTACTTTATCCCCTTTCATCTCCTTTATCAGCTTCTCTCTCTCTCACACACACACGGTTGTCTTACCACATTAGTGAGGTCATCCATAGGTTTCTATTGAACTTTGTTTTACTATAACTAAATAATACTACACCTAAACCTAATCCTAATCTTAACCTTAGTACATTATATAATACTACACCTACACCTAAACCTAACCTTAACCTTAGTACCTTATATAATACTACACCTAAACCTAAACCTAACCTTAACCTTAGTACCTTATATAATACTACACCTACACCTAACACTAACCTTAACCTCAGTACCTTATATAATACTACACCTACACCTAAACCTAACCTTAACCTCGGTACCTTATATAATACTACACCTACACCTAACCCTAACCTTAACCTCAGTACCTTATATAATACTACACCTACACCTAACCCTAACATTAACCTCAGTACCTTATATAATACTACACCTACACCTAACACTAACCTTAACCTCAGTACCTTATATACTACTACACCTACACCTAAACCTAACCTTAACCTCAGTACCTTATATAATACTACACCTACACCTAACACTAACCTTAACCTCAGTACCTTATATAATACTACACCTACACCTAACCCTAACATTAACCTCAGTACCTTATATAATACTACACCTACACCTAACACTAACCTTAACCTCAGTACCTTATATAATACTACACCTACACCTAACCCTAACCTTAACCTCAGTACCTTATATAATACTACACCTACACCTAACCTCAACCTTAACCTCAGTACCTTATATAATACTACACCTACACCTAAACCTAACCCTAACCTTAACCTCAGTACCTTATATACTACTACACCTACACCTAAACCCTAACCTTAACCTCAGTAGTCACTTTAATACACTCTGCAGTCACTTTAATACACTCTGCTGCTACCTTCTCCATTCCTGTTTATTTTATTTTCATATATTTTATATATTTATGTTTATTTTATTTATTTAAGTACTGCTGTCTGGGTAAAACTGGGTCCTTGGGTACCACAATTTCGTTCCACCCCATGTACCACATGTGATGCGAATGACAATAAAGTCTCCTTGAATCCTTGAATCCTTGAGTACCTTATATAATACTACACCTACACCTAACCCTAACCTTAACCTCAGTACCTTATATAATACCACACCTACACCTAACCCTAACCTTAACCTCAGTACCTTATATAATACCACACCTACACCTAACCTCAACCTTAACCTCAGTACCTTATATAATACTACACCTACACCTAACCTCAACCTTAACCTCAGTACCTTATATAATACTACACCTACACCTAAACCTAACCCTAACCTTAACCTCAGTACCTTATATACTACTACACCTACACCTAACCTCAACCTTAACCTCAGTACCTTATATAATACTACACCTACACCTAAACCTAACCCTAACCTTAACCTCAGTACCTTATATACTACTACACCTACACCTAAACCCTAACCTTAACCTCAGTACCTTATATAATACTACACCTACACCTAACCCTAACCTTAACCTCAGTACCTTATATAATACCACACCTACACCTAACCCGAACCTTAACCTCAGTACCTTATATAATACTACACCTACACCTAACCTTAACCTTAACCTCAGTACCTTATATACTACTACACCTACACCTAACCATAACCTTAACCTCAGTACCTTATATAATACTACACCTACACCTAACCCTAACCTTAACCTCGGTACCTTATATACTACTACACCTACACCTAACCCTAACCTTAACCTCAGTACCTTATATACTACTACACCTAAACCTAACCTCAACCTCGGTACCTTATATACTACTACACCTACACCTAACCCTAACCTTAACCTCAGTACCTTATATAATACTACACCTACACCTAAGCCTAACCTTAACCTTAGTACCTTATATAATACTACACCTAGACCTAACCCTAATCTTAACCTCGGTACCTTATATACTACTACACCTACACCTACACCTAACCTTAACCTCGGTACCTTATATAATACTACACCTAAACCTAACCCTAATCTTAACCTCAGTACCTTATATACTACTACACCTACACCTAACCCTAACCTTAACATCGGTACCGTATATACTACTACACCTACACCTAACCCTAACCTTAACCTCGGTACCTTATATACTACTACACCTACACCTACACCTAACCTTAACCTCAGTACCTTATATACTACTACACCTACACCTAACCCTAACCTTAACCTCGGTACCTTATATACTACTACACCTACACCTAACCCTAACCTTAACCTCGGTACCTTATATACTACTACACCTACACCTAACCCTAACCTTAACCTCGGTACCTTATATACTACTACACCTACACCTAACCCTAATCTTAACCTCAGTACCTTATATACTACTACACCTACACCTAACCCTAACCTTAACCTCAGTACCTTATATACTACTACACCTACACCTAAACCTAACCTTAACCTCAGTACCTTATATAATACTACACCTAAACCTAACCCTAACCTCAGTACCTTATATAATACTACACCTAAACCTAACTTTAACCTTAGTACCATATATAATACTACACCTAACCCTAACACCGATCTTAACTTTAGTACCCCAAAGACTAATTTTCTGCTCTTTTATATTTTTTTAAACTTGATTTTTGGATAAAATGACGTGTCCTTAAGTGAGGACCACGTTACTATACTAGTGAGGACATGTGGTCCTCACAACTATACCTCTACAAGAACACACACACACACACACACACACACACACACACAATCTCCACACAGTGCACAGCATCTGCGCTCGCCACGCTCTCCTGCCTTCAGCCGCCGCTCCAGTCTTCCCGGCGAACTCGGGGGGGATTCTGAGTCGTGACGTCGCTTTTTAGCTTTTTAATTTAAAGTCGTGTTTTAGAGAGAGAGAGAGAGAGAGAGAGAGAGAGAGAGAGAGAGAGAGAAAGAGAAAGAGAGAGAGAGAGAGAGAGAGAGAGAAAGAGAAAGAGAAAGAGAGAGAGAGAGAGAGAGAGAAAGAGAGAGAGAGAGAGAGAGAGAGAGAGACAGAGAGAGAGAGAGAGAGAGAGAGAGACAGAGAGAGAGAGAGAGAGAGAGAGACAAACACACGCGCGCGCGCAGGCTGGTAACATTTGCGGCTAATTGTGAGAGTGGGGAGTTTTCCCGGATTAGTCGCCGCGCGCTCGCGGACGGGGATTGGCTTGGGTGGGTTTTTTTCCCCCGGTTACCATTGTTGTCACCGAAGGAACAGCCTCACATCAAACACGGGGAGGGAGCGCGTGGAGAAAGACGGCCCGCATTCAAGCAATACCCCCTCCACACACACATCCCCCAAACCCCCCCCCCCCCCCCCCCCCCCCCCCGACCGGTCCATAGGCTTAGCGCTCTCAATCGAGTTACATGAAAAGATTTCCAGAATGAAAAGGTGGCCCTGAGAGCAGAGCTGCGCGCGCTAAACACTGTCCGCAATTAATTATAAGCAAATGGAATAAAAGCATTAACGTTCAGAAAAAACACAAACCTGAAGAAGAAGCTCGCGCTGCTCTCCAGATCTGCACGCGCACCAAAGAGAATCAAAGAAATTTAATAAACCCATAAAACTGCAGCCTGAATGAACCAGACCCGCCAACACCGCGTACCAGAACATCCACAAACCCACATTCAGCATTCCTCAGAGCCGAGATCAGACTTCACATCAGATCCGAGATCAGATTTCACACCAGAGCCGCGATCAGACTTCACACCAGAGCCGAGATCAGACTTCACACCAGAGCCGAGATCAGACTTCAAACCAGAGCCGAGATCAGACTTCACATCAGAGCCGAGATCAGACTTCACATCAGAGCCGAGATCAGACTTTACACCAGAGCCGAGATCAGACTTTACACCAGAGCCGAGATCAGACTTCACATCAGAGCCGAGATCAGACTTCACATCAGAGCCGAGATCAGACTTCACATCAGATCCGAGATCAGATTTCACACCAGAGCCGAGATCAGACTTCACACCAGAGCCGAGATCAGACTTCACATCAGAGCCGAGATCATACTTCACATCAGAGCCGAGATCAGACTTCACACCAGAGCCGAGATCAGACTTCACATCAGAGCCGAGATCAGACTTCACATCAGAGCCGAGATAAGACTTCACACCAGAGCCGAGATCAGACTTCAAACCAGAGCCGAGATCAGACTTCACATCAGAGCCGAGATCAGACTTCACATCAGAGCTGAGATCAGGCTTCACATCAGAGCCGCGATCGGACTTCACATCAGAGCCGCGATCGGACTTCACATCAGAGACGCAATCAGACCTCATATGAGAGCCACAATCAGACTCCATGAGAGCCATAATCAGTCTCTGTATGAGAGCTATAATCAGTCTCTGTATGAGAGCCACAAATCGGACTTCACATCAGAGCTGCAATCGGACTTTACATCAAGGCCGCAAATCGGACTTCACATCAGGGCCGCAAATCGGACTTCACATCAGGGCCGCAGAGACTTCATATCGTAGCCGCAATCAGACTTCAGGGCTTCGCATCAGAGCCTCAACCGGCCCTCATATCAGAGCCTCAATCAGACTTAATGACTTTCTCAGTCTCAATCAGACTTCATGACTTCACATCAGAGCCTCAATCAGACTTAATGACTTCATATCAGAGCCTCAATCAGACTTAATGACTTCATATCAGAGTCTCAATCGGACTTCATATCAGAGCCTCAATCAGACGTAATGACTTCATATCAGAGCCGCAATCGGACTTCATATCAGAGCCTCGATTGAACTTCACATCAGAGCCGCAATCAGACATCATATCAGCATCAAAAGTCTGAATCACACAAAACAAAAAGCAGACTCATCCTTATGACGATTAGGTGGGGTGGGGGGATGGGGGTCAACATGCCCCCCAAACCAACCCAAAGAAAAATCAAGACACGCTCCTGAATTCTTATCTGTTCAGCGCAAATAAATAAATAGAAACGATCTCTTTTCAATCCAATCTGCTAAAAACATCCCGCAGAAACCCCGAGACAGAGAACCAACTCAAACACACAGAAAAGGGTTTAGAAGAAAGAGAGAGAGAGAGAGAGAGAGAGAAAGAGAGAGAGAGAGAGAGTGAGAGAGAGAGAGAGAGAGAAAGAGAGAGAGAGAGAGAGAGAGAGAGAGAGAGAGAGAGAGAGAGAGAGAGAGAGTGAGAGAGAGTGTGTGAGAGAGAGAGAAAGAGAGAGAGAGAGAGAGAGAGAGAGAGAGAGAGGCAAGGATGGAGAATGAGGGAGCGGGGGAGGGAGAGAGGGTGAGTCTTTTATCCTTTCTCGTGCATTCATCTGCGGGGAATAACATTGGACTTGCAAATTCGCGCTTCACGTGGGCAAGACGAGAAAAGACGGGAATCAAAAGTCTCATCAAAAGAAAACACGTTTTCAAGCTGGGTCTGAAAAAAAGGCAAAACTAACCTGAAAAGAAGGCGGGAAGAAAAAAAAGAGCGGGAAAGAAAAAAAGAGGCTTTAAAAAGAAAGAATTACACGAAATCAGAACAAAAATTCTTAAAAATAAGAACTTTTAAAAAAACAGAGCACTGAGAATTCCGCGCGAGGATTTTATTCCGCTGATGACGTTTCTAGGGTCAGGTCAAGATGATGTCAGATCTGTGTTGGCGCGTTAATTTGCTGGATCAAATAATAATAATAATAATAATAATAATAATAATAATAATAATAAATGTGATTATTTTATTTTTACCGATAGTACTGATTGATCAGTAAACCGCGAACGAGTTGAGCGCGGGTCAGGAAGTTTCGCGGGAATCCCGCAGCGCAGCAGATCAGCGGTGATTAATAAAGGAGGGAATAAAAGAAAAGAGTGAGAGAGAGAGAGAGAGAGAGAGAGAGAGAGAGAGAGAGAGAGAGAGAGAGAGAGAGAGATGCAAAGCGGGCTGAGAGGTGCTGGATGGAAGGTTGAGTCTCGCGGGTCACTAGTTCTGAACTGATGAGCGTTTCTGATTAATTCAGAGCCACGGAGCCGTGACGCGGCGATACGGTGGGAACTCCGGGATGTTCTGGATGTGAGGAGGTGCGCGGGGCTTAAAGAAAGAAAGAATAAAAAGAAAGGAAGAGAAACGGGGGGAAGAAAAGATTTAAAAACGGAAGGAAAGCATGAGATGGAGGTGGAGCGCGCGCTCAGGTAGACGGAGAGCGGCTCTCTCATGCAGGACCGCGGCTGTCTTTCATCTGCACGAGAGAGAGAGAGAGAACGAAAGAAAAAAGGAGAGAGAGAAAGAAAGAGAGAGCGTGCACACAAAGGGCGGAGCGGGATGACCTGAGGGGCTTTTCACTTTTGGACCTGACGTGATCTCTCACCCCTAACACACACACACACACACACACACACACACACACACACACACACACACACACACACACACACACACACTAACGTATATCTAATATATGTATATAATGTGTGTGTGTCCAGATTTTTATGTATATATATTTGTATGTGACTGATATTACTTACATTGTACGTGAATTTTATTAAAATGGAATTTACTGGTAAAAAAAAAAGAAGTACGTATGTAAGTAAGGTTGTTATTACACATAGAGCTGTTTACATATATGTTCTAAAGGTCAATGATTGAACACAACCTGTACACGCTGCCATACATTTTATTACACAACTGCTGTTTATTTATTAATTGTAATATATTGACAACACACTAAAATATCTATTTTCCATTATGTTCAAATAAAAATTCTAAAAACTTGAAAGCAAACGAATAGAAATCAGAACATATTAGAAATAATCCAGACGTGAACGAGTGCATGTGTTCATAGATTTAAAATTATATATATATATATATATATAATTATACATAGTTATATTTTCATTTATTCAAAATCATTTAATTCAAATCCTTTTTATTATATGTATTTTCAGGAATTGTAAAGAGGAGCAGTAGAACAGTAGAGTTCTAATTTCCTTCTCCTGTTTTGAAAGTAGAGGTTTTGGGTGTTTGTTTAAACAGCAACTATATATTAAATATTGGGATTACACACACACGCGCGCGCACACACACTTACACACATTAAGAAACTGAAATATAAATCACATATAACCAAAACCACTCCAATTCTTCTAAAGCTGCTCCGTTCCTGTTTATTAATCGCACGTGCACAGATAAAAAAAAGCAGCTGGGTATAATCTGCCCTGACATACATACACACCATGTATGTTACACATCATACATAAATAAAGCATTACATTCTATTATCAGTTCAAGTGTACTATTATTATTATTATTATTATTATTATTATTATTATTATTATTATTATTATTATTATTAGGCGCATTGACTATTGTATGCTTTGGCATCTGCACCAGATCAGGCATGAATTTATTAAGTATTAAATATATTAATAATATATTCATATTTCTTTTCTTATATATATATATATATATATATATATATATATATATATATATATATATATATATATATATATATATATATATATATGATGTTATAAACTAATAAAATGAAGGCGAATTTGAAAACACAGTACAGAAGATGTTACAACGATATGGGTTTAGATACCAATAACATAATTAAATAACAATAATTAACTACTAATGAACAATAACAGAATGTTATATATAATATATATATATATAATATATACATAATCTGAAACCCCATTAATATGTTTATCTAAAATCTTCAATGTTTTCAATATTTCAATTATAATTAAACTATAAAGCTTCCTCTGTATGAGGTTTACAATCATAAAAACACTGTTCCTGTCAGGCTGACTCAATAGTTCATATAGACTTTATCAAAACTTAAACTGAAAATAATCTTTACACTGTATAACAGTCAGAACAGGCCAGCAGATCAGACGAGGTGATTTTAGACTTAAACTAACGTAAAACTGAATTTTCAATTCATCTGAAATTTAAGTCCTAGGTGTTTTACATATTATATTTTTCCCCAGTATTTACTTTAACCACTCCATCTGTATTAGTATTAGAGATTTAGCACCATGACCACATAAACAGGGGTTACTATTTAATAAAAACACTGGTTCTTTAGAGCACCGCCACAGCAGTACCACATCTACATGTTCTACACAGTCGTATATCTAATTTCCAATTAATTTAAAATATTAAATACATTAAATAAATGAATGAATAAAGGTTCTAGGCTACCAGACATGGTTGTTCAAAAAATCTCATATTCGGGCCCTTCTTTTTGGAGAGTAGGGTGCAGCCCGAGCCCCTTCGGTCCAATCAGAGACGGAGCTGCTCTGGTGTCTTTTGCTGGTTGAACTTCAAAATAAAATAAACTGTAACAGCAACTAGAAATATTAATATTCTACAAATTCTCGTTCCACAGTGGCAGAGCGAGCTTATCGACTCCACCTTAACAAGACAACTAATAGAGATTTTTAGAGCAAGATGAATGGTCAGCAACATCCTTCAGAGTGGTTCTTTCTGGGTAGTCTTCAGTACACAGTAGATATTATCGCTAAGTTTACAGGAGAGGCCAAAAACCGCCTATACTTTCAATGTAAATGAATGGAAAGAGGTTTATTTCAATGCACATTTGGAGCTTTTCTATTGGTCCGTTTCGTATGAATTTTGGTGGGAAGCTAAAGGACTGCTAGTATTTACAAATACCGCAAAATAATGAAAAAATCAAATTTTTAATTTTTGGCGCGGATCAAACACATTTTGTGGACGCTCATCGTTTTAAATGCACAAAACGTTTTTTTGCATGGCTGCTTCTCCTATGAGACGGAAGTACTGTCTAATAAAAACAAGAATACCTCCAAAAATGTGTTGGTAATATGAACGTATACATCCGCCACGCTGCTCCACTTTAAACATCCCGCAATTCTAATAAGAATGGCGCAAATATCTGCTGCTCCCATTAATAAATAATCAAAGTATCAGATGCCAGCTGGTTGGCTGGCTGCCCGAAACTTGCCAATACGAATCTGGAAACGGTTGCAGCGCTCAAGCGGCCGCGTTTCGAAGTGAAATGTCGCTATTTTAGCGTCGACGGGGCACGTGGGATTGCCCCACACAGCTTTCTGACCACAGCAACAGCCCAAATTCGTGGAGACCAAAGCTTCCCCGAGCTGGAGCATTATATCCCCCCACCCCTCGGCCGCCCCCAAGTCCCTCACAGGACGGCCGTCGCATTTCACACCAAAGCGCAAACCGGGCGGCGCAGGGCGGCATTGCGGTGAAAGTTTTTTTTTTTTTTTTTTGCCCGGGCATGTAATTAAAACACAGCGCGTGCTGTCATTTTGGGTTTGTTTCCTCTCTCTCCACGCGCACGCAACCCACGCACACACACAAGAGAAATGAAAGGGGGTACACTACCTAACTCCTCGTGCGCAGATCTGCGGCTTTTTGTCCCCTCCTCCAAAAAAAGTGGAGCGATGCGCATCGGCGTCTCCAAACCGCGCTGCGGACGGAGTTCCCCCCAACAACGCCTTCCGAGACGAGGGGGGGGAAGCGGCGCGCGCTGCTTTAGCATCTTAAGCATCTTTTTTTATTGCAGAGGAAAAAAAAATAAAACAGGCGCGCGGGTTCTCCCAGAAGCCCCGGTGTAAGGAGCTGCAGTGGAGCCGGCCGGCTGGCTGGCTCATCCCTCGAATGATCATGTGCGAGTGAAAGCGGGCTGCCTCTTTTCCTTTTTTCCCCCCTCCTCCTCCTCCTTTTCCTTTTTTCCCTCCTCCTCTCTCAGCGTTCAGGGCGCCCGGAGCCCCTCCTTTATATCCTACACGCTCGCGCTCGAGCCCCTGTCTGCAGCACATGGCACCATCCACCGGTTGCTATAGTGAAGCCTCCACATGTTGCCGACAGGGCTGCTCTGAAGGAGGGATGGAAGGGAGGGAGGGGATGGGAGGAGGAGGTGTGGGGGGGTGTGCTAATAAGCAGTGGACAGAGAGCTTGTCACTCATTTGTTGAGCTACTTGGGGTTTCTATGGGCTGAATAGAGCTTTGCTGCTTTCTCTCTTACAAACGCCCCCCCCCCACCCAAAAAACCCACTTCTCCCATCACCCCACCAAAAAAAAACCTCTGCAGACCCACAACTACCCCCCCTCCAACAAAGACCCCACTGCCCTCACATCCCCCAAAACAGCCCCACGAACCCTGCCACCTTCGCAAAAAACGGCTCTAAAAATGACCCACCGCACGAAAGCAGTAACCAATCCATTAAAAGCCCCGCTGCCGTATCAAAGACCACTCCAGCCACATAACCTGCCCCCAAGAAGTGCATCTACCCCAATACCCCTCTACAAAAGCCACCATCTACTCCACTAAACCAGCTACTATAACCCGCCATAACCTGCTCCTCGAAAAACTGGCCCCCAATAACCCACCCCCCACATAGCCTGCCCACCAATAACCCTCCACCCCACATAGCCTGCCCACCAATAACCCACCACCCCACATAGCCTGCCCAATGATAACCCACAGATCCACATAACCTGTCCCCCAATATCTCACCACCTATACGAAATGCCCACCAATAACATGCTACCCCATATAACCTTCCCACGGATAACTAACCACCTGCATAACCTGCCCACCAATAACCCTCCACCCCACATAACCTGCCCACCAATAACACCACAACCCCACATAGCCTGCCCTCCAATAACACCAAAACCCCACATAGCCTGCCCAATGATAACCCACAACCCCACATAGCCTGCCCACCAATAACCCTCCACCCCACATAACCTGCCCACCAATAACACCACAACCCCACATAGCCTGCCCTCCAATAACACCACAACCCCACATAGCCTGCCCAATGATAACCCACAGATCCACATAACCTGTCCCCCAATATCTCACCACCTATACAAAATGCCCACCAATAACATGCTACACCATATAACCTTCCCACGGATAACTAACCACCTGCATAACCTGCCCACCAATAACCCTCCACCCCACATAGCCTGCCCACCAATAACCCTCCACCCCATATAACCTGTTTACTAATAACCCACCACCCCACATAGCCTGCCCACCAATAACCCTCCACCCCATATAACCTGTTTACTAATAACCCACCACCCCACATAGCCTGCCCACCAATAACCCACCACCCCATATAGCCTGGCCACCAATACTTCACCACCCCACATGGCCTGCCTACCAATGACCCTCCACCCCATATAACCTGTCCACTGATAACCCACCACCCCATATAACCTGTCCACTGATAACCCACCACCCCATATAACCTGTCCACTGATAACCCACCACCCCATATAACGTGCCCACTAATAACCCACCACCCCATATAACCTGTCCACTGATAACCCACCACCCCATATAACCTGTCCACTGATAACCCACCACCCCACATAGCCTGCCCACCAATAACCCACCACCCCTATAACCTGCCCACCGATAACCCACCACCCCATATAACCTGTCCACTGATAACCCACCACCCCATATAACCTGTCCACTGATAACCCACCACCCCATATAACCTGTCCACTGATAACCCACCACCCCATATAACCTGCCCACTGATAACCCACCACCCCATATAACCTGTCCACTGATAACCCACCACCCCATCTCAACTGCTCACCAATAACACGTCACCCCACATAACCTGTACCCAAAAATACACCACCCCACATAACCTGCCCCCAAAAATCCACCACGCCACTTAATTTGCCCACAAGTGACCCCCCACCCAACAAAACCTGCCTTCCAAAAGCCTCACCAAAAAGAAACATCACGCAACCTCCTCCCCATATAACCCCCACAAATAAATCCTCCCGCATAACTCCTACCACTGAACCCCCCCTGGGTACCCTCACCAAATCTCCTCAGATTCTCCCCACACAGGCCCCCTATCTGCATAACTGGTCCCTACAGGCCTATCACCCCACCCAGTAAACACCGCCCCATTACCCTTAACCAAAACACCTTACCACCCCCTAAAAT
Organism: Megaleporinus macrocephalus; assembly: GCA_021613375.1. Classification (NCBI taxonomy): domain Eukaryota; kingdom Metazoa; phylum Chordata; class Actinopteri; order Characiformes; family Anostomidae; genus Megaleporinus; species Megaleporinus macrocephalus. The sequence continues at coordinate 5,730,578 of CM038708.1, forward strand.
ACACTGACTCATAAACCCACCCAAAAACACCCCCCTCACTCCCCTATCACCCCCCTTAAACACACCATTATCAATAAAACCTGCTGCACTCGTGTTGGTGATCAGTGCTGAACACTTCTGCTTCCTTTAATCGCCCCGTAACGGTTAATGAGCTGAAACTCGCACAGGTGACCAAACCTTCCTGAGAGGACCGGGGGTCTGATATGAGGGGCTGGAAATAATAAAAATGATGGCGTGAAGGTTTACGAGACGGGAGAAGATGAACGGGCTTCGATAAACATCAGTAATAACACAAACGGCCCCGCTCGGAGTCACAGCCAACATGCTGGAGGTTCGGAGCTCCACTGTGAGCGATGGAGGAGAGACAGGTGCACTGAGCAGAGAGAGAGAGAGAGAGAGAGAGAGAGAGAGAGAGCTGCACTAAACAAATAGAGAGAGACAGAAAAAAAGAGTAACAAAAGAGTGATAGAGAGAGAGAGAGAGAGAGAGAGAGAGAGAGCATGCGGCCGTTTGTGTGCGTGTGCTGTCAGATGCAGATGACACACTGGGGAGGGGTCTTCAGTTTAGATTTCTTTTTTCAGCATCACCCCCACCACCCTCTCTCTCTCTCTCTCTCTCCCTCTAGGTCTCTCGCCCCACTGGGGAGGACAGCTGCAGCTGGCACATTACAGAGGGAAGTAATGCACACGGAGACACTTTCTCTCTTTTTGTTTCACTCTCTCGTTCACTCTTTCTCTCTCTCTCTCTCTCTCTCTCTCTCTCTCTCTCTCTGGGTCAGAAAAGAGCCCCTTTAGCAGCACATCTGCTCGCTGTTCATCATAATCTCTCACTCCGTATCACAGAGACAGCCTGCATCTGCGCTGGACACTGCTGCATTAAAGGGCCCATATGCAACATTTTCCTTCAACTTTTTAAAACAATTTTCTTCACGCGAGGTCTGTTTACATAACCATGCACCATAACATGGTCACCATTCATCTCTACACAACCATGTTCAAACCTCTCTCCATCAATTACCAACCGTCCGTTTTGACATACTGTGCCTTTAAGACAAATGGATGGATGTAAATGGCATCTGCTCACATTGGCTAAAACACTCTTTATAGCTTCAGAGAGAGTGGGTGGAGCTAAGCTGCTGTAGGTGGAGCAGGCAGACGTATATAAATTTACATTAACGGCATTTAGCAGACGCTCTTATCCAGAGCAACTTATGAAAGTGCTTAGTAGTGAACATACACACTAGGGGGCAGTGAAACACCCACATATACACACACACAAACACTAGTGAACATACACACTAGGGGGCAGTGAAACACCCAAATATACACACACACAAACACTAGTGAACATACACACTAGGGGGCAGTGAAACACCCACATATATACACACACACAAACACTAGTGAACATACACACTAGGGGGCAGTGAAACACCCAAATATACACAGACACAAACACTAGTGAACATACACACTAGGGGGCAGTGAAACACATATACACACACACTAGAGGGCAGTAAAACACCTACATACATACACACGCACACTAGTGAATATACACACTAGGGGGCAATGAAATACCTACATATACACACACAAAAGTGAATGTACACTCTAGGGGGCAGAGAATATACCTACATACACACACACACAAGTACGTAACCATACGCACTAGGGGGCAGTGAAACACCCACATATACACACACAAAAGTGAATGTACACTCTAGGGGGCAGTGAAACACCCACATACACAAACACTAGCGAACATACACACTAGGGGGCAGTGAAACACCTACATATACACACAATAGTGAATGTACACACTAGGGGGCAGTGAAACACCTACATATACACACAATAGTGAATGTACAAACTAGGGGGCAGTGAAACACCTACATATACACGCGCTGGTGAATATACACACTAGGGGCAGTGAAACACCTACATATACACACACTAGTGAATGTACACACTAGGGGCAATGAAACACATATATACGTTTACGTTTACGGCATTTAGCAGATATATACACACACGCTAGTGAATATACACACTAGGGGCAGTGAAACACTGACATGCACAAACACTAGTGAACACACACACTAGGGGGCAGTGAAACACCCCCATATACACACACAATAGTAAATATACACACTAGGGGGCAGTGAAACACCCACATATACAAACAATAGTGAGTGTACACACTAGGGGGCAGTGAAGTGCCCACGTACACACACACACACAAACACACTAGTGAATATACTCACTAGGGGGCAGTGACAGACTCACATATACACACAACAGTGAATGTGCACATTGGAGGCAGTGAAACAAACACATATAAACACACACTAGTGAACATGCACACTAGGGGGAAGTGAAACACCCACATATACACACACTAGTGAACATACACACTATGGGGCAGTGAAACACCCATATATACACACACACTAGTGAATATATGCACTAGGGGGCAGTGAAACACCCACATACACACTAGTAAATATACACACTAGGGGCAGTGAAGCACACACATATATACACACACGCTAGCAAATATACACACTAGGGGGCAGTGAAACACTGACATAAACAAACACCAGTGAATATACACACTAGGGGCAGTGAAACACATATAAACACACACACACACACACACACACACACTAGTGAATATACACACTAGGGGGCAGTGAAACACCCATATACACACACACACACACTAGTAAATATACACACTAGAGGCAGGGAAACACCCACATTTACACATAGTAGTAAATGTAGACACTAGGGGCAGTGAAACACATATAAACACACACACACACACACACACACATGCTAGTGAATATACGCACTAGGGGCAGTGAAACACCCACATACACACACACACACTAGTAAATATACACACTAGGGGCAGGGAAACACCCACATTTACACACAGTAGTAAATGTAGACACTAGGGGCAGTGAAACACCCACATACACACACATTAGTGAACATACACACTAGGGGGCAGTGAAACACATACATATAAACACACACTCACAAACTAGTGAATATACACACTAGGGGGCAGTGAAACACCCACATATACACACACAACAGTGAATGTGCACACTAGGGGGCAGTGACAGACTCACATATACACACAACAGTGAATGTGCACATTGGAGGCAGTGAAACAAACACATATAAACACACACTAGTGAACATGCACACTAGGGGGAAGTGAAACACCCACATATACACACACTAGTGAACATACACACTATGGGGCAGTGAAACACCCATATATACACACACACTAGTGAATATATGCACTAGGGGGCAGTGAAACACCCACATACACACTAGTAAATATACACACTAGGGGCAGTGAAGCACACACATATATACACACACGCTAGCAAATATACACACTAGAGGGCAGTGAAACACTGACATAAACAAACACCAGTGAATATACACACTAGGGGCAGTGAAACACATATAAACACACACACACACACACACTAGTGAATATACACACTAGGGGGCAGTGAAACACCCATATACACACACACACACACACTAGTAAATATACACACTAGAGGCAGGGAAACACCCACATTTACACATAGTAGTAAATGTAGACACTAGGGGCAGTGAAACACATATAAACACACACACACACACACACACATGCTAGTGAATATACGCACTAGGGGCAGTGAAACACCCACATACACACACACACACACTAGTAAATATACACACTAGGGGCAGGGAAACACCCACATTTACACACAGTAGTAAATGTAGACACTAGGGGCAGTGAAACACCCACATACACACACATTAGTGAACATACACACTAGGGGGCAGTGAAACACATACATATAAACACACACTCACAAACTAGTGAATATACACACTAGGGGGCAGTGAAACACCCACATATACACACACAACAGTGAATGTGCACACTAGGGGGCAGTGAAACACCCACATACACAAACACTAGTGAACATGTACACTAGGGGGCAGTGAAACACACACATATAAACACACACACACACACACACACACACTAGTGAATATACACACTAGGGGGCAGTGAAACACCCACATACATATATATATATATATATATATATATATATATATATATATATATATATATATATATATATATATATATATATTCACTGAAACATTAATATCACCTGCTTATTATCAGATCACATCAATTTCAATTTAGAAAACTTAAACTTGCAGGAATTTAAAAACATGAGAAAAATAAAGAACAGGAATGTAGGAGGTAGACGTGGATGGTGATCAGCTTCTCACTGAAAATGCAGGGAACAAGAGTTGGGCTGAAAGTGGGTCCAGATCTCAGACCAACTGACTTTATCAGTACCTGCAGCTGTGTTTGTCTCAGACTAACGATGTTTATTTATGTGTTTTTATGATTTAAAGTGAATTACCAGCCCATTACAAACTACTGCCTCCTCCTGAGCACAGGCCTGTGGACCACTAGAGGGGGAAATACTGCTGGGTAATGCTGCTGTACTGGTAAGGCCATTACTGGAGTCCTCTGGTATCTCATCAAACAAATATCTCTACCGGTGGCAACCACATTCTTTACTTTTCATGTAACACAATTTTATAATTTGTATTATATTAATAATCATGAAAAATAAACACTGAGATATTTACTTATTATTCAAGTTACTAAGAATATTACTGAATTAATTTGTATGTAAATTACACAGTTAGTTAATATACATATAACTAAATTAGTTATTAAGCAAATTAGTTAGTTAGTTATTAAGCAAATTATTAAGTTAGTAAGTGATTAAGCAAATTACTAAGTTAGTTAGTTAGGCATTAAGCAAATACTAAATAAGTTTGTTACTAAAATGTTAGTTAGTAAGAAAGTTACTAAGTTAGTTAGTAAGCAAATTACTAAGTTAGTTAGTAAGCAAATTACTAAGATAGTTAGTTAGTTAATAAGCATATTACTAAATTAGTTAATTAGTAAACAAATTGCTAAGTTAGTTAGTTAATAAGCACATTACTAAATTAGTTTGTAAGCAAATTAATAAACTAGTTAGTAAGAAAGATAATAAATTAGTATGCAAATTACGAAGTTAGTTAATATGCATATTAGTAAATCAGTTAGTTAGTAAGCAAATTACTTAGTTAATAAGCAAATTACTAAGTTAGTAAGCAAAGTACTCAGTTAGTTAATAAGCATGTTGCTAAGTTACTTGTTAAGCAAATTACTCAGTAAGCTAATAAGCATATTTCTAAGTTAGTTAGCTATTCAATGAGCATATTAAGTTAGTTAGTAAGCAAATTACTAAGTTAGTTGTAGGTATTTACCTTTATATCATAGCTGAAAGCAACAACAAGCAAGGCCTCTGTTATCAAGTTTACAACCTTCTGTTTATAAATTTTATAATCTATAAGTGAATCACAATAAGTGAATGTCCACCAGATATGATTAGAACAGATGTAAGTACAATACAAAGTAACAAAAATATCTTATTGTGAAAGAAGTAGATCATATCTTGAGCTCCAGTTTGAAGAACAAAGTTTTTATATTGCATTCTATTTAATAAACAATTTCTTCAGAATTGTAACCATTCCTGTCTGAAAGAAACTCACTGTTATATGACCAGATTTTTTGTTTATTACTAAGTTGGGTAATAGTCATTTTAGATAATGATTTAGTAAGTAAATTGTTAAGTTATTTAGTTAGTTAGTAAGCAAATTACTAAGTTAGTTATTAGTTTATTAGTAAACAAATTATTAAGTTAGTTAATTAATTAGATAATAAGATAGTAAGCAAATTACTAAAATAGATAGTTACTTAATTAGTTAGCTAGTTAGTTAGTAAGCATATAAAAAATATTTAGTTAGTAAGCAAGTTACTTAATCATTATTTAAGTAGAGAGTAAGTAATTACTACTTTAATTAGTAAGCAAGTTACTAGGTTAGCTAATAAGCAAATTAGATAGTTAATAAGCAAATGACCAAGTTAGTAACTTAGTAAGAATATTAGTTAGTAGGCAAGTTACTAAGTTGGTGAGTAAGCATATTACCTAGTTGGTAAGCAAATTACTAAGTTAGTTAGTTAATTAGTTATTTAGTTATTTATGTCATACACTATTATTATATCAGTTACAAACATTTTTTATGACCTAAATAACTACATCTAATTAACTCATTTTGTAGCTGTGTCCGCAAGCAAAAATTAATTTTGCTAGCTAGTTGGTTAGCTTTAAAATTTTAATTTTTTAAATATTTAGTCAACTTAAAAATATTTGTTCATGTTGTCAGCTAATAAGTTGATCTCTAAAAACTCTTCTTGCTGTGACTGAAATGTTAATTCACCGTACTTAAAATATTGTGTTGGATCGTAATTCTATCAGCAGAACTCAATAAGACTAATACAAAAGGTTGTCTTAATATTTTTTGTTGTCCTGATACTTTTTGCTGAAGCATTCATCTGCACAACAGAACCAAGAACCGACAGTGAGGTCATTGTAGCCGCTTCCAACCAAAAGCAGACGTCCTCCTGGTGAACAATCCTGATTCGTCAGCCACCGTTTCCTAGAATGACGTGTTGACGCGGGAATATCAGGCATACAAACCGGCACCAGGGAGTCACGCGGCGTCATTGCGGGTGACTTATCTTGACTTTTCCTTCATGGATGAAAGAGATTTGTAGAGGAGAAGAGGAAACGAGGGAAGAGGTTGAGGTGGGTGTGGGGAGGGGGGTTCGGTGGAGGAGAGAGGCACACATGCCATCTTTAATCCAGGCAGAACACTGGCGTGCTAATTGGCGGGCGCTGGCACTTGGCTCGCTCTGCCTCGTACATACGTGAGGCTTAAGGACTAATTTAGGGAGAGATGCGCTTCAACCATGTCGCTGTCGTCTTTGTGGCAGATTAGCTTGTTAAAATAAGCTTCCTCATTGTCTGAATGGCTGCGGCTCCAGCTCCGAGCCAACGCCAGGTGGTTCAAAGCCAAGAACAAGCCACAGATCAAGGTAAACGCTACGCTTGTCAACTTGCGTATATACACTTCGGGTGATCAAACCCCCCTCCCCCCCAACGCACACTCACGCACACCACCCTGCACACCGTTAGTCACAAAATAAACATTAAATAAACCAAAAAAAAAAATCTGACTCGAAAAGCAGCCACCAAATATAAACCAGTCAATCTCAGACCAGCGACGAGCCAAACCTGAGCTCCGGCTCACTGCAGTGGAACAGCACTGGGGTCAGGAACCTGGAAGCTTTGGCTCAAGGAGGTTTGTGCATATTGGATCACAACAGAACATAAAAGTCACATGATCTCTGTCTCTGTCCCAGGTCGTGGAGAACCGCATGAACCTCCAGGACCTGAAACACGCCTGTAGTGGAATCATTCAGAAAGAGGACGCGTTTAAATATAACTGGGTTTGTAATCTATATTCATACAAAACGAATCAGCGTAGCTGGAAAACCATTAATGATGATGTCACGGGGTGTTCCGCCAACCAGAAGAGAGGAGGAAAGAAGAGAACCAACAGTGCTGAAGCACTTCTGAGCATTTCCAACATTCAATAAAAAACATTATTATAATTATTAGATGATAGATGAACTAATTTTAAACATATTTATGTAGTCCAAAGTAGTCCATAACAAATTATATATATATATATATATATATATATATATATATATATATATATATATATATATATATATATATATATATATCATATGAACACAGATGATGATTCGACCAATAGAAATGCTCTTAAATCACTTGTATTAAACTCTATTTACAATATCCCTGGGACAGCTCACTGAACATTTTGTTCATTGGGCTTGTTGCTGCAAATTTCTGCATTGATAAAGTTTGAACCACAAGAGATATTGAAAATCTGAACTGCATGAACTGATTTCTGAGACAATTCTGGTCTTCTTTGATCTGCTATATGACCACCTTCCCATTGGAAAAACTTGCCCTTGATCCAATATGGCGGCTTTCAACATGGTGTATTCAGATATGTCATTTTCCCTTTAGTTTCTGAAATAAAAGTGTGTCCTAAGACTTTTGACTCACCATGTCTGTCTGTCTGTCTGTCTGTCTGTCTGTCTGTCTGTCTGTCTATCTATCTATCTATCTATCTATCTATCTATCTATCTATCTATCTATCTGGAGGACTGACCACATAATGATAAATATTAAATGTATTAAATAGATTTAAGATGTATCCCTGGCCAAGATATAACTACTTTTATTTATTTATTTTTCTTATCTCTCAATTTAGTCATGTTGAATTCCTCCCGTTACAGAACTCCTACACTAATTACAGAGCTGTATAAAAGTATTTTCTCCTTCCAAATTTCTTTCAGATATATATTCCTGCCTGTTTGTCACACTTAAATGTGTCAGATCGTCAAACTACTTGAAATGTTAGAAAACGAACCCGAGTAATCTTTTAATTTCCTTCATTTATTGAAGGAAAAATGCTACTCAGTCCTTCCTGCCCAGTTTAAAAAACTACTGGGCTCAGTTTCACAGCCACACCCATATGTAATCCCTGCCAGACACTTACATAGAACCGGCCTGAAAATGTGAAGCAGTTAAAAGGTCTTAAACAGAAACACAATATCACATTCTAAAGAGATTCAGATACAGAACAAAGTTGATGAGCTCCACTGTCTGGAAAGCCAGCTATGGCTCTGGGACTCCAGTGAACCACAGTGTGAGCCATTGGTTACACATGGAGAGAACTTGGAACAGTAATGAACCTTCTCAGGAGTGACCCGCCTACCAAATTTCATTAAGACTGCATCGACGACTCAGAAGGTCACAAAAGAACCCAGACAAACATCTGAAGCACTGCAGGCCTCCGTTAAGGTCCTTGATTCCACAATAAGAAAGACATTGAGCAAAAACACTAGTCTCCACTAGGGGGGGCTGCAAGGCACAACCACTGCTGACCAAACAGAACACAAAGGCTCGTCTCACATTTGCCACAAATTTCTAAATGAACCTGAAGAGCGTTGCTACTCTTTAGACTGCTGAGTAAAAGGTTGGTGATTCAAGGCCATCAACACCAGTACAACCAAACATGCTAGCAGCCTTTTCTCCAGAGCTGTAGCTCATTAACCACAGAGGACATCTTGCATTCTAAAGCTAAACTGAGCCGAACTCTTACATTACAGTAAGAATAGAGTACCCTCTATATAATAGTTTAATATGTCCACTGAGACCTGAATGTACAGGTATTTCTTTAACTCCTCTTTAACACTTTATTTATTATTTTTGTGTTGGGCTGGTCTGTTTAGTATGTTACATGTCATACATGTGACTGACCCAGACAAATTTCTTGTAGGTGTAACATACTGTGATAGTCATTTAGAAGATATTTGGCTTTCAAGTCGACACTGCATTCCACCATTAGAACATAATAGCAACAGTGAACATGGTGGTGGTAGTATGATGATTTGGCACTGCTTTGTTTCTGGATAGAGGAAATCTCAGATGAGGGGCAAATATATATATATATATATATATATATATATATATATATATATATATAAATTAAACAGAAGCCACAACAGCTAAACCTATAATATCGGGTGTGAGTGTTTAGTGTGTCAACTCCTTACCTTTATCATAGTTATTATAATTCTCAATCTTTATACCAATAAGAGTCCTGGGGTTCGATTCCATAACTGCTTAACCCCCCTACATGAAGGAAGTTTTTTTATGCTGTACTAGTGTTTTTTTAAGCTTTGTAGTTTTAAAATTCTGTTTTTCAATCTATGGAATTCAATTCACACCTGAAAATTACATTTTACTACAGAAAATTCATTTCTAAGAGCTACTGAAATATTAGAACTCAAAATCTAATATTTACTTGTTTCATTTTAATGCCTAAATTGAGGTTCCACTGTTAGAATGTAAATAATTTTAAGTTTTATTCAACCTAAAATGTAGTAAGAAATAATGTTTTTTTTAGTCAAAGTAAAATTTTGAGTTGAGTAAAACTAGTTTAATGGCTTGTTAATACATGAAGAAAGTTGTTTAGGCTGTACTAGTGTTTTTTTAAGCTTTGTAGTTCTAAAATTCTGTTTTTCAATCTATGGAATTCACACCTGATAATGACATTTTACTAAAGAAGAAATTCATTTCTAAGAGCTACTGAACTATTAATACTTAAAATCTAATATTTACTAGTTCCAATATAAAAATGTAAACACTTTTTAACAAAAGTTAATATCAGCCACACACTATAAAATGTGATCTGTTGGCACCACCTAAAAAAAGTTTTATTCAACTTTAAATGTAGTTAAAAATCGTGATTTTTATATTTCTAAGTCGAGTAAAAGAAATTCAATTGCTTTTTACCACATGAAGTAAGTTTTTATTTAAGTTGTACCAGTGAAACACTATTTATAGTGTAATTAGAATTTCAGCATCTCAATTTAACTTGGAATTATGTAAACAACAACAATGACCACATTCTAAAGTTGAACTTATGTTAGTATATATTGTAACTGGGGAAAAATAGAAGAAATTGTCCATTAGAAACTATAATGAAGCTATCCTTCTTCTAAAGCTCTGGAGATAAACAACTTCACGCCTTGAACTTCACCTCCATGGGCCGAGCTAAGGTGGAAGAAGCGTCTCCTCTTTCAGTTTCAGTGTTTTTGTTCCTTTCAGAAGTCATTATTACAGTCAGAGACTAAAATGTAGTTAGAAATCGTGTTTTTTTTTCAGTCAAAGTAAATTTCTAAGTTGAGTAAAACTAATTCAATTGCTTTTTACCACATGAAGTAAGTTTTTTTTAAGTTGTACCAGTGAAACACTATTTACAGTGTTATTAGAATTTCAGCATCTCAATTTAATTTCGAATTATGTAAACAACAACAATTACCACATTTTAAAGTTGAACTCATGTCACTAAATATCATAACTGGGGAAAAATAGAAGAAATTGTCCATTAGAAACTATAATGACACTATCCTTCTTCTAAAGCTCTGGAGATAAACAACTTTACGTCTTGAACTTCACCTCCACGGGTCGAGCTAAGGTGGAAGAAGCATCTCCTCTTTCAGTTTCAGTGTTTTTGTTCTTTTCAGAAGTCATTATAACAGTCAGAGACGAAGCGTCTCCGCTTCACGGGTCATGTCCCACGGCTGTGCTAAAAAGCTATTATGCTAAAAGGGCAGCACGCCGCAAAAAAGCAACAATTACAAGCACGCCATCGCTCATCAGGGGCCCACGTTCATGTGGTTAGCGAGTGTCACCTGCGGTAGCGCTCAAACCCCTCAACCAAATGAAAGAGTTTATTGACCTGAGCTGGTCACGAGAGAGCCGTCAGCAAAAGAACAATCCCGACTGTATGTTCAGTATGACTCTCAAGGTCAATTTCCTTCTTTTAAATATAGCGGCTTTACAACAGCGCAAACCTCGGATTATAAAGGGTTGAGTCGCAAGCGCGTCAGGGAACGCTCAGTCAGCGCCGACCGCAGTCATTTGCGGAGTTCAAACATTAGGAACTCGCTCTGTTTCCAGAACTGCGGGGAAAGTCGAGCCGTTGTTTGATTTATGGTTATAAAGCCTCAATCACTCTGGAGGGAGCTGAACAGTGAAGTGGACTTTCACTCAAGTTGTACTGAGAGGAAAGTAAGAGGGAATTAATGAGGGAGTAGAAGATAGTGGGCCAGGCTTACAGACAGGTTAAAGCCTCAATCAGGCTGATTTGAGTATGGCTGCTATTTCAGATTCCGACCTGCGTGTAGGCGTGAAATTTCACTGCTCGCAAAGGCAACAGCTCCAAACCGATTCCAGCACGCTTATTATTTTTAGTTAAGTTTAGATTTTTTTAAAGAATGTTCTTGAAAATATGTCCCCATCTTTGGTTTTTGTTAACAAAGATTTTACAAGCAATTTAAAGTCATATGCAAAACTGCTTGTTAAATGACATGATATGTTGACAGTAAAACATACAAAGAAAACTAAAATTCACTGAAACAGAACTACAAATTTTTTGGTAGAAATGATTTTTCTTAAGAAATAGATTTTTTTGATCAGAACACACATTTTCATGCTTGTAACAAAATATTTCCAACAGGTAAAATTTCAACTGTAGAAATTATACCATGTAATGGTTAATCTTCTATTCAAAAGTATCAGAAGTATTCATATTCATTACTCGGGTGAAAGTATAGATACTAGGGTTTAAAAATACTTCTGTAGAAGTTGAAGTATCAACTTTTAACTCCAGTAAAAGTGTAAAAGTACTGCTTTCCGAACTACTTAAAGTATAAAAATAAAAGTAATGTAAGGGGAAAAAGTAAACTTAGTTTGCACCACAGGGGTCTATAGTGCACTAGCCCACCTCCCCAAAAACCCATTCTTCTAAAAGCCATAATGACTATAATGTTATATTAAAATGTTAATGTTGATAAATTTGGGATGCGCTAGGCTTCCTGTTTCAGCCACATATACGCCCATTAAACATGAATGTAGTTTAGTACAATGTAAATATATTAAAGAAGCATATCTGTTACTACTGAACATCAACATGTGTTTCATGGAGCAGAAGATATGATGACTAGTTGTCTATAAGTAATTACTCCAGTAAAGTATAAATAACCAACATTTCTACTTAAGTAAAGTAAATAAGTATTTGCTCTTTTTTACTTTACACCTCTGCTTTCATTCTAGACTCTGACAGCCACAATTTCTAACTTCTGTTGGGTGTAGAAGACTTGAAATGCTGTTGTACTTCCTCCAAATCCAACCAGTGAAGAATATAATATTTCACACTAAGATATTAATAATGCGTTTGTTCAAAGCAGTTTTACAGAAGCAGTCCGTCATTTCCATTTTTCAAATTCAACTCACATGTGTGAAAATTGTATTTTAAAATAGAACATTCGCCTACAAGCAAAAAAATGTTTTTTAATACTCAGGTTTTTAAACGAATTTTATTTTCACCAAAATTCCTGATATTAAGATTCAAACACTTACTAGTTGAATTTTTTGAGTGAAAAAAAACAAATGAAAGTGAAATCTGTAAAAGCTGTAGAAAATGCTTTGTTGGTAAAACCCAACACATTACTTTAAGCAATCAAACTAGTTTAATTAGATAGATAGATAGATTATTAGATTGATTTACATTTAAAAAATTCTAAACCAACAATAAAAATTCCAGAGAGAAGAATAAAGAACGCAGGATGAGGTTTGGGAAGCGCTGCTCAGTCGTTTTTAACATGTTTCTATTAGTTTTTTTTTTTTTGGAAACCTAAATTAAGTCTCTTCTCAGACTTAATGGCTCATTGGCTCAATTACAGGCTCAATAGGAAACCTTCATTAAAATGCTGTCTGTTCTAGCGCTCAGTTTAACAAAGCCCCCGAAACTGATATGCCTTCTTTCTTTTTGGATTTTTCTATAAACATTAAAATTGCACTGCAATTCAAAATATTAGAATTACTGGTTATATTAATAATTGGTGTCATTTTATAAACAATGTTATCATACACGGTGTAACTGCACATCTTATAAGCCTGAAGGTATTTCACAATCAAATACAAGATCCATATTCTCTCTAAAGCTCTTAAACGGCAGTGCAACACCGCCAACGTGTGTACTTTATCATTGTTTGCAACCAAAACAAGCTATCCAGAGAAAAACATCTCCATTTTTGTTGATTTTTATATCTATACATCATTTACACACAACATTTACCCTTTGTTTCCTGTTATAGTTTCAGGATGAATAGACCAATAGAAATGCTTCAAAATAGGTTTGAAAAAAATTCTGGTTCCATTGACTTACATTGAAAGTAAAGAAGTTGTCATTTTGGAGGTACATATTAATTATTTTATTATTATTGTTATTAATATATTTTTATTATTATTACTTTTACTATTTTTATGTTCTACTACTATATTTATATCTACTTTCATTGTGTATTTTTGTCTCATTCCTGATTTTATTTAGATTTTATTTGTTTTTCTTTTATGATCTATCTTACTTAATTTTGTTTCTGTTCTTATTGTTTCTTTTATATTTTAGGCACCAAGTAAAATAAATGTTAATTTATTTTCAATTCCTTTTGGCTTAGCAATTGTAATCCTTCTGCTCACATTCAAGGCTATTCATAATCTTTCTCCACCATATCTTTCCAATCTTCTCCACGTTGCTACTCCTTCTCGCACCCTTAGATCATCCTCTTCCATTCATTTGACTGTCCCCTCTGCTCGTCTCACTACCATGGGGAGTAGAGCTTTCAGTCGCTCTGCTCCCCAGCTCTGGAATTCTCTACCATCTCACATAAGGAATATAAACTCACTTTCACAATTCAAGTCCACACTCAAAACCCATCTGTTCAAGACTGCCTTTTCCATTTGATTGAACTCTTTTAATGTTGTATATTCTTGTTTTTATCATCTTATTATTGTTTGCTATTTTGTGTTTTTGTAAGGTGCCTATTAAATAAAATGTATTATTATTATTATTATTATTATTATTATTATTAATGTTTGGCGACATTGTAAATAAGGGTTTCCCTCATTCTACACCTGAGTGAAAATAAAGGTTGATTGATTGATTAATGTTGAATGTCCACTAAGAGCGAACCAGCCATCTACAAATTACACTGTAATGGTAATATTGGGAGAACAAGCACTCCATGCAGTATGCAGTCAGTGTAGTACGTCTTGTAAGCAAACAAAGCTTTTTGTGTTTTATTCAGCTCTGATTGGTCAGCTTATCCACTCTGTCACAATTGGTCAACTTCCAAAGCAGCAACCTGCCCCTTAACCACAGTGGCTGTATTGGTTCGAGTCAGAGTCCAATCCTGAAAGTCAGGCACAACACACAAGTACTTCTGTTTTAGCTTGTAGCGAAACTTTTATTTTTGTTTATTTTTTATCTAACTGGACATTGCCATGCTATTGTATGCTGGCTGGTTACAGGCACTGCACTGTAGAGGTTAGCACTACTTACACAGCTCATACAGAGTCAGTGCACTACTTACACAGCTCATACAGAGTCAGTGCACTACTTACACAGATCATACAGAGTCAGTGCACTACTTACACAGCTCATACAGAGTCAGTGTCTACTTACACAGCTCATACAGAGTCAGTGCACTACTTACACAGTTCATACAGAGTCAGTGCACTACTTACACAGCTCATACAGAGTCAGTGCACTACTTACACAGTTCATACAGAGTCAGTGCACTACTTACACAGTTCATAAAGAGTCAGTGCATTACTTACACAACTCATACAGAGTCAGTGCACTACTTACACAACTCATACAGAGTCAGTGCACTACTTACACAACTCATACACAGTCAGTGCGCTAATTACACAGTTCATACAGAGTCAGTGCGCTACTTACACAACTCATACAGAGTCAGTGTCTACTTACACAGCTCATACAGAGTCAGTGCACTACTTACACAGTTCATACAGAGTCAGTGCACTACTTACACAGCTCATACAGAGTCAGTACACTACTTACACAGCTCATACAGAGTCAGTACACTACTTACACAGTTCATACAGAGTCAGTGCACTACTTACACAGCTCATACAGAGTCAGTGCACTACTTACACAGTTCATAAAGAGTCAGTGCACTACTTACACAACTCATACAGAGTCAGTGCACTACTTACACAACTCATACAGAGTCAGTGCACTACTTACACAACTCATACAGAGTCAGTGCGCTACTTACACAGTTCATACAGAGTCAGTGCGCTACTTACACAACTCATACAGAGTCAGTGCACTACTTACACAGCTCATACAGAGTCAGTGCACTACTTACACAGCTCATACAGAGTCAGTACACTACTTACACAGTTCATACAGAGTCAGTGCACTACTTACACAGCTCATACAGAGTCAGTGCACTACTTACACAGCTCATACAGAGTCAGTACACTACTTAAACAGTTCATACAGAGTCAGTGCACTACTTACACAGCTCATACAGAGTCAGTGCACTACTTACACAGCTCATACAGAGTCAGTTCACTACTTACACAGTTCATACAGAGTCAGTGCACTACTTACACAGTTCATAAAGAGTCAGTACACTACTTACACAGCTCATACAGAGTCAGTACACTACTTACACAGCTCATACAGAGTCAGTGCACTACTTACACAGTTCATACAGAGTCAGTGCACTACTTACACAGCTCATACAGAGTCAGTGCACTACTTACACAGCTCGTACAGAGTCAGTGCACTACTTACACAGATCATACAGAGTCAGTGCACTACTTACACAGTTCATACAGAGTCAGTGCACTACTTACACAGCTCATACAGAGTCAGTGCACTACTTACACAGTTCATACAGAGTCAGTGCACTACTTACACAGCTCATACAGAGTCAGTGCACTACTTACACAGATCATACAGAGTCTGTGCACTACTTACACAGCTCATACAGAGTCAGTGCACTACTTACACAGCTCATACAGAGTCAGTGTCTACTTACACAGCTAATATAGAGTCAGTGTCTACTTACACAGCTCATACAGAGTCAGTACACTACTTACACAGCTCATACAGAGTCAGTGCACTACTTACACAGCTCATACAGAGTCAGTGCACTACTTACACAGTTCATACAGAGTAGGTGCACTACTTACACAGTTCATACAGAGTCAGTGCACTACTTACACAGCTCATACAGAGTCAGTGCACTACTTGCACAGTTCATACAGTCAGTGCACTACTTATACAGCTCATACAGAGTCAGTGCACTACTTACACAGTTCATACAGTCAGTGCACTACTTACACAGTTCATACAGAGTCAGTGCACTACTTACACAGCTCATACAGAGTCAGTACACTACTTACACAGTTCATACAGAGTCAGTGTACTACTTACACAGCTCATACAGAGTCAGTGTACTACTTACACAGCTCATACAGTCAGTGCACTACTTACACAGCTCATATAGAGTCAGTGCACTACTTACACAGCTCGTACAGAGTCAGTGCACTACTTACACAGTTCATACAGAGTCAGTGTCTACTTACACAGCTCATACAGAGTCAGTGCACTACTTACACAGTTCATACAGAGTCAGTGCACTACTTACACAGCTCATACAGAGTCAGTGCACTACTTACACAGTTCATACAGAGTCAGTGCACTACTTACACAGCTCATACAGAGTCAGTGCACTACTTACACAGTTCATACAGAGTCAGTGCACTACTTACACAGTTCATACAGAGTCAGTGCACTACTTACACAGCTCATACAGAGTCAGTACACTACTTACACAGCTCATACAGAGTCAGTGCACTACTTACACAGTTCATACAGAGTCAGTACACTACTTACACAGTTCATACAGAGTCAGTACACTACTTACACAGTTGATACAGAGTCAGTGCACTACTTACACAGCTCATACAGAGTCAGTGTCTACTTACACAGTTCATACAGAGTCAGTACACTACTTACACAGTTCATACAGAGTCAGTACACTACTTACACAGTTGATACAGAGTCAGTGCACTACTTACACAGCTCATACAGAGTCAGTGCGTATCTAAGAGCAGATCAGCTTCATATGTTTAAAATCTGATTCTTTAGTGGATCATCTGTAATTTCTTAAACAGCCAGAGACCAAAAAAACAACGTCACTTTCCTCCATCTGTGAATTCCAACAACCGTCAGTGCGTCTTGTTCTGAATTTCCTTAAATTGCTTATATCATTTATCAACTACACACACACACACAGATACACACGCACACGCACATACACACACATACACACACTGCAGTCTGATGCTGGAGTGTGTGCGAGAGACAGAGAGAGAAAATAAAAGAGGGGAAAGACGATGAAACAGCAGCGGCTCCGTAAATTCTCATTAGTGTCTTCATTACACACAGCCGGGGGGCACAGGACACCTCCCCTTCGGCCTTCATTGCCGTGACGACGCAGCTGAAACACTGTTTGATGAACGTCCTCTGTAAAGTTTGTGTGTGTGTGTGTGTGTGTGTGTGGGCAGAAGTGTGTGTGAGGGGGTTCAGACGCTCGCTGTCTAAAACCTTACGTAGAAGCTTTACGACCCATGCACTGAATAGTGTATTTGCACTGAATAGTGTATTTGCACTGAATAGTGTATGTGCAGTAAATTAGGTATTTGCACTTAATTGTATATTTGCACTGAATCGTGTATTTGCACTGAATTGTGCATTTGCACTAAATTGTGTATTTGCACTGAATCAGATATTTGCACTGAATCGTGTGTTTGCACTGAATCGTATATGTGCACTGAATCGTGTATTTGCACTAAACCGTGTATTTGCACTGAATCGTGTATTTGCACTGAATTGTGTATTTTCACTAAATTGTGTATTTGCACTGAATCGTGTATTTGCACTGAATTGTGTATTTGCACTAAATTGTGTATTTGCACTGAATCAGGTATTTGCACTGAATCGTGTGTTTGCACTGAATCGTATATGTGCACTGAATCGTGTATTTGCACTGAATTGTGTATTTGCACTAAATTGTGTATTTGCACTGAATCGTGTATGTACAGTGGATTGTGTATTTGCACTGAATCGTGTATTGAACTGAACATCCGATCATCACTCAAGACAGACTTTAACACAAACTCACACACGAGCGCGAGCAGCTGCCCCTCCGCGGCTTCGTCGCTCCTTTGTTTACTAACACGCGCGCGGCGGCGAGGCAGAAAGAAGCGCAAAAGGGGCAAACGCGCCGGTGTGCTGTGCAGGACTAAGAAACGGTGCTTCAACCCTCCGCTTCCCAGTATTCTGCTCGCAAATGTTCAATCGCTGGAGAACAAAATAGACGAGCTGAACGCGCGGATCAAGTTTCACCGCGACATCGAGAGCTGCTGCGTTTTAGCGCTCACAGAGACGTGGCTATCCGCCGCTATACCTAACAACGGCATCACACCGGCCGGCTTCTCCATCTACCGGCAGGACAGAACTCTGGACTCTGGTAAGGGCAGAGGCGGCGGGGTGTGTGTTATGGTGAACTCTCGATGGGGGACAGATATAGCAGTTCTAGCCAGTCACTGCTCTCCAGACATTGAACTCTTAATGGTCAAAGTTCGACCTTTTTTTCTGCCCAGAGACTTCAGCTCAGTCATCCTCACTACAGTCTACATCCCACCTCAGGCTGATAAGTCACGTGCATTGGAAGTTCTGTATGAGCTCATCAATAGACATGAGAACACTGATCCAGATGCTGCTTTTATTGTGGTTGGGGATTTAAACAGGGCAAACCTGAAGAAGGTTCTGCCCAAATACTATCAGCACATTAAATTTCCAACCCGAGGAGAACAGACTCTTGACCACTGCTATACAGCACTTAAGGACTGTTACAAACCCCTCCCCCGCCCTGCCTTTGGCAAAGCTGATCACACCTCCATTCTTCTCCTGCCTGCTTACAAACAACGACTTAAACAGGAAAAACCAGTTCTCAGATCAGTCTATCAATGGAGTGAGGAGGCCATCTTCACACTACAAGACTGCTTTGAATCCACAGACTGGAAGATGTTTCATGATGCAGCTGGCAGTGACATCAACGAATACACTGACTCCATCACAAGTTACATCAGTAAATGCACTGACGACATTGTGCCAAAAATCAATGTCAGAACGTTTCCCAATCAGAAACCCTGGATCAATGCTGAGGTTCGTGCCAAACTAAGAGCTCGAACCTCTGCCTACAACTCTGGTGATCTGGCTAGCTACAAGAAGGCCAGATATGACCTTCAGAGGACCATCAGGCTAGCCAAACGGAACTACAGGGACAGAGTTGAATCCAACTTCCTCTGCTCTGATCTCAGACGTATGTGGAGTGGACTGCGCACCATCAGTGATTATAAAGGAGGGATGAGTCGTGATAGGAGGTCACCCTCCTCACTTGCAGATGAGCTCAATGCACATTATGCTCGCTTTGAGGCAAACAACACCTCCCCTGCCGAAAATCTCCCAATACATCAGGAGAGCTGCACACTGACCATCTCTCTGTCTGAGGTGGTGAAATCCTTCAGGGCAGTTAACCCACGCAAGGCACCAGGTCCTGATGGTGTACACAGTCGTGTACTTAAAGCATGTGCCAACCAGCTGGCTGAGGTTTTCACTGACATCTTTAACCTCTCCCTAAGACTGTCAGTGGTTCCTACGTGCTTTAAAGAAACCATCATTGTTCCAGTTCCCAAGAAACCTTCTGTCACCTGTCTGAATGACTACCGCCCTGTTGCACTGACATCAACAGCTATGAAGTGCTTTGAGCGGCTGGTCAAAGCTCACATCTGTTCTATGCTTCCTGCCAACATGGACACTCACCAGTTTGCATACCGCTCCAACAGATCCACAGACGACGCCATTGCACTAACTGTACACACTGCTCTCACACACTTGGACAGAAAGAACACGTATGTGAGAATGCTGTTCATAGATTACAGCTCAGCATTCAACACAATCATCCCAGCCAAACTCATCCCGAAGCTCAAAGACTTGGGCTTGAACTCTCATCTCTGCAACTGGATACTGGACTTCCTGACGAGCAGACAGCAGGTGGTGAGGGTGGGTGACAGCATCTCTTCCACTCTGACTCTGAGCACGGGGGCCCCCCAGGGATGTGTACTCAGCCCCCTCCTGTATTCCCTGTACACTAATGAATGTGTAGCCAAACACTCCTCCAACCTCATCTTCAAATTCGCTGATGACACTACCATCCTAGGCCTCATCACAGATGGAGATGAAACAGCCTATAGAGACGAGGTCAGCGCTCTGTCAGAGTGGAGCCACGACAACAATCTCCGTCTAAACATCAGCAAAACGAAGGAGATGATTGTGGACTACAGGAAGCAGCAGAAGGGTGGTCACTCTCCCCTTTACATCAACGGGGCTGAAGTGGAGAGAGTCAGCAGTGTTAAGTTCCTCGGCGTTCACCTCTCTGATGACCTCACCTGGTCCCTCCACACTAACACGATTGTGAGATCTGCCCGTCAGCGTCTCTTCTTCCTGCGCAGGCTCAGGAAGTTTGGACTGCCTCCTGATCTCCTCACCAGCTTCTATAGATGCACTATAGAGAGCATCCTAACGGGCTGCATCACTGTCTGGTACGGCAGCTGCACTGCCTGCGACCGCAAGGCCCTAAAAGGAGTGGTGAGGACAGCAGAATACATCATAGGCAACAAACTACCAGCCTTACAGGACATCTACCAGTCCCGCTGCCTGAGGAAAATCCAGAAGATCAGGTCAGACAGCGGTCACCCAGCACACGGCCTGTTCACCATACTGCCATCAGGCAGGAGATTCCGCAGCATCCAGGCCAAAACAATCCGCCTACTGAACAGCTTCTACCCACAGGCTGTCAGGCTCCTGAACAAACTGTGAGGCTGAAAGACCCCAATACCGTTCACTCGACCACTGCACATTGTTACACTTTATATTATTTATTCTGATATCGCTGCTATGGACAATATCACTAAGTCACTTTAATGAATATATCTACTTAGAACCTGCCTATGCAACATTTTTCACAGATGACCCTCCTGTATATCCTATGTATATATCTTGTGTATTGTATAGTCCTTTATATATTTCAGTATAACTATATGTATATTTTTAGCTTATTTTTACTTTAATATTGTCTATTTATTGTGTGTTTGCACTGTTTTACATTATAATGCTGCCCTGCTGTAGAGTTTATCTGAGTCTCACCCCAAGCATTTCAATGCATGTTATGTCCTGACATGATGTGCAAATGACAAATAAACTTGAAACTTGAAACTTGAATTTGCACTGAATCGTGTATGTACAGTGGATCGTGTATTTGCACTGAATCATGTATTTGCACTGAATCGTGTATTTGCACTGAATCGTGTATTTGCACTGAATCGTGTATTTGCACTGGCGTGTGCGCTGAACGTGAGAGCACAGTTGAAGTGTTTCAGAATAAAGAATAGTTATTTGCTCAGTAAGTGAAAATAAAAGTGAAAGCACTGATAAGAGTGACTGTAAACGCACTCTGCTGTAAAGCGCTGTGTTCCTGTGCTGCTGAACAGCAGATGATGCATTCGGCGAGAAACAGTTGCAACTTCTCATAGATTTTCGGTAATTAGTGTTATTTGTAAACATATTTGGAAAGTGACCACTACTGCGGTCATTAACAGCCTGTCTATAAATATTACAGTGATGAGGAGAAACTTCTCACCACAAACATACATACACAGAAGATTGTAAAGGCCTGTGTTTTGTGTTCTCCTGTAATTTGCTTATTAAAAGACGTTTGTTTGTATAATTAAAAGGCGGTAACAGCTGCTCCAGTGCAGTAACTGCTGTAATGTGATGTTGAGCTCAGGCTGTGATTAGTAAACAGTGCTACTCTGTTGTGAAACAAATCAGGAACGTTCTTTTAACTGTGAAACACTATTAATGTATAAGAATTCTCTTACAAAGACCAGCTATATAGATTTGTGGTTGTGGTCTATATAATCTGTTTGGATCAGACATGGAACATATAATCTGTGCTGTAATTAGAAATACAGTAAAGTATTATATAGTCAAAGTATTATATAGTATAGTATTATATATATATATATATATAGTAGAGTATAATAATGTATTATGTAATGGCGGAATTTGCTAATGTGCTAATGTGCTTATGTGCTAATTTAAGTTCTTATATTAAGCTTTAAATCTACATAAAATATTTCACACGTCTGAATTTAATTTCTGATATCAACATTTATATAAATACACAATATTTGTTTGTATATGTGTTTATTTGTGTGTACATATGCATATGTATGTGTGTGTGGTTGTGCATATAGGTATGTGTGTGTGTGTGTGTGTGTGTGTATTTGTTGTGTGTGTGTCACTTGTCTTTGTGTGCATGTATATGTGCGTGTTTGTGAGAGTATTTGTTTGTGTATGTATATGTGTGTTTATGTGTATTTGGTTATGTCGATCTATCTATCTATTCTGTGTGTATTGATTTATGTCTATGGATGTGTATATATCTGTGTGTTTGTGTATAGATGTTTATGTGTGTTTAGTTATGCATGTGAATTTGTGTAGATTTGTGAGTGTGCACCTGTTTGTGTACTGGTGTATTTGTTCAGCTGTGTGTGTTTGTGTGTAGGTGTTTATATATTTATATCTGTGTGTTTGAGTGTATTTGTTTTGTGTGTAGATGTTTGTGTGTGTTTGTATATATAACTGTGTGTATTTGTGTATATATCTGTATGTTTGTGTGTATTTGTTTTGTGTGTAGGTGTTTGTGTGTGTGTGTGTGTTTGTGTATATAACTGTGTGAGTTGGTGTATATAACTGTGTGTATATGACTGTGTGTGTTTGTGTATATGACTGTGTGTGTTTGTGTATATAACTGTGTGTGTGTTTATTTTATGCGTAGGTGTGTGTGTGTGTGTGTTTGTGTATATATATAACTGTGTGTGTGTGTGTGTGTGTGTGTGTGTATATGACTGTGTGTGTTTGTGTATATAACTGTGTGTGTTTGTGTATATAACTGTGTGTGTTTATTTTATGCGTAGGTGTGTGTGTGTGTGTGTGTGTGTGTCTGTGTATATAACTGTGTGTGTGTGTGTGTATATGACTGTGTGTTTGTGTATATAACTGTGTGAGTTTGTGTATATAACTGTGTGTGTGTTTATTTTATGCGTAGGTGTGTGTGTGTGTGTATATATATAACTGTGTGTGTGTGTGTGTGTGTGTGTATATGACTGTGTGTGTTTGTGTATATAACTGTGTGTGTTTGTGTATATAACTGTGTGTGTTTATTTTATGCGTAGGTGTGTGTGTGTGTGTGTGTGTGTCTGTGTATATAACTGTGTGTGTGTGTGTGTATATGACTGTGTGTTTGTGTATATAACTGTGTGAGTTTGTGTATATAACTGTGTGTGTGTTTATTTTATGCGTAGGTGTGTGTGTGTGTGTGTGTCTGTGTATATAACTGTGTGTGTGTGTGTGTGTGTATGACTGTGTGTGTTTGTGTATATAACTGTGTGTGTTTGTGTATATAACTGTGTGTGTGTTTATTTTATGCGTAGGTGTGTGTGTGTGTGTGTATATATGACTGTGTGTGTTTGTGTATATAACTGTGTGTGTTTGTGTAAATAACTGTGTGTGTTTATTTTATGCGTAGGTGTGTGTGTGTGTGTGTGTGTGTGTTTGCTGTCTGTGTGTGTACCTCCTGAATCCAGACTCCAGGTGATCAGCAGTGCATTCAATTAGCCCTCGTTAGCACATTGTTATTTCTAATGACCTGCTGCTCCACTGAATCGTGTGGCTGACCACCACCTTGTCCAGCATCTGAAGAACACTGATAATAGATGTGATTAAGGAGCATCTCTGTTAGTTAGATTAGGAGTTCAGTAATCTAGAACTATTTTCAGACTGAATCACAGCATATTTGAGAATTTTCTTAAATAAATGCACTTAAACTGAATCAAATCTGAGCTGCATAAACCATATACGTGCACGACCATCATATCAACTGACCACTAATCACCACTGACCCATCAGTACGGTCACATTTACCTGCCTTTGGTCACTGTAATTGTAATGAACCTAAAGCTGCTTGGCTCCAGCTGTTGTTTGCTGTAGTGAGTGAATGGCTAGACTTCTACGTTGTTTTCAGTTGAAGTCCAAAGTGGAGGAGATGGAGGTGAAGAGCAGAGTGGAGGAGATGGAGGTGAAGAACAGAGTGGAGGAGATGGAGGTGAAGAGCAGAGTGGAGGAGATGGAGGTGAGGAACAGAGTGGAGGAGATGGAGGTGAAAAACAGAGTGGAGGAGATGGAGGTGAGGAACAGAGTGGAGGAGATGGAGGTGAGGAACAGAGTGGAGGAGATGGAGGTGAGGAACAGAGTGGAGGAGATGGAGGTGAAGAACAGAGTGGAGGAGATGGAGGTGAGGAGCAAAGTGGAGGAGATAGAGGTGAGGAACAGAGTGGAGGAGATGGAGGTGAGGAACAGAGTGGAGGAGATGGAGGTGAGGAACAAAGTGGAGGAGATGGAGGTGAGTAGATGTTGGAGGTGATGGTGATGTGATTAACAGAGGTTTGAGCTGAACTGAAAGATGAGCTGCTATCGAGCAGCAGATTAAGGACCACCAGGAAAACAAACCACCACATACTAAAGTGTTGAGCTACAACTTGTGTGTTGGCGGTTGGTGGATCTCGATACTGAGGGGCTCCACAACGTCTGTGGTTTTGAAGTTTCCTCACTACTAAACATTCCACAGTGGACTGTCAGTGGTGTTAGAACAAAGTGGAAGTGATTGAGATCGACAGCAACTCAGACACCAAGTGGTAGAACACGTACAATGGCAGAGCAGGTCAGCGGATGCTGAGGAGCATAGTGCACAGAGGTCACCAACTTTCTACAGAGTCAATCACTACAGACCTCCAAACTTCATGTGGTCTTCAGATCAGCTCAAGAACATAGCGTAGAGAGCTTCATGGAATGGGTCTCCATGGCCGAGCAGCTGCATCCAAGCCTTACATCACCAAGCGCAATGCAGAGTGTCGGATGCAGTGGAGTAAAGCACCCCGCCACTGGACTGTAGAGCAGCGGAGACGTGTTCTCTGGTGGGACCACTCACGCTTCTCCGTCTAGTAATCAGATGGATGAGTCTGGGTTTGGTGGTTGCCATGAGAACGTTAGTTGTCTGTCAGTTTGGTGGAGGGGGTTTATGGTGGGGGTTGTTTTGCAGGAGGTGAGCTCAGCCTCTTACTTTCAGTGCAATTAACTTTTAATGCTTCAGCAGACCAAGAGAATCTGGACACCTTCATGGTCCCAACTTTGTGGGAAAAGTTTGGCGATGGCAAGCTCCATAAAGACATGAGGGAGCGAGTTTGGTGTGGAAGAACTTGACTGGCCTGCAGGGAGTCCTGACCTCAACCTGATAGAACAGCTTTGG
Organism: Megaleporinus macrocephalus; assembly: GCA_021613375.1. NCBI lineage: Eukaryota > Metazoa > Chordata > Actinopteri > Characiformes > Anostomidae > Megaleporinus > Megaleporinus macrocephalus. The sequence goes on from CM038708.1 coordinate 5,756,570, forward strand.
GATGAATTAGAGCGGAGACTGTGAGCAAGACCTTCTCGTCCTACGTCAGTGTCTGACCTAACTAATGGTCTTCTGGAAGAACTGTCGGTCAAACATTCCCATAAACACTCTCCTAAACCGTGTGGAGAGACTTCCCAGAGGAGCTGAAGCTGTTATAGCTGCAAAGGTTGGGCCGACATCATATTAAACGCTATGGATTAAGAATGGGACGTCACTCAGGTTCATATGCGTGTGAAGGCAGACGAGTGAATACTTTTGGCAGTAGGTTAGAGTACATTGTATACATTAGCATGAACAGACATGGCTAATGTACACTAATGCTAACAAGTCTATGATGTGAGTCTGTAAACCTCACGGTTTAAAACATCTCAGCGTACCGTGTGGTAATGTTTGCCTTTAACATTCAGTGCTAATTGCCTCATTCTTTAAAAATCTATTTCATAAACAAACACAGAACTGGAGATTCTGGACCCTGCTGACCCGTAATTGGTAGAAAAGCTGCACTTTCCGAGGCCGAGCTGAGCAGCGAGGTTAGAACCGCTGCCACTTTAGCAGCCCGGCTACGTGATGTGTCAAAGTTAATGATATGCGAAGGCAGAGAGCAGCCAGGAGCACTAAAACCAACAGGCCGAGTTATTTTCCCTTCAGAAGCAGTTGCTTGCGCAGGTGTGATTAAACTCCTCAACCACGTCCTCATCGCCTTCGGAGAGTGGACGGAACTACAGATCTGGTAGAAAATGAGGGGTCACTATAGAACAGGACTGCAGGATCTACGCCTGGAAGCGCTCATCTTTTATTTATACAGCACTTTTTATAGACCAGCTTTATAGAAATTAGGGTCAAAGTTAGCAAACTAGCCGCTGGAAAAGCACTGTGAGCACCAAGAAGTGACCACTGAGAGGAACCCATCTGAGAACATGAGGAGGAACCACTGAGAGGATCCCATCTGACAGCTTGAGGACAAACCATTGGGAGGAACCCATCAGAGAGCATGAAGAGAAACCACTGAGAGGAACCCATCTGAGAGCATGAGGAGGAACCACTGAGAGGATCCCATCTGAGAGCATGAGGAGAAACCACTGAGAGGAACCCATCTGAGAACATGAGGAGAAACCACTGAGAGGAACCCATCTGAGAGCATGAAGACAAACCAGTGGGAGGAACCCATCAGAGAGTATGAAGAGAAACCACTGAGAGGAACCCATCTGAGAGCATGAGGAGGAACCACTGAGAGGAACCAAGCCTCTAGAGTGGAACGCCGTCCTTCTGTAGGCCATAATAGAGAGTAACCTTCCTCACCTGATGGTCTGTTTAATAAAAGCAGCAGCAAATTGAGGAGCAGAAGAACGTTGAACCTCCTCTGATATCTAAACGTTACACTGCTGAGACAGTAGAAGATCAAGTTCCACTAATCTCATCTAATCTCTCCTCTTTTTCTCCTCTTCATCTCATTTCTTATCTTTTCTTCTTCTCTTCTCTACTTATCTTTTCTCTTTTTTCCTCTTCTCTCCATCTCATCTAATCGCTACTCTTTTCTTTTCTTCTCTTCTCTTCTCTTTTTCTCCTCTTCATCTCATCTCTTATATTTTCTTCTTCTCTTCTTTAGTTATCTTTTCTCTTTTTTCCTCTTCTCTCCATCTCATCTAATCTCTACTTTTCTTTTCTTCTCATTTCTTCTCTCATCAACTCATTTCTATTCTTTCTTTTCCTTCTCATCTTATTTCTTCTCTTCATCTTATATTATCTCTTGTTCTCCTCACTTTTCTCCTCACCTCATCTGTTCTCCTCTCCATCCTGCACTTCACTCCACACTTCACTCCTCAACACATCTAAAGTAATCATCTTCTTTTCTCCTCCACTCCTCTCATCTCTATTCTTTTCTCCTCCACCTCTCTCCTGTCCTCCATTTCATGCCTCTCATTTCTTCTCTGCTCCTCTAATTCTCTCCTTTCCTCTCCGCTCTTCATCTCTCCTCCATGCACCTCTGTTTTGTTCTCTTCTTGTCCTCCTCTCTCTCTCTCTCTCTCTCTCTCTCTCTCTCTCTCTCTCTCTCTCTCTCTCTCTCTGGTTAAGCCCCCTACTGTATTATTTTACTGAGTGACTGTGTGAAATGGCAGTGGCGGAGAATTCCTGCCAGGATGACATTTAAACTACAGCGCCCACCCAGCTGAGACCCCCAACACACACACAGACACACACACACACACACACACACACACACTCTCTCTCTTCAACATCAGCCTGAGGGCGTACACTGTCTCGGTCTCTCTGTGGAGGAACGGCTGAACACGTCTGTTTCAGGGTCTTTGCTGTGGACGAGGTCGTGTAACTAAAATCAATCAGATCAATAACAGTCGTGACTCTGTAATCACTGGAGTGAAGGAAGGAGTGAAACAGTGAAGGGTTGACTGTTCACTGGAGTGTAATGACGTCTCAGATGATATGATGATGTTTAGATTACGTAATAACTGGCGGGTTGGAAATGATTGTTTACGCCACATAACGAATAATAAACATCCAGTGATGATTATGAGTTATAAAATGATTGTTACGGTGTAGTAATGATTGGTTAGGTGGTGTAATGATTGTTATGTTGTAGTAATGATTGGTTATGTAGTGTAATGATTGTTATGGTGTAGTAATGATTGGTTATGTAGTGTAATGATTGTTACGGTGTAGTAATGATTGGTTATGTAGTGTAATGATTGTTACTGTGTAGTAATGATTGGTTATGTAGTGTAATGATTGTTACGGTGTAGTAATGATTGGCTATGTAGTGTAATGATTGTTATGGTGTAGTAATGATTGGTTATGTAGTGTAATGATTGTTATGGTGTAGTAATGATTGGTTAAGTAGTGTAATGATTGTTACGGTGTAGTAATGATTGGTTAGGTGGTGTAATGATTGTTACGGTGTAGTAATGATTGGTTATGTAGTGTAATGATTGTTATGTTGTAGTAATGATTGGTTATGTAGTGTAATGATTGTTACGGTGTAGTAATGATTGGTTATGTAGTGTAATGATTGTGACGGTGTAGTAATGATTGGTTAGGTGGTGTAATGATTGTTACGGTTTAGTAATGATTGTTTATGTAGTGTAATGATTGTTACGGTGTAGTAATGATTGGTTATGTAGTGTAATGATTGTGACGGTGTAGTAATGATTGGTTAGGTGGTGTAATGATTGTTACGGTGTAGTAATGATTGGTTAGTTAGTGTAATGATTGTTACGGTGTAGTAATGATTGGTTATGTAGTGTAATGATTGTTACGGTGTAGTAATGATTGGTTATGTAGTGTAATGATTGTTATGGTGTAGTAATGATTGGTTATGTAGTATAATGATTGTTACGGTGTAGTAATGATTGGTTAAGTAGTGTAATGATTGTTACTGTGTAGTAATGATTGGTTATGTAGTGTAATGATTGTTACTGTGTAGTAATGATTGGTTATGTAGTGTAATGATTGTTACTGTGTAGTAATGATTGGTTATGTAGTGTAATGATTGTTATGGTGTAGTAATGATTGGTTATGTAGTGTAATGATTGTTACGGTGTAGTAATGATTGGTTATGTAGTGTAATGATTGTTACGGTGTAGTAATGATTGGTTAAGTAATGTAATGATTGTTACGGTGTAGTAATGATTGGTTATGTAGTGTAATGATTGTTACGGTGTAGTAATGATTGGTTATGTAGTGTAATGATTGTTATGGTGTAGTAATGATTGGTTATGTAGTGTAATGATTGTTACGGTGTAGTAATGATTGGTTATGTAGTGTAATGATTGTTACGGTGTAGTAATGATTGGTTAAGTAGTGTAATGATTGTTACGGTGTAGTAATGATTGGTTATGTAGTGTAATGATTGTTACTGTGTAGTAATGATTGGTTATGTAGTGTAATGATTGTTACTGTGTAGTAATGATTGGTTATGTAGTGTAATGATTGTTATGGTGTAGTAATGATTGGTTATGTAGTGTAATGATTGTTACGGTGTAGTAATGATTGGTTATGTAGTGTAATGATTGTTACGGTGTAGTAATGATTGGTTATGTAGTGTAATGATTGTTACGGTGTAGTAATGATTGGTTATGTAGTGTAATGATTGTTATGGTGTAGTAATGATTGGTTATGTAGTGTAATGATTGTTACGGTGTAGTAATGATTGGTTAGGTGGTGTAATGATTGTTACGGTGTAGTAATGATTGGTTAGGTGGTGTAATGATTGTTACGGTGTAGTAATGATTGGTTAAGTAGTGTAATGATTGTTACGGTGTAGTAATGATTGGTTATGTAGTGTAATGATTGTTACGGTGTAGTAATGATTGGTTAGGTGGTGTAATGATTGTTACGGTGTAGTAATGATTGGTTAAGAAGTGTAATGATTGTTACTGTGTAGTAATGATTGGTTAAGTAGTGTAATGATTGTTACGATGTAGTAATGATTGGTTAAGTAGTGTAATGATTGTTACTGTGTAGTAATGATTGGTTAGGTGGTGTAATGATTGTTATGGTGTAGTAATGATTGGTTAGGTGGTGTAATGATTGTTATGGTGTAGTAATGATTGGTTAAGTAGTGTAATGATTGTTATGTTGTAGTAATGATTGGTTATGTAGTGTAATGATTGTTACTGTGTAGTAATGATTGGTTATGTAGTGTAATGATTGTTATGGTGTAGTAATGATTGGTTATGTGGTGTAATGATTGTTACTGTGTAGTAATGATTGGTTATGTAGTGTAATGATTGTTATGGTGTAGTAATGATTGGTTAGGTGGTGTAATGATTGTTATGGTGTAGTAATGATTGGTTAAGTAGTGTAATGATTGTTACTGTGTAGTAATGATTGGTTATGAAGTGTAATGATTGTTACGGTGTAGTAATGATTGGTTATGTAGTGTAATGATTGTTATGTTGTAGTAATGATTGGTTATGTAGTGTAATGATTGTTACTGTGTAGTAATGATGGGTTATGAAGTGTAATGATTGTTACGGTGTAGTAATGATTGGTTATGTAGTGTAATGATTGTTATGGTGTAGTAATGATTGGTTATGTAGTGTAATGATTGTTATGGTGTAGTAATGATTGGTTATGTAGTGTAATGATTGTTACTGTGTAGTAATGATTGGTTATGTAGTGTAATGATTGTTACGGTGTAGTAATGATTGGTTATGTAGTGTAATGATTGTTATGGTGTAGTAATGATTGGTTAGGTGGTGTAATGATTGTTACTGTGTAGTAATGATTGGTTATGTAGTGTAATGATTGTTACGGTGTAGTAATGATTGGTTATGTAGTGTAATGATTGATTACGGTGTAGTAATGATTGGATATGTAGTGTAATGATTGTTACTGTGTAGTAATGATTGGTTATGTAGTGTAATGATTGTTATGGTGTAGTAATGATTGGTTATGTAGTGTAATGATTGTTACGGTGTAGTAATGATTGGTTATGTAGTGTAATGATTGTTATGGTGTAGTAATGATTGGTTATGTAGTGTAATGATTGTTACTGTGTAGTAATGATTGGTTATGTAGAGTAATGATTGTTACTGTGTAGTAATGATTGGTTATGTAGTGTAATGATTGTTACTGTGTAGTAATGATTGGTTATGTAGTGTAATGATTGTTACTGTGTAGTAATGATTGGTTAAGTAGTGTAATGATTGTTATGGTGTAGTAATGATTGGTTATGTAGTGTAATGATTGTTACTGTGTAGTAATGATTGGTTATGTAGTGTAATGATTGTTATGGTGTAGTAATGATTGGTTATGTAGTGTAATGATTGTTACGGTGTAGTAATGATTGGTTATGTAGTGTAATGATTGTTATGGTGTAGTAATGATTGGTTATGTAGTGTAATGATTGTTATGGTGTAGTAATGATTGGTTATGTAGTGTAATGATTGTTATGGTGTAGTAATGATTGGTTATGTAGTGTAATGATTGTTACTGTGTAGTAATGATTGGTTAGGTGGTGTAATGATTGTTACTGTGTAGTAATGATTGGTTATGTAGTGTAATGATTGTTACGGTGTAGTAATGATTGGTTATGTAGTGTAATGATTGTTACGGTGTAGTAATGATTGGTTAGGTGGTGTAATGATTGTTACGGTGTAGTAATGATTGTTTAAGTAGTGTAATGATTGTTACTGTGTAGTAATGATTGGTTATGTAGTGTAATGATTGTTATGGTGTAGTAATGATTGGTTAGGTGGTGTAATGATTGTTATGGTGTAGTAATGATTGGTTAAGTAGTGTAATGATTGTTATGTTGTAGTAATGATTGGTTATGTAGTGTAATGATTGTTACTGTGTAGTAATGATTGGTTATGTAGTGTAATGATTGTTATGGTGTAGTAATGATTGGTTATGTGGTGTAATGATTGTTACTGTGTAGTAATCATTGGTTAAGTAGTGTAATGATTGTTATGGTGTAGTAATGATTGGTTATGTGGTGTAATGATTGTTACTGTGTAGTAATGATTGGTTATGTAGTGTAATGATTGGTTATGTAGTAATGATTGGTTATGTAGTGTAATGATTGTTATGGTGTAGTAATGATTGGTTATGTAGTGTAATGATTGTTACTGTGTAGTAATGATTGGTTATGTAGTGTAATGATTGTTACGGTGTAGTAATGATTGGTTATGTAGTGTAATGATTGTTACGGTGTAGTAATGATTGGTTATGTAGTGTAATGATTGATTACGGTGTAGTAATGATTGGTTATGTAGTGTAATGATTGTTACGGTGTAGTAATGATTGGTTATGTAGTGTAATGATTGTTATGGTGTAGTAATGATTGGTTATGTAGTGTAATGATTGTTATGGTGTAGTAATGATTGGTTATGTAGTGTAATGATTGTTATAGTGTAGTAATGATTGGTTATGTAGTGTAATGATTGTTATGGTGTAGTAATGATTGGTTATGTAGTATAATGATTGTTATGGTGTAGTAATGATTGGTTATGTAGTGTAATGATTGTTACTGTGTAGTAATGATTGGTTATGTAGTGTAATGATTGGTTAGGTGGTGTAATGATTGTTACTGTGTAGTAATGATTGGTTATGTAGTGTAATGATTGTTACGGTGTAGTAATGATTGGTTATGTAGTGTAATGATTGTTACTGTGTAGTAATGATTGGTTATGTAGTGTAATGATTGTTACTGTGTAGTAATGATTGGTTATGTAGTGTAATGATTGTTACTGTGTAGCAATGATTGGTTAGTTAGTGTAATGATTGTTACTGTGTAGTAATGATTGGTTAAGTAGTGTAATGATTGTTACGGTGTAGTAATGATTGGTTATGTAGTGTAATGATTGTTACGGTGTAGTAATGATTGGTTAGTTAGTGTAATGATTGTTATGGTGTAGTAATGATTGGTTATGTAGTGTAATGATTGTTACTGTGTAGTAATGATTGGTTATGTAGTGTAATGATTGTTATGGTGTAGTAATGATTGGTTAGGTGGTGTAATGATTGTTACGGTGTAGTAATGATTGGTTAAGTAGTGTAATGATTGTTACGGTGTAGTAATGATTGGTTATGTAGTGTAATGATTGTTACGGTGTAGTAATGATTGGTTAGGTGGTGTAATGATTGTTACGGTGTAGTAATGATTGGTTATGTAGTGTAATGATTGTTACGGTGTAGTAATGATTGGTTATGTAGTGTAATGATTGTTACGGTGTAGTAATGATTGGTTAGGTGGTGTAATGATTGTTACGGTGTAGTAATGATTGGTTAAGTAGTGTAATGATTGTTACTGTGTAGTAATGATTGGTTAAGTAGTGTAATGATTGTTACTGTGTGGTAATAATAGGATAGGTGGTGTAATGATTGTTTTGGATGTAGTAATGATTGATTAAAGTGTGTTAATGATTGATCAGGATGTGTTAATGACTAATTAGGGTTTGGTATTCATTGATTAAGGTGTTTTAATGATTGATCAGCAAAGATAGTAAATGATAATGATTGATTAATGTGCAGTAGTTGTTGATTAGAGTGTAGAAATTATGGATAAGGTTGTGTATGACTATACACTCTGTTCCTCTCTTACTGCCTCCGTCTGGATTTCCGTTGTTGGAAGCTGTGACTGAACCCTGTTTCTGAATTGATCGCTTTGAGACCCCTTATTTGTCCCCGCTCTCTTTTATGCCGGTGCTCCAAAAGAGGGAGCACTATCATCTTTAAAATGCCACACGGCTTTCTCACGCAGATAAGCAGCTGGCAGAACAGGAGGAGAAATAAAGGGAGTCAGAGGAAAGGTGTTAGCGAGGCACTCTCTCTCCCTCTCTCCTCACTCCGCTCATAAATAAGCGCACCGGGGCGGCTGATGAAGAGGAAGAGGAAGAGGAGAGGCATCAAACGCTCCTCCCTCAGCCCAAAGGTCAGAGCCTGCTGAAAGGTCAGCCAGTCGTGAGTTTCTGCCCGACTTTCATCCCTCCTCCACAGACCGCACTCCTCAGAGAGAGAGAGGGGGAGAGAGAGCTGCGGGGGTCTCTCCGCTGTGACATTTCACACAGGGATCAGCCACAGCAACTGGCATTTAACTCCCTTTTAAAGCACACGATCGGGCCTTCACTCGTTAGCAACCGCCAGCGCTATACTGCTGAAATCTTTATCAGGAGAACTCTCTCTCTCTCTCTCTCTCTCTCTCTCTTTTTTTTTTTACACTTCCTTTCCTCGCACGCCCACGTTCCGCACAGCAAGTGTGAGCGTGCTCGCTTGGAGGGGATGTGTGAATGTTAGATTTGGTCCTTCTTTTTTTCTTTCCTCCTCTTTTTCTGGAGGTTACACACTGACTAGTCTCGGTTAACTGTGGGATGTAGCGCTGACAGACACGCTGAATTGTAGTGATTCACTGGCGAGCGCTTCAGTGAATCATTCGGTGGAAGTTTTGGAGTGTAGTGAATCATATTAATCATCTTGTAGAGACTTACTGAATATTAAGTTTGGGTTAAGCGATTTGTTTGGATGCTGTTTGATGAATCGCTTGGTTGTGTTCAGATAATAGATTCAATGAGGTTTGATGAATCATCTGGTTGGGTTTAGCTAACAGATTCAGTGAGGTTTGATTAATTGTTAGGTTGGGTTTAGCTAACAGATTCAGTGAGGTTTCATGAATCGTTTGGTTGGATTTAGCTAACAGATTCAGTGAGGTTTAATGAATCGTTTGGTTGGGTTTAGTTAAAAATTAAATGAGGTTTGATTAATCGTTAGGTTGGGGTTTAGCTAACAGATTCCATTTGATTTGATGAATCACTTAGTTGGTTTTAGCTAAGAGATTCAATGAAGTATGATGAATTGTTTGGTTGGATTCAGCTAACATATGCAATGAGGTCTGATATATCGTTTGGTTGGGTTTAGTTAAAAATTCAATGAGGTTTGATTAATTGTTAGGTTGGGTTTAGCTAACAGATTCAGTGAGGTTTAATGAATCGTTTGGTTGGGTTTAGCTAACAGATTCAGTGAGGTTTGATGGATCATTTGGTTGGATTTAGTTAAAAATTAAATGAGGTTTGATTAATCGTTAGGTTGGGTTTAGCTAACAGATTCCATTTGATTTGATGAATCACTTAGTTGGTTTTAGCTAAGAGATTCAATGAAGTATGATGAATTGTTTGATTGGATTCAGCTAACATATGCAATGAGGTCTGATATATCGTTTTGGTTGGATTTAGGTAATAGATTCAGTGAGGTTTGATTAATTGTTTGGTTGGTTTTAGCTAAAAATTCAATAGGGTTTGATTAATCATTAGGTACGATTAAGCTAACAGATTCCATTTGATTTGATTAATCACCTAGGAGGTTTTAGCTTACAGATTCAACGAGGTTTGATTAATCGTTTGGTTGGATTTAGCCAATAGATTCAATGAGGTTAGATGAATCTTTTGGTTGGATTTAGTTAACAGATTCAGTGAGGTTTGATGAATCATTTGATTAGGTTCAGCTAATAGATTTAGTGAGGTTTGATTAACTGTTTGGTTTGTTTTAGCTAAAAAAAATCAATGAGGTTTAATTAATCGTTAGGTTGGTTATAGCTAACAGATTCCATTTGATTTGATGAATCACTTAGGTGGTTTTAGCTAACAGATTCAACGAGGTTTGATGAATCTATTGGTTGGATTTAGCTAACATTTTTAATAAACTTTGATGTATGGTTTGGTTGGCTTAAGGTAACAGATTCAATGAGGTTTAATTAATCGTTTGGTTGGGTTTTGTTAACAGATTCAATGAGTTTTGAATATTCGTTTGGTTGGGTTTAGGTAATAGATTTAGTAAGGTTTGATTAATTATTTGTTTGGTTCAGCTAACATATTCAGTGAGGTTTGATCAGTTGTTTGGTTGGGTTTAGCTATTAGATTCAATGAGCTTTTATGAATCGCTTGGTGGGGTTTAGCTCACAGATTCATTGAAGTTTGATGAATAATTTGGTTGGGTTTAGCTAATAGATTTAATGAGGTCTGATGAATCGTTTAGTTGGGTTTAGCTAATAGATCAAGTGAGGTTTGATGAATCATTTAGTTTGGCTTAGCCAACAAATTCAATGAGCTTTGATGAATCATTTGGTCAGGTTTAGCTAATAGATCCAATGAGGTTTGATGAATCATTTGATTTAACTTGGCCTATAAATTCAATGATGAATTGTTTCGTTAGGTTTGACCAATAAATTAAATTAGGTTTGATTAATAATTTTGCAGCATTTAGCCAATAAATTTAATAAGGTTTGATGAATTGTTTGGTTGGGTTGAGCTAACAGATTCAGTGAGGTTTGATGAATCATTTACTTGGACTTAGCTAATAGATTCAATGAGGTTGGTTTGGTAGGGTTTATGGAATGGCCCGACTAGAGAATAACAAACAGATTTGTTGAGGTTCAACAATTTAATTGATTGGGTCTCTCCTGATTATTGCATAGTGTTCATTAAATTGTGTTGGGGTTCAAGTGGTTGCTTGATTGAGATTTAATGAATAGTGTTCTGGGGTTTAGTAATTTGGGGGGGTTTAATTGCATTGATAGTATTTATGGAATCGCTTGGTGGGGTTAATTACAGTTTAGTTGAGGTTGGTGAAAAGTTTTATTGGGATCATCGTATGATGTTCAATGAATCACTTCATGGGGATTATTGAAAAGTTTGGTTGAGTTTAATTCTTTGTTTTGTTGGCGCAAGTAAATCATTTGGTTTGGTTTCACTGAGCCATTAAAACATACATGCACTTTAAAAAAATATTCAATCAGTATTAATAGAGTAAGTAGCACTTTTACATACGTCAGTGTGTTTATTTAACCCTTTCCAAGCTTCTCCTTCTATAAACAACCCATTATTATTTACAGTTCTCATCTAATACCTGCTTTGACTGCTCAGTACTTCATTAAGCTAAATCAAGATTTGCTGCTGAAGGAACTGAACACATTCATACAATGTCTGGGGCGTCCAGGAGAATCTGGAACCTAACTTTGTTCTTCAAACTGGATCAAGATCTGATCTACTTCTCTCACAATAACATATTCATGTTACTTTGTATTGTATGTATGATTATTTACATCTGTTCTAATCAGATCTGGTGGTCTTACTGGTGAACATACACTTATTGATCAGATAAAGAGTTTTAAACTCTCAGCTACACAACCAAACAAACTTGAAACTTTACAACTTTTAAGGTAGAGATGTTATTAATTAGCATTTTCATTTGTCAGAAAAATTGCACTCCCTGTAAAGTGCAGCTGCTGTGTTTGAAAGATGTAGAGAAATGAATACAAACTAAAACCCATGTTTTTTATACAGTATGTATATCTGGCCCGGCCGCCGCTCTCCCATCAGAGGTGAACTTGCATCATTAGAAGATGTAAACATACATCCACATACCCTCACAAGCTTTCATCTCAAGGCCCTTAAAAGGCCCCGACACTGGAGGAAGGAAAAAAACGAAAAGAAGGGTTAAGCTTTGAAGTTGCGCGCAGCACTCCTGGTATTTCAGGATCAATTTTTGATCTGTGATTTGATTTCTTTCTTCCCGCTCATATTACCAGTTCTTTACCGTCCATTACGAGACCCGGACCAGCCGGCTTTGAAGTCAAAGTCGAAATGATCAGTCTGTACAGACATGGAGACGGACTGAGCGACGAGTCCTGTACAAGTTCCTCCACGTATTAGACGACCAGGTTTCAAAGTGGGTTGAAGAACTGCACTCCAGCTTCCAGCTGGCGAAAGAAGTTCTGTTTCATTACTGTTTTACATAAATACACTGATCAGCCATAACATCAAACCCACCTCCTTCTATCTCCACTCACTGACCACTGTATCAGCTCCACTGACCATACAGGACCTCCACTCACTGACCACTGTATCAGCTCCACTGACCATACAGGACCTCCACTCACTGTCCACTGTATCAGCTCCACTGACCATACAGGAGCTCCACTTACAGACTGTAGTTCATCTGATTCTCTGTATACCTTAGTACTCTGTTCTTTAATGATAAGGACCCCCACAGGACCACCACTGGTGTGTTAGTGTGTGTTGTGCCGGTGTGAGTGGATCAGACACAGCAGTGCTCTTGCTAGAGTGTTTAAACACTGTGTCCACTCACTGTCCACTCTATCAGACACTCCTACTACTTGCTGGTCCACCTTGTAGATGTAAAGTCAGAGACAGTAGCTCGTCTGCTGCTGCACAGTTTGTGTTCCTCTAGTTCTTCATCAGTGGACACAGGACGCCGCCCACAGGACACTGCTGTCTGGATAGTTTTGGTTGGTGGACGATTCTCAGTCCAGCAGTGACACTGAGGTGTTTAAACACTCCAGCAGCAGCAGCACTGCTGTGTCTGATCCACTCACACCAGCACAACACACACTAACTAACACACCACCACCATATCAGTGTCACTGCAGGGCTGAGAATGACCCACCTCCCCAACAGTATCTGCTCTGTGGTGGTCCTGTGGGGGTCCTGATCATTAAAGAACAGAGTAATAAAGTATACAGAGAATCAGATGAACTACAGTCTGTAAGAGTAGCTCCTGTATGGTCAGTGGAGCTGATAACCTGGACAGAGATACAAGGAGGTTCTCTCTTCCGCCATGTGGAAGAAGGTATTGCAGCCTAGTGCCCCATGATCCCAGGAAGTTTGAAGTCAGTTACTCTTGTTTCTGTCGAGTGAAGATGCTCTGGTTCTCTGGATGTTCATTACAGGTGAGTGTCTTGGTAGGACCGGCTAGGGTGCGCCTAAGTAGGATGCAAATTTGCGTGTAAATGTTCTGGTTGCTGGTTGTTGTGGTTGTGTGTAAATGTTCTGGTTGCTGGTTGGTGTTGTGGTTGTGTGTAAATGTTCTGGTTGCTGGTTGGTGTTGTGGTTGTGTGTAAATGTTCTGGTTGCTGGTTGGTGTAGTGGTTGTGTGTAAATGTTCTGGTTGCTGGTTGTTGTTGTGGTTGTGTGTAAATGTTCTGGTTGTTGTTGTGGTTGTGTGTAAATGTTCTGGTTGGTGTTGTGGTTGTGTGTAAATGTTCTGGTTGTTGTTGTGGTTGTGTGTAAATGTTCTGGTTGCTGGTTGTTGTTGTGGTTGTGTGTAAATGTTCTGGTTGCTGGTTGGTGTTGTGGTTGTGTGTAAATGTTCTGGTTGCTGGTTGTTGTTGTGGTTGTGTGTAAATGTTCTGGTTGTTGTTGTGGTTGTGTGTAAATGTTCTGGTTGGTGTTGTGGTTGTGTGTAAATGTTCTGGTTGCTGGTTGGTGTTGTGGTTGTGTGTAAATGTTCTGGTTGGTGTTGTGGTTGTGTGTAAATGTTCTGGTTGGTGTTGTGGTTGTGTGTAAATGTTCTGGTTGGTGTTGTGGTTGTGTGTAAATGTTCTGGTTGGTGTTGTGGTTGTGTGTAAATGTTCTGGTTGCTGGTTGGTGTTGTGGTTGTGTGTAAATGTTCTGGTTGGTGTTGTGGTTGTGTGTAAATGTTCTGGTTGGTGTTGTGGTTGTGTGTAAATGTTCTGGTTGCTGGTTGGTGTTGTGGTTGTGTGTAAATGTTCTGGTTGGTGTTGTGGTTGTGTGTAAATGTTCTGGTTGGTGTTGTGGTTGTGTGTAAATGTTCTGGTTGCTGGTTGGTGTTGTGGTTGTGTGTAAATGTTCTGGTTGCTGGTTGGTGTTGTGGTTGTGTGTAAATGTTCTGGTTGGTGTTGTGGTTGTGTGTAAATGTTCTGGTTGCTGGTTGGTGTTGTGGTTGTGTGTAAATGTTCTGGTTGCTGGTTGTTGTGGTTGTGTGTAAAGGTTCTGGTTGCTGGTTGTTGTGGTTGTGTGTAAATGTTCTGGTTGGTGTTGTGGTTGTGTGTAAATGTTCTGGTTGGTGTTGTGGTTGTGTGTAAATGTTCTGGTTGCTGGTTGGTGTTGTGGTTGTGTGTAAAGGTTCTGGTTGCTGGTTGTTGTGGTTGTGTGTAAATATTGGGGGTGTAAATATTAACCAGTCTGTTGTGTAACAGTGTAGGATTTGGAGCTCAGCCTGTTTATCCTCCTTCTTCTGTAAGGCAGGATTTATATTTGAAGAACAGAGTTGGAGGTTCAGGGTATGTACAGTTCTGAGTACTGAACTCTCAGTAGTACAAAAAGAGAGATCTGTAGTAGAGCGAGAGAGAGACAGGAAAAAAAGAGAGAGAGCGAGAGACAGAAAAGTGTGTGGTTTATTTGAGCAAGTCCAGAGTGCACTCCAAGGACACTCCTGCTGTTTAGGAGAATGACTAATAACAGGATCGCCATGGCAATCTCGACTCCATCTTTCTCTTTTTCTGAAATGGACAGATAAATGCTCGTGAGGTCATTTCTGACGTGTAAGAATGTGATCTGTAATCAGCCTCAGTGAGAAGAGGAGCATCTCTAGTCTTACAGAGTGAGGGCTGCAAAACTAACACACCTTCCACACACCAACTCACACTCCCCGGCCACTTTATCAGAAACCCTTCTCCGTCTGGGGTGCAGTGAGACACTCTAGCTAATCTGCTGATGCAAAACGATATTCACCCTTAAGTCCTTCATCGGTGGTCAGTTTTATGACCATCACTGCGTCTGTTTTGGATATTTTCGTGCTGAGTACGGACTAATATCCATACAGGTTCCAGATAACAGCGCGTAAAGTGACCACTAATAAATGAGACAGAAGTGGGTTTAAAGTCTGTGCAGCAACCGTCTATAAGGTAGGTGTTTCCAATAAAGTGGCCAGTTAGTGGAAGCACAAGGTAAGTGTTTCTAATAAAGTGGTCAGTTAGTGGAAGCACAAGGTAAGTGTTTCTAATAAAGTGGTCAGTTAGCAAAAGTATAATGTTGGGGTTTCTAATATAGTGGCCAGTTATTGAGAGCACAATGTTGGTGTTTGTAATATAGAGGCCAGTTAGTGAAAGTACAAGGTTGGTGTTTCTAATAAAGTGGCCAGTTAATGGAAGTACAAGGTGGGTGTTTCTAATAAAGTGGCCAGTTAGTGGAAGTACAAGGTGGGTGTTTCTAATAAAGTGGTCAGTTAGTGGAAGTACAAGGTTGGTGTTTCTAATAAAGTGGCCAGTTAGTGGAAGTACAATGTTGGTGTTTCTAATATAGAGGCCAGTTAGTGGAAGTACAAGGTTGTTGTTTCTAATAAAGTGGCTAGTTAGTGGAAGTAGATAGTTGATGTTTCTAATATAGTGGCCAGTTAGTGGAAGTACAGGGTGGGTGTTTCTAATAAAGTGGCCAGTTAGTGGAAGTAGATAGTTGATGTTTCTAATAAAGTGGCCAGTTAGTGGAAGTACAATGTTGGTGTTTCTAATATAGAGGCCAGTTAGTGGAAGTACAAGGTTGTTGTTTCTAATAAAGTGGCTAGTTAGTGGAAGTAGATAGTTGATGTTTCTAATATAGTGGCCAGTTAGTGGAAGTACAGGGTGGGTGTTTCTAATAAAGTGGCCAGTTAGTGGAAGTAGATAGTTGATGTTTCTAATAAAGTGGCCAGTTAGTGGAAGTACAAGGTTGGTGTTTCTAATGAAGTGGCCAGTTATTGAATGTAGATGGTAGGTGTTTCCAATAAATTGGCCAGTTAGTGAAAAAAAGACTTCTGTGGATATCAGTATTACAGGAGGAACATATTTACCAACTGAATTAATATCCAAACCTTTTCCAACATGAAAGCGATCAGCGTGAACAGAAAGGAGAACAGTAAACAGTGAAACTCTGGAGATATAGAGGAACAGCTACAGTCGGGCTTCTATCAGTGCCCCTCTGCTGCTGTAGCGAGGGGGCTTTGTGCTCTGTGCTGTCGAGTGTGCGGTGTTTTTTCCGGCTGTGAAAGATTCCTAACGAGAGCCGGGACTTTCAGCCTCGTTAGCATATCACACCCGTCACCCCAGAATCCTCCGCGGCGACGCACAACTCACACGCATTTCATAATTTCCCTACTTAGAGTCTCACCTAGAGGAGTTTAGGAAACGTGAGAGAAAACAGACAATCAGCAGCTACATCTGTGAAATCAGCCATGTGGACCTGTGCAAGAGTAGAATCAGTGCAAGAGTAGAATCTGCGCAAGAGCAGAATCAGTGCAAGAGCAGAATCAGCGCCAGAGCAGAATCAGCGCAAGAGCAGAATCAGCGCTAGAGCAGAATCAGCGCTAGAGCAGAATCAGCGATAGGGTAGAATCAGAGCTAGAGCCGAATCAGCGCAAGAGTAGAATTAGCGCAACAGCAGAATCAATGCTAGAGCAGAATCAGAGCTAGAGCAGAATCAGCGCAACAGCAGAATCAGCGCAAGAGTAGAATCAGTGCAAGAGCAGAATCAGAGCAACAGCAGAATCAGCGCAACAGCAGAATCAATGCAAGAGCAGAATCAGAGCTAGAGCAGAATCAGTGCAGGAGCAGAATCAGTGCAAGAACAGCGATAGAGTAGAATCAGAGCTAGAGCCGAATCAGCGCAAGAGTAGAATTAGCGCAACAGCAGAATCAATGCTAGAGCAGAATCAGAGCTAGAGCAGAATCAGCGCAACAGCAGAATCAGCGCAAGAGTAGAATCAGTGCAAGAGCAGAATCAGAGCAACAGCAGAATCAGCGCAACAGCAGAATCAGCGCAAGAGTAGAATCAGTGCAAGAGCAGAATCAGAGCAACAGCAGAATCAGCGCAACAGCAGAATCAATGCAAGAGCAGAATCAGAGCTAGAGCAGAATCAGTGCAAGAGCAGAATCAGCACAAGAGTAGAATCAGCGCTAGAGCAGAATCAGCGCAAGAGCAGAATCGGCGCTAGAGCAGAATCGGTGCTAGAGCAGAATCAGCGCAAGAGTAGAATCAGCGCAAGAGCAGAATCAGCGCTAGAGCAGAATCAGCGTAAGAGTAGAATCAGCGCTAGAGCAGAATCAGCGCAAGAGCAGAATCAGCACTAGAGCAGAATCAGCGCAAGAGCAGAATCAGCGCTAGAGCAAAATCAGCACCAGAGCAGAATCAGCGCCAGAGCAGAATCAGCGCCAGAACAGAATCAGCGCTAGAGCAGAATCAGCGCTAGAGCAGAATCAGCGCAAGAGCAGAATCAGCACTAGAGCAGAATCAGCGCAACAGCAGAATCAGCGCAAAAGTAGAATCAGCGCAAGAGCAGAATCAGAGCTAGAGCAGAATCAGCGCAACAGCAGAATCAATGCTAGAGCAGAATCAGAGCTAGAGCAGAATCGGTGCTAGAGCAGAATCAGCGCAAGAGTAGAATCAGCGCAAGAGCAGAATCAGTGCAAGAGCAGAATCAGTGCAGGAGCAGAATCAGAGCTAGAGCAGAATCAGTGCAGGAGCAGAATCAGTGCAAGAGCAGAATCAGCGCAAGAGTAGAATCAGCGCTAGAGCAGAATCGGCGCAAGAGCAGAATCAGTGCTAGAGCAGAATCAGCGCAAGAGCAGAATCAGCGCCAGAGCAGAATCAGCGCTAGAGCCGAATCAGCGTAAGAGTAGAATCAGCGCAAGAGCAGAATCAGCGCAAGAGCAGAATCAGTGCAAGAGCAGAATCGGTGCTAGAGCAGAATCGGCGCTAGAGCAGAATCGGCGCTAGAGCAGAATCGGCGCTAGAGCAGAATCAGCGCTAGAGCAGAATCAGCGCTAGAGCAGAATCAGCGCTAGAGCAGAATCCGCGCAAGAGCAGAATCCGCGCAAGAGCAGAATCAGCGCTAGTGCAGAATCAGCGCAAGAGCAGAATCAGCGCAAGAGCAGAATCAGAGCTAGAGCAGAATCAGCGCAAGAGTAGAATCAGTGCAACAAAGACACTCAGGTTTACGTTTGAATACTGAGGTTAAGATTAGGTGTAGATACTAAGGTTAAGGTTAGGTTTAGATACTGAGAATAAGGTTAGGTTTAGATTTTAGATACTGAGATTAAGGTTAGGTTTAGGCTTAGATACTGAAGTTAAGGTTAGGTGTGGATACTGGGGTTAAGGTTAGGTTTAGGTTTAGATACTGAGGTTAAGGTTAGGTTTAGATACTGAGGTTTAGTTTAGGTTTAGATATTTAGGTTAAGGTAAGGTGTAGATACTGAGGTTAAGGGTAGATTTAGGTTCTGAGGTTAAGGTTAGGTTTAGTTTTAGATACTGAGTTTAAGGTTAGGTTTAGATACTGAGATTAAGGTTAGGTTAAGTTTTAGATACTGAGGTTAAGGTAAAGTGTAGATACTGAGGTTAAGGTTAGGTTTAGATACTGAGGTTAAGGTAAGGTGTAGATACTGAGGTTAAGGTTAGGTTTAGTTTTAGATACTGAGGTTAAGGTTAGGTTTAGATACTGAGGTTAAGGTAAGGTGTAGATACTGAGGTTAAGGTTAGGTTTAGTTTTAGATACTGAGGTTAAGGTTAGGTTTAGATACTGAGGTTAAGGTATGGTGTAGATACTGAGGTTAAGGTTAGGTTAAGGTTTGGATACTGAGATTAAGGTTAGGTTTAGGTACTGAGGCTAAGGTTATGTTTAGGTAGTTTTAGGGTTAGGTTTAGGTACTGAGGTTAAAGTTAGGTTTAGGTACTGGGGTTAAGGTTAGGTTTAGGTACTGAGGTTAAGGTTATGTTTAGATATTAAGGTGAAAGTTAGGTTTAGGTACTGAGGCTAAGGTTAGGTTTAGATACTGAGGTTAAGGGTAGATTTAGGTTCTGAGGTTAAGGTTAGGTTTAGTTTTAGATACTGAGTCTAAGGTTAGGTTTAGATACTGAGATTAAGGTTAGGTTTAGTTTTAGATACTGAGGTTAAGGTAAAGTGTAGATACTGAGGTTAAGGTAAGGCGTAGATACTGAGGTTAAGGTTAGGTTTAGTTTTAGATACTGAGGTTAAGGTAAGGTGTAGATACTGAGGTTAAGGTAAGGTGTAGATACTGAGGTTAAGGTTAGGTTAAGGTTTGGATACTGAGATTAAGGTTAGGTTTAGGTACTGAGGTTAAGGTTAGGTTTACGTCCTAAGGTTAAGGTTAGGTTTAGGTACTGAGGTTAAGGTTATGTTTAGGTACTGAGGTTAAGGTTATGTTTAGATACTAAGGTGAATGTTAGGTTTAGATACTGAGGTGAAAGTTAGGTTTAGGTACTGAGGTTAAGGTTAGGTTTAGATACTGAGATTAAGGTTAGGTTTAGTTTTAGATACTGAGGTTAAGGTAAAGTGTAGATACTGAGGTTAAGGTTAGGTTTAGATACTGAGGTTAAGGTAAGGTGTAGATACTGAGGTTAAAGTTAGGTTTAGTTTTAGATACTGAGGTGAAAGTTAGGTTTAGGTACTGAGGTTAAGGTTAGGTTTAGATACTGAGATTAAGGTTAGGTTTAGTTTTAGATACTGAGGTTAAGGTAAAGTGTAGATACTGAGGTTAAGGTTAGGTTTAGATACTGAGGTTAAGGTAAGGTGTAGATACTGAGGTTAAAGTTAGGTTTAGTTTTAGATACTGAGGTTAAGGTAAGGTGTAGATACTGAGGTTAAAGTTAGGTTTAGTTTTAGATACTGAGGTTAAGGTTAGGTTTAGATACTGAGGTTAAGGTAAGGTGTAGATACTGAGGTTAAGGTTAGGTTAAGGTTTGGATACTGAGATTAAGGTTAGGTTTAGGTACTGAGGTTAAGGTTAGGATTAGGTCCTAAGGTTAAGGTTAGGTTTAGGTACTGAGGTTAAGGTTATGTTTAGGTAGTTTTAGGGTTAGGTTTAGGTACTGAGGTTAAGGTCATGTTTAGGTACTGAGGTTAAAGTTATGTTTAGGTACTGAGGTTAAAGTCATGTTTAGGTAGTGAGGTTAAGGTTAGGCTAAGGTAGTGAGGTTAAGGTCAGGTTTAGGTACTGAGGTTAAAGTTATGTTTAGGTACTGAGGTGAAGGTTAGGTTTAGATACTGAGGTTAAGGTCAGGTTTAGGTACTGAAGTTAAGGTAAGTTTTAGATACTAAGGTGAAAGTTAGGTTTAGATACTGAGGTTAAGGTTAGGTTTAGGTACTGAGTTTAAGGTTAGGTTTAGATACTGTGATTAAGGTTAGGTTTAGTTTTAGATACTGAGGTTAAGGTAAAGTGTAGATACTCAGGTTAAGGTTAGGTTTAGTTTTAGATACTGAGGTTAAGGTAAGGTGTAGATATTGAGGTTAAGGTTAGGTTTAGTTTTAGATACTGATGTTAAGGTAAGGTGTAGATACTGAGGTTAAGGTTAGGTTTAGTTTTAGATACTGAGGTTAAGGTTAGGTTTAGATACTGAGATTAAGGTTAGGTTTAGTTTTAGATACTGAGGTTAAGGTAAAGTGTAGATACTGAGGTTAAGGTTAGGTTTAGATACTGAGGTTAAGGTTAGGTTTAGATACTGAGGTTAAGGTAAAGTGTAGATACTGAGGTTAAGGTTAGGTTTAGTTTTAGATACTGAGGTAAAGGTTAGGTTTAGGTCCTAAGGTTAAGGTTAGGTTTAGGTACTGAGGTTAAGGTTAGGTTTAGTTTTAGATACTGAGGTTAAGGTAAGGTGTAGATACTGAGGTTAAGGTTAGGTTTAGTTTTAGATACTGAGGTTAAGGTAAGGTTTAGATACTGAGGTTAAGGTAAGGTGTAGATACTGAGGTTAAGGTTAGGTTTAGTTTTAGATACTGAGGTTAAGGTAAGGTGTAGATACTGAGGTTAAGGTTAGGTTTAGTTTTAGATACTGAGGTTAAGGTAAGGTGTAGATACTGAGGTTAAGGTTAGGTGTAGATACTGAGGTTAAGGTTAGGTTTAGTTTTAGATACTGAGGTTAAGGTAAGGTGTAGATACTGAGGTTAAGGTTAGGTTTAGTTTTAGATACTGAGGTTAAGGTTAGGTTTAGATACTGAGATTAAGGTTAGGTTTAGTTTTAGATACTGAGGTTAAGGTAAAGTGTAGATACTGAGGTTAAGGTTAGGTTTAGATACTGAGGTTAAGGTAAGGTGTAGATACTGAGGTTAAGGTTAGGTTTAGTTTTAGATACTGAGGTTAAGGTTAGGTTTAGATACTGAGGTTAAGGTAAGGTGTAGATACTGAAGTTAAGGTTATGTTTAGGTAGCTTTAGGGTTAGGTTTAGGTACTGAGGTTAAGGTCAGGTTTAGGTACTGAGGTTAAAGTTATGTTTAGGTACTGAGGTTAAAGTTATGTTTAGGTACTGAGGTTAGGGTCAGGTATAGGTACTGAGGTTAAAGTTATGTTTAGGTACTGGAGTTAAGGTTAGGTTTAGGTACTGAGGTTAAGGTTATGTTTAGATACTAAGGTGAAAGTTAGGTTTAGATACTGAGGTGAAGGTTAGGTTTAGGTACTGGGGTTAAGGTTAGGTTTAGGTACTGAGGTTAAGGTTATGTTTAGATACTAAGGTGAAGGTTAGGTTTAGGTACTGAGGTGAAGGTTAGGTTTAGGTACTGAGGTTAAGGTTATGTTTAGATACTAAGGTGAAGGTTAGGTTTAGATACTGAGGTTAAAGTTATGTTTAGGTACTGGGGTTAAGGTTAGGTTTAGATACTGAGGTTAAGGTTATGTTTAGATACTAAGGTGAAGGTTAGGTTTAAGTACTGGGGTTAAGGTTAGGTTTAGATACTGAGGTTAAGGTTATGTTTAGATACTAAGGTGAAGGTTAGGTTTAAGTACTGAGGTTAAGGTTATGTTTAGGTAGTTTTAGGGTTATGTTTAGATACTGAGGTTAAAGTTATGTTTAGATACTAAGGTGAAGGTTAGGTTTAGATACTGAGGTGAAGGTTATGTTTAGATACTAAGGTGAAGGTTAGGTTTAGGTACTGAGGTGAAGGTTAGGTTTAGGTACTGAGGTTAAGGTTATGTTTAGATACTAAGGTGAAGGTTAGGTTTAGGTACTGAGGTTAAGGTTATGTTTAGGTAGTTTTAGGGTTAGGTTTAGATATTGAGGTTAAAGTTATGTTTAGATACTAAGGTGAAGGTTAGGTTTAGATACTAAGGTGAAGGTTAGGTTTAGATACTGAGGTTAAGGGTAGATTTAGGTTCTGAGGTTAAGGTTAGGTTTAGTTTTAGATACTGAGTTTAAGGTTAGGTTTAGATACTGAGATTAAGGTTAGGTTTAGGTACTGAGGTTAAAGTTATGTTTAGGTACTGGGGTTAAGGTTAGGTTTAGGTACTGAGGTTAAGGTTAGGTTTAGATACTGAGGTGAAGGTTAGGTTTAGATACTAAGGTGAAGGTTAGGTTTAGATACTGAGGTGAAGGTTAGGTTTAGGTCTGCTCTATGAGCGTTCTGATTGGCTGGTGTTGTCTGGAACCTGACAGGTATGTATCTATATGTGGTTTGTTTGTTGATGGAAGACTAACAGCAGTACTTTGTCTGAGTGTGTGTGTGTTTGTCAGGTGGAGGGGGATCAAGTCATGTCGCTATGGAAACCCCTATCACAGCTGACATCGGGGTGGCAGAGTCACTGTCACCATGGCGACTGGGGCCATTTGACACACAGGTGTTTTTTTTAGGGTGGAGTGGACCAGCAGGTGCAGAGTGACCTCTAACCTTTAGTTCATCAAAGAAAGAGAGAGAGAAATTGAGAGAAAAGAGAGAGAGAGAGAGAGAGAGAGAGAGAGAGAGAGAGAGAAATTGAGACAGAAGAGAGAGAGAGAGAGAGAGAGAGAGAGAGAGAGAGAGAGAGAGGGAGAGAAGAGAGAGATTAGAGATATTTAAAGAGAGAGGAGAGATAGAGATTTAAAGAGGGAGAGAGAGACAGAGAGAGAGATATTTAGAGACAAAGAGAGAGAAGAGAAAAGAGAGAGATATTTAGACAGAAAGAGGGAGATGGAGAGAGAGATATTTAGAGAGAAAAGAGAGAGATTGAGAGAGAAATTGAGAGAGCAAAAGAGATTTAAAAAGAGAGATGGAGAGAGATATTTAGAGAGAGAGAGGAGAGAGAGATTGAGAGAGCGAGAGAGATTGAAAAATAGAGATGGAGAGAGAGATATTTAGAGAGAGAGGAGAAAGAGATTGAGAGAGATGGAGAGGAGAGAGAGATTGAGAGAGATGGAGAGAGAGATATTTAGAGAGAGAGAGAGAGAGAGAGGAGAGAAAGATTGAGAGATTGAGAGAGCAAGAGAGATTAAAAAAGAGATGGAGAGAGAGGAGAGAAAGATTGAGAGAGATTGAGAGAGCAAGAGAGATTAAAAAAGAGAGATGGAGAGAGATATTTAGAGAGAGAGAGGAGAGAGAGATTGAGAGAGATGGAGAGAGAAATATTTAGAAAGAGTGAGAGGAGAGAGAGATTGAGAGAAGATGGAGAGAGAGATATTTAGAGAGAGAGACTGAGAGAGAGATATTTGGAGAGAGAGATGGAGAGAGAGATATTTAGAGAGAGGATTGAGAGAGAGAGAGAGAGAAGTTTCAAAAACTCCCTTTCCTGTGTTTCTCTCTTCTTTTCATCCTCTCTCTCTCTCTCTCTCTCTCTCTCTCTTTTCTCCTTATATTTATCTCCTCTCCTATTTTCACTTTCTCCTCTGTTCATCTAAAACATCTTCTGTTACTCCTTTTCTTTCATTTCATCGCTTCATCATTTTATTTCTTTTTTTTCTCCTTTAGTTTTTTTCTCCTTTAACTGCCATTTCCACTTCTCCGTCTGTCTCCACCTGTTTACCTTCCCTCTCTTTCTACTTCTACCACCTTTTCTTACCTCATATCTGTCTTTCACCCTCTCTTCTCTCTCTGTTCTCTTTCTGCTCTCTCTCTCTTCTCTCTATCTGGTCTCTCTCTACGCTCTCTCTCTCTCTTCTCTCTATCTGGTCTCTCTGCGCTCTCTCTCTCTCTATCTGGTCTCTCTCTGCTCCCTCTCTGCTCTCTCTTTCTATCTGGTCTCTCTCTGCTCTCTCTCTCTCTCTCTTTCTATCTGGTCTCTCTCTGCTCTCTCTCTCTCTCTATCTGGTCTCTCTCTCTCTCTCTCTCTATCTGGTCTCTCTCTGCTCCCTTTCTGCTCTCTCTTTCTATCTGGTCTCTCTCTGGTATCTCTCTGCTTTCTCTCTCTATCTGTTCTCCCTTTGCTCTCTCTCTGCTCCCCCTTTGCTCTCTCTCTGCTCCCCCTTTGCTCTCTCTCTGCTCTCTCTTTCTATCTGGTCTCTCTGCTTTCTCTCTCTATCTGCTCTCTCTCTCTCTCTCTCTCTCTGCTCCCTCTCTGCTCTCTCTTTCTATCTGGTCTCTCTCTGCTTTCTCTTTCTATCTGGTCTCTCTCTCTGGTCTCTCTCTCTATTTGGTCTCTCTCTATCTGTTGTCTCTCTGCTCTCTCTTTCTATCTGGTCTCTCTCTGCTTTCTCTTTCTATCTGGTCTCTCTCTGCTCTCTCTCTGGTCTCTCTGTGCTTTATCAGGTCCCTCTGCTCTCTCTATTTGGTCTCTCTTTCTATCTGGTCTCTCTGCTCTCTCTTTCTATCTGGTCTCTCTCTCTATCTGTTGTCTCTCTACTCTCTCTTTCTCTCTGGTCTCTCTCTGCTCTATCTAGTCTCTCTCTGCTCTCTCTCTCTATCTGGTCTCTCTCTGCTCTCTCTCTCTATCTGGTCCCTCTGCTCTCTCTATTTGGTCTCTCTCTATCTGTTGTCTCTCTGCTCTCTCTTTCTATCTGGTCTCTCTCTATCTGGTGTCTCTCTACTCTCTCTTTCTCTCTGGTCTCTCTCTGCTCTATCTAGTCTCTCTCTGCTCTCTCTTTCTATCTGCTCTCTCTCTGCTGTCTCTTTCTATCTGGTCTGTCTCTCTCTGCTGTCTCTTTCTATCTGGTTTGTCTCTCTCTATCTGTTGTCTTTCTACTCTCTCTTTCTATCTGGTCTTTCTCGCTTTCTATCTGGTATCTCTCTGCTCTCTCTCTATCTGGTCTTTCTTCTGCTCTCTCTATCTGGTCTCTCTCTGGTATTTCTTCTGCTCTCTGTCTGGTCTCTCTCTATTCTCTCTCTCTCTCTCTCTCTCTCTCTGGTCTCACTCTGGTGTCTCTTTCTTTCTTTCTTTCTTTCTTTCTGTACTCTCTCTTTCTGGTCTCGCTCCCTCACCCCCCCCCCCCCCAAATCTGGCCTCTCTCTCTGTTCTCTCTGCTCTCTCTCTCTTTTAGTTCTAATCAGAGGGAGATCTATAAAAGGCTTTGTTCTTTATGAGAAAAGCTACATGATATACTGACCAGCAAATGAGTTCATTAAAACATTAATCAACACATTTATCAACTATCATCCAAAAAATATCTCCTCCTCCTCCTTTCTCATCAGCGCTCTCTCTCTCTCTCTCTCCAGATTGAATGTACTCCAGCTCTATTAATATAAACTGACACTGAGGCGCTTCCTCGTCTCTGTTATTCACGTGCGCTGGTCTGAAATGAGATTCTTCCTCTGTGTCGGAGTCACTGACTGGTGCCGCGGCAGAGGGAGAACCGCACACGCTGTGATGTAATCAGGAGGCTTGACGTGTTTGTGAAAATATTCAGGAGGAGAAATCAAACAGTAGGTTCCTCTCACGCTTCCGCCTCATCAGGTTCTCTGTTTATCCAGAAGACACGACGCGGTTCACTCCACTGATTCCTCTTCTCCAGGTGTAAACGGAGAGATTCTTTAGAGTGGTGACAGGGGGGATCCAGGGGTCTCTAAGGATCTCAAAACCTACTGAGTGTCCTGAGACGCAGACTGCCCCAATTCTTAGATACTTAAATATACTGTCTACTGAGGTTCCTTCCTTTGGCTGACTTGTAAGGAACCATCAAACGGTTCCTCAGCCACTGAGACAATCCCATGATGCAACGCAAGCTGAACAACCTGCTTACACTGTCACTCATATTCAGTATCTACAACCTGCTTACACTTCCACTCATATGCAGTTATCTACAACCTGCTACACTACCACTCATATCCAGTTATCTAGAACCTACTTACACTACCACTCATATTCAGTATCTACAATCTGCTACACTACCACTCTTATTCAGTAATCTAGGAACTGCTTACACTACCACTCTTATTCAGTTATCTAGAACCTGCCAACACTACCACTTGAATTCAGTTATCTAGAATCTGCTTACACTATCACTCTTATTCCATTATCTAGAACCTGCTTATACTACTACTTACTCAGCTACCTAGAACCTATTTAAATGTCCACTTATATTTAGTGTTCTAGAACCTGCTTGTTCTAGACAAGTGCAGGTCAAACCAACACTGCAGTCGTGGTCGGGGGTCTGCCCTGAGTCAGTGTATATGAGTGGTGTCTGTGGGTCGAGCAGAAGTTCAGTAGATGGGCGTGTACTTTTCTATCCCATTGATTCTCTATAGAAAAAATTAAGGAATAATCTGTAGATATTCTCAGTATACTCTCAGTGTATATATACTCTTACTCTGATTTCTTTTAGACCTCTCAGTGTATATATACTCTTACTCTGATTTCTTTTAGATCTCTCAGTGTATATATACTCTTACTCTGATTTCTTTTAGATCTCTCAGTGTATATATACTCTTACTCTGATTTCTTTTAGATCTCTCAGTGTATATATACTCTTACTCTGATTTCTTTTAGACCTCTCAGTGTATATATACTCTTACTCTGATTTCTTTTAGATTACTCAGTGTATATATACTCTTACTCTGATTTCTTTCAAATCTCTCAGTGTATATATACTCTTACTCTGATTTCTTTTAGACCTCTCAGTGTATATATACTCTTACTCTGATTTCTTTTAGATTACTCAGTGTATATATACTCTTACTCTGATTTCTTTTAGATCTCTCAGTGTATATATACTCTTACTCTGATTTCTTTTAGACCTCTCAGTGTATATATACTCTTACTCTGATTTCTTTTAGATCTCTCAGTGTATATATACTCTTACTCTGATTTCTTTTAGATCTCTCAGTGTATATATACTCTTACTCTGATTTCTTTTAGATCTCTCAGTGTATATATACTCTTACTCTGATTTCTTTTAGATCTCTCAGTGTATATATACTCTTACTCTGATTTCTTTTAGACCTCTCAGTGTATATATACTCTTACTCTGATTTCTTTTAGATTACTCAGTGTATATATACTCTTACTCTGATTTCTTTCAAATCTCTCAGTGTATATATACTCTTACTCTGATTTCTTTTAGACCTCTCAGTGTATATATACTCTTACTCTGATTTCTTTTAGATTACTCAGTGTATATATACTCTTACTCTGATTTCTTTCAAATCTCTCAGTATATATATACTCTTACTCTGATTTCTTTTAGATCTCTCAGTGTATATATACTCTTACTCTGATTTCTTTTAGATCTCTCAGTGTATATATACTCTTACTCTGATTTCTTTTAGATCTCTCAGTGTATATATACTCTTACTCTGATTTCTTTTAGATCTCTCAGTGTATATATACTCTTACTCTGATTTCTTTTAGATTACTCAGTGTATATATACTCTTACTCTGATTTCTTTCAAATCTCTCAGTGTATATATACTCTTACTCTGATTTCTTTCAAATCTCTCAGTGTATATATACTCTTACTCTGATTTCTTTCAGATCTCTCAGTGTATATATACTCTTACTCTGATTTCTTTCAAATCTCTCAGTGTATATACTCTTACTCTGATTTCTTTCAAATCTCTCTGTGTATATACTCTTACTCTGATTTCTTTCAAATCTCTCAGTGTATATACTCTTACTCTGATTTCTTTCAAATCTCTCAGTGTATATACTCTTACTCTGATTTCTTTCAAATCTCTCAGTGTATATATACTATTACTCTGATTTCTTTCAGATCTCTCAGTGTATATATACTCTTACTCTGATTTCTTTTAGATCTCTCAGTGTATATATACTCTTACTCTGATTTCTTTCAGATCTCTCAGTGTATATATACTCTTACTCTGATTTCTTTTAGATCTCTCAGTGTATATATACTCTTACTCTGATTTCTTTCAGATCTCTCAGTGTATATATACTCTTACTCTGATTTCTTTCAAATCTCTCAGTGTATATATACTCTTACTCTGATTTCTTTTAGATCTCTCAGTGTATATATACTCTTACTCTGATTTCTTTCAGATCTCTCAGTGTATATATACTCTTACTCTGATTTCTTTCAAATCTCTCAGTGTATATACTCTTACTCTGATTTCTTTCAAATCTCTCAGTGTATATATACTCTTACTCTGATTTCTTTCAAATCTCTCAGTGTATATATACTCTTACTCTGATTTCTTTCAGATCTCTCAGTGTATATATACTCTTACTCTGATTTCTTTCAAATCTCTCAGTGTATATATACTCTTACTCTGATTTCTTTCAAATCTCTCAGTGTATATATATACACTTACTCTGATTTCTTTCAAATCTCTCAGTGTATATATACTATTACTCTGATTTCTTTCAAATCTCTCAGTGTATATATACTATTACTCTGATTTCTTTTAGATCTCACAGTGTGTATATACTCTTACTCTGATTTCTTTCGAATCTCTCAGTGTATATATACTCTTACTCTGATTTCTTTCAGATCTCTCAGTGTATATATACTCTTACTCTGATTTCTTTTAGATCTCTCAGTGTATATATACTCTTACTCTGATTTCTTTCAAATCTCTCAGTATATATATACTCTTACTCTGATTTCTTTTAGATTACTCAGTGTATATATACTCTTACTCTGATTTCTTTCAAATCTCTCAGTGTATATATACTCTTACTCTGATTTCTTTCAAATCTCTCAGTGTATATATACTCTTACTCTGATTTCTTTCAGATCTCTCAGTGTATATATACTCTTACTCTGATTTCTTTCAGATCTCTCAGTGTATATATACTCTTACTCTGATTTCTTTCAAATCTCTCTGTGTATATACTCTTACTCTGATTTCTTTCAAATCTCTCAGTGTATATACTCTTACTCTGATTTCTTTCAAATCTCTCAGTGTATATACTCTTACTCTGATTTCTTTCAAATCTCTCAGTGTATATATACTATTACTCTGATTTCTTTCAGATCTCTCAGTGTATATATACTCTTACTCTGATTTCTTTTAGATCTCTCAGTGTATATATACTCTTACTCTGATTTCTTTCAGATCTCTCAGTGTATATATACTCTTACTCTGATTTCTTTTAGATCTCTCAGTGTATATATACTCTTACTCTGATTTCTTTCAGATCTCTCAGTGTATATATACTCTTACTCTGATTTCTTTCAAATCTCTCAGTGTATATACTCTTACTCTGATTTCTTTCAAATCTCTCAGTGTATATATACTCTTACTCTGATTTCTTTCAGATCTCTCAGTGTATATATACTCTTACTCTGATTTCTTTTAGATCTCTCAGTGTATATATACTCTTACTCTGATTTCTTTCAGATCTCTCAGTGTATATATACTCTTACTCTGATTTCTTTCAAATCTCTCAGTGTATATATACTCTTACTCTGATTTCTTTCAGATCTCTCAGTGTATATATACTCTTACTCTGATTTCTTTCAGATCTCTCAGTGTATATATACTCTTACTCTGATTTCTTTCAAATCTCTCAGTGTATATACTCTTACTCTGATTTCTTTCAAATCTCTCTGTGTATATACTCTTACTCTGATTTCTTTCAAATCTCTCAGTGTATATACTCTTACTCTGATTTCTTTCAAATCTCTCTGTGTATATACTCTTACTCTGATTTCTTTCAAATCTCTCAGTGTATATATACTATTACTCTGATTTCTTTCAGATCTCTCAGTGTATATATACTCTTACTCTGATTTCTTTTAGATCTCTCAGTGTATATATACTCTTACTCTGATTTCTTTCAGATCTCTCAGTGTATATATACTCTTACTCTGATTTCTTTTAGATCTCTCAGTGTATATATACTCTTACTCTGATTTCTTTCAGATCTCTCAGTGTATATATACTCTTACTCTGATTTCTTTCAAATCTCTCAATGTATATACTCTTACTCTGATTTCTTTCAAATCTCTCAGTGTATATATACTCTTACTCTGATTTCTTTCAGATCTCTCAGTGTATATATACTCTTACTCTGATTTCTTTTAGATCTCTCAGTGTATATATACTCTTACTCTGATTTCTTTCAGATCTCTCAGTGTATATATACTCTTACTCTGATTTCTTTCAAATCTCTCAGTGTATATACTCTTACTCTGATTTCTTTCAAATCTCTCAGTGTATATATACTCTTACTCTGATTTCTTTCAAATCTCTCAGTGTATATATACTCTTACTCTGATTTCTTTCAGATCTCTCAGTGTATATATACTCTTACTCTGATTTCTTTCAAATCTCTCAGTGTATATATACTCTTACTCTGATTTCTTTCAAATCTCTCAGTGTATATATATACACTTACTCTGATTTCTTTCAAATCTCTCAGTGTATATATACTATTACTCTGATTTCTTTCAAATTTCTCAGTGTATATATACTATTACTCTGATTTCTTTTAGATCTCACAGTGTGTATATACTCTTACTCTGATTTCTTTCAAATCTCTCAGTGTATATATACTCTTACTCTGATTTCTTTCAAATCTCTCAGTGTATATATATACACTTACTCTGATTTCTTTCAAATCTCTCAGTGTATATATACTATTACTCTGATTTCTTTCAAATCTCTCAGTGTATATATACTATTACTCTGATTTCTTTTAGATCTCACAGTGTGTATATACTCTTACTCTGATTTCTTTCGAATCTCTCAGTGTATATATACTCTTACTCTGATTTCTTTCAGATCTCTCGGTGTATATATACTCTTACTCTGATTTCTTTCAGATCTCTCAGTGTATATATACACTCTTACTGAATTCTTTTAGATCTCTCAGTGTATATATACTCTTACTCTGATTTCTTTTAGATCTCTCAGTGTATATATACTCTTACTCTGATTTCTTTCAAATCTCTCAGTATATATATACTCTTACTCTGATTTCTTTTAGATTACTCAGTGTATATATACTCTTACTCTGATTTCTTTCAAATCTCTCAGTGTATATATACTCTTACTCTGATTTCTTTCAAATCTCTCAGTGTATATATACTCTTACTCTGATTTCTTTCAGATCTCTCAGTGTATATATACTCTTACTCTGATTTCTTTCAGATCTCTCAGTGTATATATACTCTTACTCTGATTTCTTTCAAATCTCTCTGTGTATATACTCTTACTCTGATTTCTTTCAAATCTCTCAGTGTATATACTCTTACTCTGATTTCTTTCAAATCTCTCAGTGTATATACTCTTACTCTGATTTCTTTCAAATCTCTCAGTGTATATATACTATTACTCTGATTTCTTTCAGATCTCTCAGTGTATATATACTCTTACTCTGATTTCTTTTAGATCTCTCAGTGTATATATACTCTTACTCTGATTTCTTTCAGATCTCTCAGTGTATATATACTCTTACTCTGATTTCTTTTAGATCTCTCAGTGTATATATACTCTTACTCTGATTTCTTTCAGATCTCTCAGTGTATATATACTCTTACTCTGATTTCTTTCAAATCTCTCAGTGTATATACTCTTACTCTGATTTCTTTCAAATCTCTCAGTGTATATATACTCTTACTCTGATTTCTTTCAGATCTCTCAGTGTATATATACTCTTACTCTGATTTCTTTTAGATCTCTCAGTGTATATATACTCTTACTCTGATTTCTTTCAGATCTCTCAGTGTATATATACTCTTACTCTGATTTCTTTCAAATCTCTCAGTGTATATATACTCTTACTCTGATTTCTTTCAGATCTCTCAGTGTATATATACTCTTACTCTGATTTCTTTCAGATCTCTCAGTGTATATATACTCTTACTCTGATTTCTTTCAAATCTCTCAGTGTATATACTCTTACTCTGATTTCTTTCAAATCTCTCTGTGTATATACTCTTACTCTGATTTCTTTCAAATCTCTCAGTGTATATACTCTTACTCTGATTTCTTTCAAATCTCTCAGTGTATATACTCTTACTCTGATTTCTTTCAAATCTCTCAGTGTATATATACTATTACTCTGATTTCTTTCAGATCTCTCAGTGTATATATACTCTTACTCTGATTTCTTTTAGATCTCTCAGTGTATATATACTCTTACTCTGATTTCTTTCAGATCTCTCAGTGTATATATACTCTTACTCTGATTTCTTTTAGATCTCTCAGTGTATATATACTCTTACTCTGATTTCTTTCAGATCTCTCAGTGTATATATACTCTTACTCTGATTTCTTTCAAATCTCTCAGTGTATATACTCTTACTCTGATTTCTTTCAAATCTCTCAGTGTATATATACTCTTACTCTGATTTCTTTCAGATCTCTCAGTGTATATATACTCTTACTCTGATTTCTTTTAGATCTCTCAGTGTATATATACTCTTACTCTGATTTCTTTCAGATCTCTCAGTGTATATATACTCTTACTCTGATTTCTTTCAAATCTCTCAGTGTATATACTCTTACTCTGATTTCTTTCAAATCTCTCAGTGTATATATACTCTTACTCTGATTTCTTTCAAATCTCTCAGTGTATATATACTCTTACTCTGATTTCTTTCAGATCTCTCAGTGTATATATACTCTTACTCTGATTTCTTTCAAATCTCTCAGTGTATATATACTCTTACTCTGATTTCTTTCAAATCTCTCAGTGTATATATATACACTTACTCTGATTTCTTTCAAATCTCTCAGTGTATATATACTATTACTCTGATTTCTTTCAAATCTCTCAGTGTATATATACTATTACTCTGATTTCTTTTAGATCTCACAGTGTGTATATACTCTTACTCTGATTTCTTTCGAATCTCTCAGTGTATATATACTCTTACTCTGATTTCTTTCAGATCTCTCAGTGTATATATACTCTTACTCTGATTTCTTTCAGATCTCTCGGTGTATATATACTCTTACTCTGATTTCTTTCAGATCTCTCAGTGTATATATACACTCTTACTGAATTCTTTTAGATCTCTCAGTGTATATATACTCTTACTCTGATTTCTTTTAGATCTCTCAGTGTATATATACTCTTACTCTGATTTCTTTCAAATCTCTCAGTATATATATACTCTTACTCTGATTTCTTTTAGATTACTCAGTGTATATATACTCTTACTCTGATTTCTTTCAAATCTCTCAGTGTATATATACTCTTACTCTGATTTCTTTCAAATCTCTCAGTGTATATATACTCTTACTCTGATTTCTTTCAGATCTCTCAGTGTATATATACTCTTACTCTGATTTCTTTCAGATCTCTCAGTGTATATATACTCTTACTCTGATTTCTTTCAAATCTCTCAGTGTATATACTCTTACTCTGATTTCTTTCAAATCTCTCTGTGTATATACTCTTACTCTGATTTCTTTCAAATCTCTCAGTGTATATACTCTTACTCTGATTTCTTTCAAATCTCTCAGTGTATATATACTATTACTCTGATTTCTTTCAGATCTCTCAGTGTATATATACTCTTACTCTGATTTCTTTTAGATCTCTCAGTGTATATATACTCTTACTCTGATTTCTTTCAGATCTCTCAGTGTATATATACTCTTACTCTGATTTCTTTTAGATCTCTCAGTGTATATATACTCTTACTCTGATTTCTTTCAGATCTCTCAGTGTATATATACTCTTACTCTGATTTCTTTCAAATCTCTCAGTGTATATACTCTTACTCTGATTTCTTTCAAATCTCTCAGTGTATATATACTCTTACTCTGATTTCTTTCAGATCTCTCAGTGTATATATACTCTTACTCTGATTTCTTTTAGATCTCTCAGTGTATATATACTCTTACTCTGATTTCTTTCAGATCTCTCAGTGTATATATACTCTTACTCTGATTTCTTTCAAATCTCTCAGTGTATATACTCTTACTCTGATTTCTTTCAAATCTCTCAGTGTATATATACTCTTACTCTGATTTCTTTCAAATCTCTCAGTGTATATATACTCTTACTCTGATTTCTTTCAGATCTCTCAGTGTATATATACTCTTACTCTGATTTCTTTCAAATCTCTCAGTGTATATATACTCTTACTCTGATTTCTTTCAAATCTCTCAGTGTATATATTTACACTTACTCTGATTTCTTTCAAATCTCTCAGTGTATATATACTATTACTCTGATTTCTTTCAAATCTCTCAGTGTATATATACTATTACTCTGATTTCTTTTAGATCTCACAGTGTGTATATACTCTTACTCTGATTTCTTTCGAATCTCTCAGTGTATATATACTCTTACTCTGATTTCTTTCAGATCTCTCAGTGTATATATACTCTTACTCTGATTTCTTTCAGATCTCTCGGTGTATATATACTCTTACTCTGATTTCTTTCAGATCTCTCAGTGTATATATACACTCTTACTGAATTCTTTTAGATCTCTCAGTGTATATATACTCTTACTCTGATTTCTTTTAGATCTCTCAGTGTATATATACTCTTACTCTGATTTCTTTCAAATCTCTCAGTATATATATACTCTTACTCTGATTTCTTTTAGATTACTCAGTGTATATATACTCTTACTCTGATTTCTTTCAAATCTCTCAGTGTATATATACTCTTACTCTGATTTCTTTCAAATCTCTCAGTGTATATATACTCTTACTCTGATTTCTTTCAGATCTCTCAGTGTATATATACTCTTACTCTGATTTCTTTCAGATCTCTCAGTGTATATATACTCTTACTCTGATTTCTTTCAAATCTCTCAGTGTATATACTCTTACTCTGATTTCTTTCAAATCTCTCTGTGTATATACTCTTACTCTGATTTCTTTCAAATCTCTCAGTGTATATACTCTTACTCTGATTTCTTTCAAATCTCTCAGTGTATATACTCTTACTCTGATTTCTTTCAAATCTCTCAGTGTATATATACTATTACTCTGATTTCTTTCAGATCTCTCAGTGTATATATACTCTTACTCTGATTTCTTTTAGATCTCTCAGTGTATATATACTCTTACTCTGATTTCTTTCAGATCTCTCAGTGTATATATACTCTTACTCTGATTTCTTTCAGATCTCTCAGTGTATATATACTCTTACTCTGATTTCTTTTAGATCTCTCAGTGTATATATACTCTTACTCTGATTTCTTTCAGATCTCTCAGTGTATATATACTCTTACTCTGATTTCTTTCAAATCTCTCAGTGTATATACTCTTACTCTGATTTCTTTCAAATCTCTCAGTGTATATATACCCTTACTCTGATTTCTTTCAGATCTCTCAGTGTATATATACTCTTACTCTGATTTCTTTTAGATCTCTCAGTGTATATATACTCTTACTCTGATTTCTTTCAGATCTCTCAGTGTATATATACTCTTACTCTGATTTCTTTCAAATCTCTCAGTGTATATACTCTTACTCTGATTTCTTTCAAATCTCTCAGTGTATATATACTCTTACTCTGATTTCTTTCAAATCTCTCAGTGTATATATACTCTTACTCTGATTTCTTTCAGATCTCTCAGTGTATATATACTCTTACTCTGATTTCTTTCAAATCTCTCAGTGTATATATACTCTTACTCTGATTTCTTTCAAATCTCTCAGTGTATATATATACACTTACTCTGATTTCTTTCAAATCTCTCAGTGTATATATACTATTACTCTGATTTCTTTCAAATCTCTCAGTGTA
The DNA here is from genome assembly GCA_021613375.1 of Megaleporinus macrocephalus. Classification (NCBI taxonomy): domain Eukaryota; kingdom Metazoa; phylum Chordata; class Actinopteri; order Characiformes; family Anostomidae; genus Megaleporinus; species Megaleporinus macrocephalus. Next base: position 5,792,624 of record CM038708.1, read on the forward strand.
TATATACTCTTACTCTGATTTCTTTCAGATCTCTCAGTGTATATATACACTCTTACTGAATTCTTTTAGATCTCTCAGTGTATATATACTCTTACTCTGATTTCTTTTAGATCTCTCAGTGTATATATACTCTTACTCTGCTTTCGTTTAGATCTCTCAGTGTATATACACTCTTACTCTGATTTCTTTTAGATCTCTCAGTGTATATATACTATTACTCTGCTTTCTTTCAGATCTCTCAGTGTGTATATACTCTTACTCTGATTTCTATCAAATCTCTCAGTGTATATATACTCTTACTCTGATTTCTTTTGGATCTGTCAGTGTATATATACTCTTACTCTGATTTCTTTTAGATCTCTCAGTATATATATACTCTTACTCTGATTTCTTTTAGATTACTCAGTGTATATATACTCTTAATCTGATTTCTTTTAGATCTCTCAGTGTATATATACTATTACTCTGATTTCTTTTAGATCTCTCAGTGTATATATACTATTACTCTGATTTCTTTTAGATCTCTCAGTGTATATATACTCTTACTCTGATTTCTTTCAGATCTCTCAGTGTATATATACTCTTACTCTGATTTCTTTTAGATCTCTCAGTGTATATATACTCTTACTCTGATTTCTTTCAGATCTCTCAGTGTATATATACTCTTACTCTGATTTCTTTCAAATCTCTCAGTGTATATACTCTTACTCTGATTTCTTTCAAATCTCTCAGTGTATATATACTCTTACTCTGATTTCTTTCAGATCTCTCAGTGTATATATACTCTTACTCTGATTTCTTTTAGATCTCTCAGTGTATATATACTCTTACTCTGATTTCTTTCAGATCTCTCAGTGTATATATACTCTTACTCTGATTTCTTTCAAAGCTCTCAGTGTATATACTCTTACTCTGATTTCTTTCAAAACTCTCAGTGTATATATACTCTTACTCTGATTTCTTTCAAATCTCTCAGTGTATATATACTCTTACTCTGATTTCTTTCAGATCTCTCAGTGTATATATACTCTTACTCTGATTTCTTTCAAATCTCTCAGTGTATATATACTCTTACTCTGATTTCTTTCAAATCTCTCAGTGTATATATATACACTTACTCTGATTTCTTTCAAATCTCTCAGTGTATATATACTATTACTCTGATTTCTTTCAAATCTCTCAGTGTATATATACTATTACTCTGATTTCTTTTAGATCTCACAGTGTGTATATACTCTTACTCTGATTTCTTTCGAATCTCTCAGTGTATATATACTCTTACTCTGATATCTTTCAGATCTCTCAGTGTATATATACTCTTACTCTGATTTCTTTCAGATCTCTCGGTGTATATATACTCTTACTCTGATTTCTTTCAGATCTCTCAGTGTATATATACACTCTTACTGAATTCTTTTAGATCTCTCAGTGTATATATACTCTTACTCTGATTTCTTTTAGATCTCTCAGTGTATATATACTCTTACTCTGCTTTCGTTTAGATCTCTCAGTGTATATACACTCTTACTCTGATTTCTTTTAGATCTCTCAGTGTATATATACTATTACTCTGCTTTCTTTCAGATCTCTCAGTGTGTATATACTCTTACTCTGATTTCTATCAAATCTCTCAGTGTATATATACTCTTACTCTGATTTCTTTTGGATCTGTCAGTGTATATATACTCTTACTCTGATTTCTTTTAGATCTCTCAGTATATATATACTCTTACTCTGATTTCTTTTAGATTACTCAGTGTATATATACTCTTAATCTGATTTCTTTTAGATCTCTCAGTGTATATATACTATTACTCTGATTTCTTTTAGATCTCTCAGTGTATATATACTATTACTCTGATTTCTTTTAGATCTCTCAGTGTATATATACTATTACTCTGATTTCTTTTAGACCTCTCAGTGTATATATACTCTTACTCTGATTTCTTTCAGATCTCTCAGTGTATATATACTCTTACTGAATTCTTTTAGATCTCTCAGTGTATATATACTCTTACTCTGATTTCTTTTAGATCTCTCAGTGTATATATACTCTTACTCTGATTTCTTTTAGATCTCTCAGTGTATATATACTCTTACTCTGCTTTCTTTTAGATCTCTCAGTGTATATATACTATTACTCTGCTTTCTTTTAGATCTCTCAGTGTATATATACTATTACTCTGCTTTCTTTTAGACCTCTCAGTGTATATATACTCTTACTCTGATTTCTTTTAGATTACTCAGTGTATATATACTCTTACTCTGATTTCTTTCAGATCTCTCAGTGTATACATACTCTTACTCTGATTTCTTTCAGATCTCTCAGTGTGTATATACTATTACTCTGCTTTCTTTTAGACCTCTCAGTGTATATATAATCTTACTCTGATTTCTATCAAATCTCTCAGTGTATATATACTATTACTCTGATTTCTTTCAGATCTCTCAGTGTATATATACTCTTACTCTGATTTCTTTCAAATCTCTCAGTGTATATATACTCTTACTCTGATTTCTTTCAGATCTCTCAGTGTATATATACTCTTACTCTGATTTCTTTCAAATCTCTCAGTGTATATATACTCTTACTCTGATTTCTTTCAAATCTCTCAGTGTATATATATACTCTTACTCTGATTTCTTTCAAATCTCTCAGTGTATATACTATTACTCTGATTTCTTTTAGATCTCTCAGTGTATGTATACTCTTACTCTGATTTCTTTCGAATCTCTCAGTGTATATATATACTCTTACTCTGATTTCTTTCAGATCTCTCAGTGTATATATACCCTTACTCTGATTTCTTTCAGATATCTCAGTGTATATATACTCTTACTCTGATTTCTTTCAGATTACTCAGTGTATATATACTCTTACTCTGATTTCTTTTAGATCTTTCAGTGTATATATACTCCTACTCTGATTTCTTTTAGATCTCTCAGTGTATATATACTCTTACTCTGATTTCTTTTAGATCTCTCAGTGTATATATACTCTTACTCTGATTTCTTTTAGACCTCTCAGTGTATATATACTCTTACTCTGATTTCTTTTAGACCTCTCAGTGTATATATACTCTTACTCTGATTTCTTTTAGACCTCTCAGTGTATATATACTCTTACTCTGATTTCTATCAAATCTCTCAGTGTATATATACTCTTACTCTGATTTCTATCAAATCTCTCAGTGTATATATACTCTTACTCTGATTTCTTTTAGATCTCTTAGTGTATATATACTATTACTCTGCTTTCTTTTAGACCTCTCAGTGTATATATACTCTTACTCTGCTTTCTTTTAGATCTCTCAGTGTATATATTCTCCTACTCTGCTTTTTTTTTGGATCTCTCAGTGTATATATACTCCTACTCTGATTTCTTTTAGATCTCTCAGTGTATATATACACTTACTCTGATTTCTTTTAGATCTCTCAGTGTATATATACTCCTACTCTGATTTCTTTTAGATCTCTCAGTGTATATATACACTTACTCTGATTTCTTTTAGATCTCTCAGTGTATATATACTATTACTCTGATTTCTTTCAGATCTCTCAGTGTATATATATACTCTTACTCTGATTTCTTTTAGACCTCTCAGTGTATATATACTCTTACTCTGATTTCTTTCAGATCTCTCAGTGCATATATACTATTACTCTGCTTTCTTTTCGATATCTCAGTGTAAATATCCTCTTACCTCCAACCGATTCTTTTAGCCATAATAAAAGAATCAGTAATACTGTAATCTGTTTCTATTCTCTGTCTTGATTAAATTAATCATTTCTAAAAAGAAATCATAATGTAACTGAACGGCTGTTATGAGATTCAGAGTTTTGTTTCTCATCAACCTCAGGGATGTTTCAGGGCTTGGAGTTGCCGTTCGCTGGAAGCACACATATTAAGCCGGTGTGGTGAAAGATGATAGAGTGATCCACTCAATAACAGCAGCACAGAGAGTGAGATGAAAGACAGAGAGAGCTCTGTGTGCATATATACAGCAGCGTTAAATATTACTCTGATTGCTTTTATGTTCTTTTCACTGTCACTGTTCATTCCTGAGACAAATACACTCACACTCGTGTGTATATGTGTATATGTGTGTGTAAATGTGTGTGTAAATGCAGCTGATTTCAACATCAGCCATACCTATGAACAGTGGACACAGTGTTTAAACACACCAGTCTGATCCACTCACACCAGCACCACGTCAGTATCACTAGAGCGCTGAGAATGACCCACCTCCCTAATAATACCTGCTAATACACACACACACACTCAGACAAACACACACACTCAGCAACTCTCACATAAACACACACACACATACAGAGGTTGCGCACACACACACACACACTCAGACAAACACACAAACACTCAGTAA
>CM038708.1:5802011-5814511 GCA_021613375.1 Megaleporinus macrocephalus
AGCAGATACCTCTTAACATACACCCGACTAATATAGACCCTCTCCAATATACTCCTGGACTTATCTAGACCCTCTCCAACGTATACCCTGACTAATATAGACCCTCTCCAATATAGTCCTAAACTGATCTAGACCCTCTCCAACATTCACCTGGACTTAATTATCCCCTCTCCAAAATAAACCTTAATTAATCTCTCCAACATACACTTGAACTTATCAAGACCTTCTCCAACATACACCTGGACTTATCTAGACCCTCTCCAACATACACCTGAACTAATCTAGACCTTCTCCAACATACACCTGGACTAATGTCTCCAACATACATCTGAACTTATCAAGACCTTGTCCAACATACACCTGGACTTATCTAGACCCTCTCCAACATACACCTGGACTTATCTCGACCCTCTCCAACATACACCTGGACTTATCTCGACCCTCTCCAACATACACCTGAACTAATCTAGACCTTCTCCAACATACACCTGAACTAATCTAGACCTTCTCCAACATACACCTGGACTAATGTCTCCAACATACACCTGAACTTATCAAGACCTTTTCCAACATACACCTGGACTAATCTAGACCCTCTCCAACATATACCTGGACTAATCTAGACCTTCCCCAACATACACCCGGGCTAATCTAGACCCTCACCAACATACACCCGGACTAATCTAGACCTTCCCTAACATACACCCGGACTAATCTAGAACCTCACCAACATACAACTGGACCAATCTAGACCTTCCTTAACATACACCCGGACTAATCTAGACCCTCACCAACATACACCTGGACTAATCTAGACCCTCTCCAACATACACCTGGACTAATCTAGACCCTCGCCAACATACACCTGGACTAATCCAGACCCTCTCCAACATAAACCTGAACTGATTTAGACCCTCTCCAACATACACCTGGACTAATCTAGACCTTCCCTAACATACACCTGGACTAATGTAGACCTTCCCTAACATACACCTGGACTAATCTAGGCCCTCACCAACATACACCTGAACTAATCTAGACCCTCACCAACATACACCTGAACTAATCTAGACCCTCACCAACATACACCTGAACTAATCTATTCCCTCACCAACATACACCTGGACTAATCTAGACCCTCACCAACATACATCTGGACTAATCTAGACCACAGACTGTTGACGCATAATTATTTACCATCATTGTACACCTGCACTGTATTTCTTTACTTTAATGTAACTTAGTCTTGACTTTACTGGACAGTTTACAGAAGACTATATGTGCTCTACATTTTTAAAACACTACTGCGGAGCTTACATTATGCAGAAAAGTAAAAACTCTGACTGAGACACGCAACAAGAGCTCAGGAATACACACACACACACACACACACGCACACACACACACACACACACACACACACACACACGAGTGAACATACTGGTTTATCTCAATTCCAACAGCGAAGACTGCAAATTAAGAAACCTCAAGCTGCGACCCTCTCAAAAGCCCTCCATCTCTCTCAGCACTCTGTTCACTCTCCCTGGTGTTCGTGTGTTCCGGAGCTCCTGCTGGGTTTCCAGGTGAGGGTGAGTCAGACCCTCACCAGGCTAATGTCACAATATACACCCATCAGCCATAACACTAACACCGCCCCCTCGCACCGACACTCACGGTCCCTTACCAGCTCCACTGACCATACAGCATCATTCTCAGCACTGCAGTGACACTGACATGGTGGTGGTGGTGTCAATGTGTGTTGTGCTGGTGTCAGCGGATCAGACACAGACTTCAGTGTCACTGCTGGACTGAGAATAGTCCACCAACCAAAAACAGACAACACTGTCCTGTGACGACTAGAGGAACACAAACTGTGCAGCAGCAGATGAGCTACTGTCTCTGACTTTAAATCTACAAGGTGGACCAGCAAGTAGTAGGAGTGTCTAATAGAGTGGACAGTGAGTGGACACAGTGTTCAAAACATAAACCATTCCTTTCATGTGTGCTCTGCAAGTTTGTGCTCCCTGTTTGGTCGCAAGTCCATGATTTGCCACACAGGGGCGCTGTCTTGTATAAAAGGTCATCAAGCCACCATCTCTCTCCTCAGAATTGTCCTTGACATGTACCTGTCCAGAGCAGCCCGGCACTCCTCCACGTATCCAGTCAGCTTGAATGCTAGTTTATGTGAACTTGGTGATCTCTAGGAAAGTAAACCTCCTGATTTCAAAGCAGTGAGACGTGTAGCTACCAGTATGATTGTTTTACTTTGTTTTCAGGTGTTGTGAATTTTTCATCTGGTAAAAGCATGTGCTTACAGATGGGTCCACTAAAAGCTGCAGGGCTCGCGGAAAGGTCATGGTATTGTGACCCCCAGCATTTGGGGCATTTATGACTCTAGGCTCGAGAACAAGACCCTGCAGCGGTATCTTTAGAGCTTCTATTCGAGAACCACTGTCCACCCAAAAGAATTATGACATGGCCAGGTGTACAAGGGCTGAAGGAGTAGGAAGGCGGGCCCATAAAAGACAAAGCAGTCGGAGACACGACTGAGACCAGGGTAGATCAGGGTCTGAGAGCTCAGAGAAACGTTGGTATGGCAGTCCCAAGAATAAAAAGCTTAAACTCTGAACTTGTTGAGACCTGCAAGATAATATCAATAAACCTGAGCTGGCTTCTTGTGGAGTGTCATGCTTGCAAGACCAGGGAATCGTACCCAGGCCCTTCTTGCCTGGCCAGGGAATCGTACCCAGGCCCTTCTTGCCTGGCCAGGGAATGGGACCTAGGCCCTTCTTGCCCAGCTGGGGAATCGTACCCATGCCCTTCTTGCCCAGCTGAGGTATGGAACCTATGCCCTTATTACCTGGCCTGGTAAAGGAACCTAGGCCCTTCTTGCCTGGCCCTTGTGAGGCACCACTGGTCGCAACATTGGTGGGGACACAACAACCCACCCCTTACCCCTTGTCCTCTCACTTTTAACCAATCAAATATGAGCATGCATCTCTAACACACATCTAAATATTTTTAACTCTGCAGTCTTCACGTCTAGCACTTTACATTTAAACTCAAATCTACAGGCGTCTGTTGAGAACCGTATCATATTTCACTGAGAACACTGCAACAATGGAAGCACAAACTAAAAACGAGGCTCACTTCAGGTTCGTGTACCATCTGCCGGGTCTTGTGTGTCACTAAAAGTGAAAGTATAGCTAATTTGACTAATTATATTTATTTAGTATTAGTAAGTATTAGTAAGTATCTGTATGATTGTATAATTTTGTTTTCAGGTGTAGTTTATTTTTATAATCTGTTTTGTTTGGCATTTCAGAACAAGCTCAGTCCTGAACTCGCTCCCCAATAACCACCACCTTATTGTTAGGACCTGCAAGAAAATATCAATAAACTTGAGCTGGCTTCTTGTGGAGTGGCATGCTTGCCAGGCCGGGGAACTGAACCCAAACACTGCTTGCCTGGCTGGGGAATTGTACCCAGGCCCTTCTTGCTCAGCTGGGGAATCGAATCAAGGCCCCTTCTTGCCTGGCCAGGAAATAGAACCTAGGCCCTTCTTGCCTGGCCAAGGAATGGAACCTAGGCCCTTTTTGCCTGGTCAGGGAAAGGAACCTAGGCCCTTCTTGTTGGCCAGGTAAAGGAACCTAGGCCCCTGTCGCCTGGCAGGGTAAAGGAAACTGGGCCCTTCTTGCCTGGCAGGGTAAAGGAACCTAGGCCCTTCTTGCCTGGGCAGGTAAAGGAACCTAGGCCCATCTTGCCTGGCCCTTGTGAGGCACCACTGGTGGCAAAATTGGTGAGGACACAACAATGCAGGCCTTACCCCTTGCCCCCTCACTTTCAGCCAATCAAACATGAGCATGCCTAGTTTAGAAAGTGGCACAACAATAAAACCTATCTTCGACCCCACATGCACATGCAACACCCATCTAATTATTTTTAATTGTGCAGTCTTCGTGTCTGGCACTTCCTTCAAACTCAATTCAAACTCAAAGGCCTACATTAAAGCTGTATCATATTCCACTGAGGACACTGCAACATAAGCACAAACTAAAAACGCTGGTCGCTGCAGGTTCGGGTACCACCTTGTGTGACACTGAAAGTGAAAATATAGCTCCTTAATTTGACTTCATTCCAAAGATAATGTGCACAAATTTGTTCAAATATTGGCAGGAACAATTCTATCCACCCAAAATATAGGTTGAGTCATGCCTCTGCAGTCCTCATCATCGCCATCAAAAGAAAATCATGTACCTTCATTTATGCAAATTTTTATTTTTCTAGATTATTCGGCAGACGGCAGCTGTCGTTTACTTTGTTTGAAAGTGTCATGGTGAGTGGACCAATAGCAACGCTCCAAAATTCTTATTCCATTGAATGGGTAACCCCCCTACACTATACCAATAAGAGTCCTGGGGTTTGATTCCCCACCTGGGTAACCCCCCTACACTATACCAATAAGAGTCCTGGGGTTCGGTTCCCCACCTGGGTCACCCCCCTACACTATACCAATAAGAGTCCTGGGGTTTGATTCCCCACCTGGGTAACCCCCCTACACTATACCAATAAGAGTCCTGGAGTTTGATTCCCCACCTGGGTAACCCCCTACACTATACTAATAAGAGTCCTGGGGTTTGATTCCCCACCTGGGTAACCCACCTACACTATACCAATAAGAGTCCTGGGGTTTGATTCCCCACCTTGGTAACCCCACTACACTATGCCAATAAGCCCAATGAGTGCTGGGCCAGGCTACAGCACCCACCGCAACTCAAGCATCTTAGAAGATGAAGGAATAAATGAACACTTGGTCGTACCACTTGGGGGTCTAGTTCTACCACACTAAGGAATCATACATGTTCCAGAGCAAGGAGTAGTTTTCTACAGCGAGGAACCGCACATGTTCCCGGGTACAGGACTTTGCAGTACCTTTACAGTGAGGTGCGTTACAGTAGGGCAGGGGAAGCTGTTGGGGGGGGGGGGGGGGGGGGTTCTGCTTCGGAGAACGTGGTGTTGCACACGGGAGAGGCATCGTGTCATCATAGCAGAGAGAGAGAGGTAGAGGAGGGTGAAGCAGCAAAGGAATGAATGGTTTCTCCATACTTACATCACTCAGTCCAGCCTCCAGAATCTTCACCCCACTCTGCTTCTCCAACTGGCCCTTCTGCTCCACTGGAGAGAAAGAGAGAGAGAGAGAGAGAGAGAGAGAGAAAGAGAGAGAGAGAAAGAGAAACAGCATGAACTCTGGGCTGCAGTGTACGTGGATACAATGCTTATTTGCGAGAGTGTGTGCTTTAAATTCTAAACCAGCATGAAAAATGAAGAGCGCAGCATATTAGCGACTCACTGTCACCTCAGATCAGTTTCCATTTCCACATTACAATCATCAGAATTCCATTCGGAATTACGGAGAAAACCCCTGCTGGTTTACAAGCACAGCCAGATAACGAGCACTCGGCCCAGAGAGCAGTTTTTAAACACATACAACGTCTCAGACGAACCCGATTCTGTTTGTTTTTGTCGGTGCGCTAAGACCGACCAGCGAGCGTCAAGATCCAAATTGGGTTTGGTGTTAAAACTTTCAGGCTCTGTTTGATTGGAATGAATCAAAGAGCCGGTCTGTCAAATATCATTTCCATAATTTCTCACAAGTTAGAAGCTGAAACATGTTCAATACAGAGCAGTTCTGATGATCAATGGACTGGCACTGCTGACATGCTGGCTTGTAAACTACTGTGCAAAAGTCTCAGGCGCTTGTTTAAAAGCTTTTAGCTGATCAATAAGAGAATGTTCACCAGTAAGAACAGCAGATCTGATTAGAACAGATGTAAATAATCATACATACAATACAAAGTTACATGAATATGTTATTGTGAGAGAAGTAGATCAGATCTTGAGCTCCAGTTCGAAGAACAAAGTTAGGTTCCAGATTTCTCCTGGACGCCCCAGACATTATATAAATGTATTCAGTTCCTTCAGCAGCAATCTTGATTTAGCTTAATGAAGCTAAACAACTCTACACTACACCAATAAGAGTCTTGGGGTTCAATTCCCCACCCGTGTAACCCCATACACTATACCAATAAGAGTCCTGGGGTTCGGATCCCCATCTGTGTAACCCCCCTACACTACACCAATAAGAGTCCTGGGGTCTGATTCCCCACCTGGGTAACCCCCTACACAATACCAATAAGAGTCCTGGGTTCGGTTCCCCATCTATGTAACCCCCCTACACTATACCAATAAGAGTCCTGGGGTTTGATTCCCCACCTGGGTAACCCCCCTACACTACACCAATAAGAGTCCTGGGGTTCGACTCCCCATCTGTGTAACCCCCCTACACTACACCAATAAGAGTCCTGGGGATCCATTCCCCACCTGGGTAACCCCCTACACTATACCAATACGAGTCCTGGGGTTTGATTCCCCACCTGTGTAACACCCCTACACTACACCAATAAGAGTCCTGGGGTTCCATTCCCCACCTGTGTAACCCCCCTACACTATACCAATAAGAGTCCTGGGGTTCCATTCCCCACCTGGGTAACCCCCCTACACTATACCAATACGAGTACTGGGGTTCCATTCCCCACCTGGGTAACCCCCCTACACTATACCAATACGAGTCCTGGGGTTCCATTCCCCACCTGGGTAACCCCCCTACACTACACCAATAAGAGTCCTGGGGTTCTATTCCCCACCTGGGTAACCCCCCTACACTACACCAATAAGAGTCCTGGGGTTCCATTCCCCACCTGTGTAACCCCCCTACACTATACCAATAAGAGTCCTGGGGTTCCATTCCCCACCTGGGTAACCCCCCTACACTATACCAATACGAGTCCTGGGGTTCCATTCCCCACCTGGGTAACACCCCTACACTATACCAATACGAGTCCTGGGGTTCCATTCCCCACCTGGGTAACCCCCCTACACTACACCAATAAGAGTCCTGGGGTTCCATTCCCCACCTGGGTAACCCCCCTACACTATACCAATAAGAGTCCTGGGGTTCCATTCCCCACCTGGGTAACCCCCCTACACTATACCAATACGAGTCCTGGGGTTCCATTCCCCACCTGGGTAACACCCCTACACTATACCAATACGAGTCCTGGGGTTCCATTCCCCACCTGGGTAACCCCCCTACACTACACCAATAAGAGTCCTGGGGTTCCATTCCCCACCTGGGTAACCCCCCTACACTATACCAAAACGAGTCCTGGGGATCCATTTCCCACCTGGGTAACCCCCCTACACTATACCAATACGAGTCCTGGGGTTCCATTCCCCACCTGGGTAACCCCCCTACACTATACCAAAACGAGTCCTGGGGATCCATTTCCCACCTGGGTAACCCCCCTACACTATACCAATACGAGTCCTGGGGTTCCATTCCCCACCTGGGTAACCCCCCTACACTATACCAATACGAGTCCTGGGGTTCCATTCCCCACCTGGGTAGAAAATGATACTGAAACAGAGTGCTAAGTTCCACTGGTTCTGTTTGGGTCGGTTGTGTGGAAATCGTGTTTGGATGACTGGAATCACGTATTCGTCTCGAGCGCCTCGTATAATCAAAGAAGCACTTAAGCAGAATCAGAGCGCTCGTTCCGTCTTCAGATACATGAATATGCACGAAAGGAACTCGATGAGAGTCTTCAATTAAAATCGAAACGCTAAAAGCGATAACGCGCCGACTTTGGGCCACTTTGATTCGCGCCCGCGATGTTCCTCCTCTTTTCAAGCTTTCAGAAAACATCTAACATACGAGACGAAATCAAACGGCTTCTTTACAGATTACAGAGAAGAGAAAATAATTACACACTGCTCGCATAATCCAGCCTGCTTACTGTTCAACTCAGCACACACAGCAACAACTACAGAGACCTTCATCTCTAACACACAGCAACAACTACAGAGACCTTCATCTCCAACACACAGCAACAACTACAGATACCTTCATCTCCAACACACAGCAACAACTACAGAGACCTTCATCTCTAACACACAACAACAACTACAGAGACCTTCATCTCTAACACACAGCAACAACTACAGAGACCTTCATCTCCAACACACAGCAACAACTACAGAGACCTTCATCTCTAACACACAGCAACAACTACAGAGACCTTCATCTCTAACACACAGCAACAACTACATAGACCTTCATCTCTAACACACAGCAACAACTACAGAGACCTTCATCTCTAACACACAGCAACAACTACAGAGACCTTCATCTCTAACACACAGCAACAACTACAGAGACCTTCATCTCTAACACACAGCAACAACTACAGAGACCTTCATCTCTAACACACAGCAACAACTACAGAGACCTTCATCTCTAACACACAGCAACAACTACAGAGACCTTCATCTCTAACACACAGCAACAACTACAGAGACCTTCATCTCTAACACACAGCAACAACTACAGAGACCTTCATCTCTAACACACAGCAACAACTACAGAGACCTTCATCTCTAACACACAGCAACAACTACAGAGACCTTCATCTCTAACACACAGCAACAACTACAGAGACCTTCATCTCTAACACACAGCAACAACTACAGAGACCTTTATCTCCAACACACAGCAACAACTACAGAGACCTTCATCTCTAACACACAGCAACAACTACAGAGACCTTCATCTCCAACACACAGCAACAACTACAGAGACCTTCATCTCCAACACACAGCAACAACTACAGAGACCTTCATCTCCAATACACAGCAACAACTACAGAGACCTTCATCTCCAACACACAGCAACAACTAGAGACCTTCATCTCTAACACACAGCAACTACAGAGACCTTCATCTCCAACACACAGCAACAACTACAGAGACCTTCATCTCCAACACACAGCAACAACTACAGAGACCTTCATCTCTAACACACAGCAGCAATTACAGAGACCTTCATCTCTAACACAGAGCAGCAACTACAGAGACCTTCATCTCTAACACACAGCAACAACTACAGAGACCTTCATCTCTAACACACAGCAACAACTACAGAGACCTTCATCTCTAACACACAGCAACAACTACAGAGACCTTCATCTCTAACACAGAGCAGCAACTACAGAGACCTTCATCTCCAACACACAGCAACAACTACAGAGACCTTCATCTCCAACACACAGCAACAACTACAGAGACCTTCATCTCTAACACAGAGCAGCAACTACAGAGACCTTCATCTCTAACACACAGCAACAACTACAGAGACCTTCACCTCCAACACACAGCAACAACTACAGAGACCTTCATCTCTAACACAAAGCAACAACTACAGAGACCTTCATCTCTAACACAGAGCAGCAACTACAGAGACCTTCATCTCTAACACACAGCAACAACTACAGAGACCTTCATCTCTAACACACAGCAACAACTACAGAGACCTTCATCTCTAACACACAGCAACAACTACAGAGACCTTCATCTCTAACACAGAGCAGCAACTACAGAGACCTTCATCTCCAACACACAGCAACAACTACAGAGACCTTCATCTCCAACACACAGCAACAACTACAGAGACCTTCATCTCTAACACAGAGCAGCAACTACAGAGACCTTCATCTCTAACACACAGCAACAACTACAGAGACCTTCACCTCCAACACACAGCAACAACTACAGAGACCTTCATCTCTAACACACAGCAACAACTACAGAGACCTTCATCTCTAACACACAGCAACAACTACAGACCTTCATCTCCAACACACAGCAACTACAGAGACCTTCATCTCTAACACACAGCAACAACTACAGAGACCTTCATCTCTAACACACAGCAACAACTACAGAGACCTTCATCTCTAACACACAGCAACAACTACAGAGACATTCATCTCCAACACACAGCAACAACTACAGAGACCTTCATCTCTAACACACAGCAACAACTACAGAGACCTTCATCTCCAACACACAGCAACAACTACAGAGACCTTCATCTCTAACACACAGCAACAACTACATAGACCTTCATCTCTAACACACAGCAACAACTACAGAGACCTTCACCTCCAACACACAGCAACAACTACAGAGACCTTCATCTCTAACACAAAGCAACAACTACAGAGACCTTCATCTCTAACACACAGCAACAACTACAGAGACCTTCATCTCTAACACACAGCAACAACTACAGAGACCTTCATCACCAACACACAGCAACAACTACAGAGACCTTCATCTCTAACACACAGCAACAACTACAGAGACCTTCATCTCTAACACACAGCAACAACTACAGAGACCTTCATCTCCAACACACAGCAACAACCACAGAGACAGAGAGAGAGAATAAACAAGTGAGTGAGAGAGAGATAGTGTGTGTGAGAGAGAGAGAGAGAGAGAGAGAGAGAGAGAGAGAGAGAACTACTGGATGAGTGTTAATGCTAATGAGGTACTGGAAGTGTTCAGTGTTGGTCTGGTCTGCTGGAGATGCTTTAATTAAGATGTTAATCTCACCATCTCTTTCTCTCAGTCTTTTTCTAATTCTTTCTTTCTTTCTCTCTCTTCTCCCTTCACCCCCTATATTCTTTTTTGTGTTATTTCTCCCCAACTCACTGCTACAGTTCATATAATTAAATACAACAGGCCAGACCAATCACTCAGACAGTACTCAATACTCTCTCTCTTTCTCTCCTTCTCTCTCTCTCACACATTCTCTCTCTCTGTCTCTCTTACTCATTGTCTCTCTTTCTCTCTCTTTGTCTCAGCAATTCCAAACATTTGAATCTGAATAATTATTCCAAATTTTAAAATCTGAACAGAAATTCCAGACTATTGAATCTGAACAACGATTCCAGACTTTAGAATCTTCGCAGCGATTCCAGACTTTAGAATCTTCGCAGCGATTCCAGACTATTGAATCTGAACACCGATTCCAGACTTTAGAATCTTCGCAGCGATTCCAGACTTTAGAATCTTCGCAGCGATTCCAGACTATTGAATCTGAACAGCGATTCCAGACTTTAGAATCTTCGCAGCGATTCCAGACTATTGAATCTGAACAGCTATTCCAGACTTTAGAATCTTCGCAGCGATTCCAGACTTTAGAATCTTTGCAGCGATTCCAGACTATTGAATCTGAACAGCTATTCCAGACTTTAGAATCTTCGCAGCGATTCCAGACGTTTGAATCTTCACAGAGATTCCAGACTTTAGAATCTTCACAGCGATTCCAGACGTTTGAATCTGAACAGCGATTCCAGACTTCAGAATCTTCGCAGCGATTTCAGACTATTGAATCTGAACAGCGACTCCAGACTATTGAATCTGAACAGCGATTCCAGACGTTTGAATCTGAACAGCGATTCCAGATGTTTGAATCTGAACAGCGATTCCAGACTTTAGAATCTTCACATGGATTCCAGATTTTATGTGTCTTCACAGCGATTCCAAACGTTTGAATCTTCGCAGCGATTTCAGACTATTGAATCTGAACAGCGACTCCAGACTATTGAATCTTCACAGCGATTCCAAACGTTTGAATCTTCACAGCGATTTCAGACGTTTGAATCTGAACAGCAATTCCAGACGTTTAAATCTGAACAGCGATTCCAGATGTTTAAATCTGAACAGTGATTCCAGACGTTTGAATCTGAACAGCGATTCCAGACTATTGAATCTGAACAGCGATTCCAGACGTTTAAATCTGAACAGCGATTCCAGACTATTGAATCTGAACAGCGATTCCAGACTATTGAATCTGAACAGTGATTCCAGACTTTAGAATCTTCGCAGCGATTCCAAACGTTTGTATCTGAACAGTGATTCCAGACGTTTAAATCTGAACAGCGATTCCAAACGTTTGAATCTGAACAGCGATTCCAGACGTTTAAATCTGAACAGCGATTCCAGACGTTTCAATCTGAACAGCGATTCCAGATGTTTGAATCTTCACAGTGAATCCAGATTTTATGTATCTTCACAGCGATTCCAGACGTTTGTATCTTCACAGTGATTTCAGATGTTTGAATTTTCACAGCGATACCAGGCTTTAGAATCTGAACAGCGACTCCAAATAATTGAATCTGAACAGTGATTCCAGACTTTAGAATCTTCACAGCGATTCCAGACGTTTGTATCTTCACAGTGATTCAAGACTTTAGAATCTTCACAGCGATTCCAGACGTTTAAATCTGAACAGCGATTCCAGACTTTCAAATCTGAACAGCGATTCCAGACTTTCAAATCTGAACAGCGATTCCAGACTTTCAAATCTGAACAGCGATTCCAGACTTTCAAATCTGAACAGCGATTCCAGACTTTAGAATCTTCACAGCGATTGCAAACGTTTAAATCTGAACAGCGATTCCAGACTTTCAAATCTGAACAGCGATTCCAGACTTTCAAATCTGAACAGCGATTCCAGACTTTTGAATCTCAACAGTGTTTCCAGATGTTTGAATATGAACAGCAATTCCACAAGTTTACATTTGAACAGTGATTTT
>CM038708.1:5817011-5842011 GCA_021613375.1 Megaleporinus macrocephalus
TAACACATTCATAATGCAATATGTTATCTGACTGTAGGAAGTCATTGCTTGTCCTGGTTTATAAAGTGTTATGCATGTTATTATAACTATATATAACATATTATTAACACATTCATAATGCAATATGTTATCTGACTGTAGGAAGTCATTGCTTGTCCTGGTTTATAAAGTGTTATGCATGTTATTATAACTATATATAACTTCTTATTAACACATTCATAATGAAATATGAACAGATTTATTTTATGAACAGATGTTATGTGTAAGTACCATATAGTCTTGCTTTATAAAGTGTTATATATATAACGCCTTATGAACACATTCATAATGCTATATGAACACATGATTTATAAGAAGTGCTACTAAGTTTTTTTATGAACAGATTCAATTATGTGTTATGATATCTGACTTTAGGAAGTCATAAAGTCTTGCTTTATAAAGTGTTATGCATGTTATTATAACTATATATAACATCTTTTTAACACATTCATAATGCAATATGAACACAGGATTTATAGGAAGTGTTAATGAGTTTTCTTATGAACAGAGGCTATTATGTGTTATGATATCTGACTGTAGGATGTCATTGCTTGGCTTTGCTGGTCTTGCTTTATGAAGTGTTATCCATGTTATTATACATATAAAACATCTTATTAACATATTAATAATGCAATATGAACACAGGATTTATAGGAAGTGTTTTCTTATGAACAGATTCGAGTATGTGTTATGATATCTGAGTTTAGGAAGTCATAAAATCTTGCTTTATAAAGTGTTATGCATGTTATTATTAATATACACGACATGTATTAACTTATTTATAACACAATATAAACAGATTTATTTTATGAACAGATGTTATGTGTATGTACCATATAGTCTTCTTCATTAACTGTTATGCATGTTATTATAAGTATACATAACACTTAACTTTTTTAGAATGCTATATGAACACATAGGACACATAGGATTCTATATGATTTTTTTTTTTTTTTCACAGAATTTCAAAACCTGAACCTCTGCTCACATCAATTTATCACTCGCCACTTGCAGTGCACCATGTCTGGGCTGATGGACAACGTACCACATTTAGGCTAAAAATCTCTCAAACAAGCTCTCGCTTGAAATAGAGCGGCCGAGGCAGCCGAGAGGTTTCCTTTCAGGAGGATTTCAATCACTGTCTAATTTCCTCTGCTCTGCTAAGCACACGCCACCCCCCCCCCCCAACGCCACCACCACCATCCTCCCCCACACATGCACTCATGCCTGCTCTGTGTTTGCTGTTTTGTTTTAGTCTAAATTGTCTTGACTTCTCCTATTATTCAAGGCAGGCCGTGAAAACACAGTTGTCAAACTTGATTTCCAAGTCATTTCTCAAGTGCCGTTAATTACGTCTCAGTCGGTGTAATTTTTTTTTTTTTTTGCAGCTGATATGCATTTTTCGACGTTCCAGCTGTTCCAGTCATCCCTCTGTCACGGTGTCATAACACGTCCAATCCACACACCCCACCCCCCGCCACCCACCACCACCAGACGCGCATCAAATATTTAAAGCGAATCTAAATGCTAAGCGAACAACCGCTTGAGCCCCGCGCTGCTGTCACTGTAGACGCAATTCAATGCCGCTCCAATCTTCTGCTCAACGTTACATGGAATCTGCTGGAGATGATTGCGCGCCGAGTACTGAGCAATCTAGTTAACATTAACACAACCATCGCAGCTTCCTTAAAGATTCAACCTCCAGATCGTTTTCTTTAGTTACTGAGGTCTACTTATATAAACACATAAAGTAATATAACGGTTATAAGAACTTTTCTCAGTAGGCATACAGTTTCAGGCTATTTATAAGATCAGCTGAACGATGAGGTTTTACTCTGATTGTAGTTTAAGGTGGAATACAAGGTCCCACTTATTTAATAATAACTGTTTATTTACACATGTAAATAACAACAATGTAACTACTACTGATGTAGCCACTGATACAGATGGAGTGCAGTTTATGCCATTACGTATGTATATCAGTTCCTTTTGGCTTCGTGTAATTACATAAGAGTATCTTTATAGTTATAACAACATATTTCCTCTGATGCAATTACACATAAAAGCTTATGGCAAGCACACAACTGCCTATGCAGAACATTGTACAACAAAAAAGTTTAGAGTTTTGTAAGCTCAGGTTTTATAATGCATTATAACATCTATCCATAAAAGCCCTACTTACAGTATTAATACTGTTTGAGTATTTAATAAGACATACAGCTGAACTAGGAGGTCTAACTCTGATTGTAGTTTAAGGAGAAATATATGGTTTAATGTTGTGTTAAGTGTCTGTAATAACTATGTAGTTAGACATGAACAAAACTAAGTACTACTGACATAGCCAGTGTTACAGATACATACTATACATGATAAAAAAAAAAAAAAAAAAAAAAAAAAAAAAAAAAAAAAAAAATATATATATATATATATATATATATATATATATATATATATATATATATATATATATATATATATATATATATATATGCTCACTATATTAGTACTATTTAAATATCTCAACAATAAAGTGGAGATAAAAGCTGGAAAAATATCTTGAAGTGCTTTGATGTATCCAGGTGCCTAAAAACATTTGCACAAACATGCCTTTGAAGTTTGACTGCACCATTACAATACTTATAGACAATACAGATATGCTTCTTTAATATATTTACATTGTACTAAACTACATATATGCGTATATGCGGCTGAAACAGGAAGCCTAGCGCATCCCAAATTTATCAACAATAACATTTTAATATAACATTATAGTCATTATGGCTTTTAGAAGAATGTGGTTTTTGGGGAGGTGGGCTAGTGCACTATAGACCCCTGTGGTGCGGCCTAAGCTTTTGTCCTTAATGGCATTTTTTCCCTTACATTACTTTTACTTTTATACTTTAAGTAGTTCTGAAAGCAGTACTTTTACACTTTTACTGGAGTAAAAAGCCTGAGTTGATACTTCAACTTCTACAGAAGTATTTTTAAACCCTAGTATCTACACTTCTACCTGAGTAACGAATGTGAATACTTTTGATACCATTGGCAAAGAGTGACAGATAAGTAACAGTAACAGTTTACTCTGGTCCTGGCTTTTGCTCGGCCACTCTCTCTATTCCTCTTCATCCGATTCCATCTTCTTCCATCTCTTCTCAGCCTCTTCTATAATATCTATGCTGGGAACACTGAGCCTCCTCCCACAGCCAGCTGAGGACGTGTACTTGTTGGTAGTGCTGCTGCAAAGTGTTACTCAGTTCCCACAACGTGCCCACAGCACAAAAGCCGGAATTCTAGGCCCAGAATGGGAAAGACAGAGACAAAGGTGTCCCTATTATAAGCCAGAGTCTGTTATATTAGGATAAAATCGTTAAACAATGTTGATTGGGCGTGATTTAAACCGGCTCGAGCGGTTTCTGAAATGAGGGTTTGATGAAAATAACAGTAACGAAGAAGCAAAGCAGCCCATCACCATATCTTGACCTTCATACGGTTCCCTCAGAGTTTTGGGGCCGGGTGAGTCTCTGAGGTGGCGGCTTTGTTCCTTTAAAGCCAAAGACTTCAGTGTTTCAGTGGAGAGAAGCAAGAGCAGAACAAGGACGCGCTTGTTTATCTGATACTCATTCACACTCCATTTGACTGTTGAGTCTGAGGCCTGACCCGATTCATCAGGAGTAAGTACTCTCTCCCTCTCTCTCGCTCTCTCTCTCTCTCTCGCTCTCTCGCTCGCTCTCCTCTTAACTCTGGGCCTGTCCTGAAAAAGTCAAGATGTCTGAAGAGCTTCTGAAACGGTGGCCTTTTCCGATGGAGTGCCGAGACCGACAATGACAAAGAAAACAAGTCAACAAAAGACACTAGACGATAAAAGTCAGCGAGGACGTGGGAGGCATAGCGTTTAGCTTTAGACATAAATAAGCTGAGGCGCCGAGTCGACTGCGAGGCAGTGCGTTCTGTTTTGTATCCGAAATGAAAAAAGGATTTTGTGAGAATAAGAAACTCATCACATCCTCAAAACCAGCTCTTCACAGCGAGCCAGGACACATACACACCCTCCATCATCTGAGACTCACTTCATTCACAGCGTCTCAGCTACCAGTGTACTTTATACACCCACCTTCTACTGCACTAACTGACCACTTTATTAGAAACACCCACCTTCTACTACACTAACTGACCACTTTATTAGAAACACCCACCTTCTACTACACTAACTGACCACTTTATTAGAAACACCCACCTTCTACTACACTAACTGACCACTTTATAAGAAACAGTCACCTTCTACTCCACTAACTGACCACTTTATAAGAAACAATCACCTTCTACTTCACTAACTGACCACTTTATAAGAAACACCCACCTTCTACTTCACTAACTGACCACTTTATTAGAAACACCCACCTTCTACTACACTAACTGACCACTTTATTAGAAACACCCACCTTCTACTTCACTAACTGACCACTTTATTAGAAACACCCACCTTCTACTGCACTAACTGACCACTTTATTAGAAACACCCACCTTCTACTACACTAACTGACCACTTTATTAAAAACACCCACCTTTCTTTCACTAACTGACCACTTTATTAGAAACACCCACCTTCTACTTCCACTAACTGACCCCTTTATTAGAAACAATCACCTTCTACTTCCACTAACTGACCCCTTTATTAGAAACACCCATCTTCTACTTCACTAACTGACCCCTTTATTAGAAACACCCACCTTCTACTGCACTAACTGACCACTTTATTAGAAACACCCACCTTCTACTACACTAACTGACCACTTTATTAGAAAAACCCACCTTCTACTACACTAACTGACCACTTTATTAGAAACACCCACCTTCTACTGCACTAACTGACCACTTTATTAGAAACACCCACCTTCTACTTCACTAACTGACCACTTTATTAGAAACACCCACCTTTCTTTCACTAACTGACCACTTTATTAAAAACACCCACCTTCTACTACACTAACTGACAACTTTATTAGAAACACCCACCTTCTACTTCACCAACTGACCACTTTATTAGAAACACCCACCTTCTACTACACTAACTGACCACTTTATTAGAAACAACAACCTTCTACTGCACTAACTGACCACTTTATTAGAAACACCCACCTTCTACTACACTAACTGACCACTTTATTAGAAACACCCACCTTCTACTGCACTAACTGACCACTTTATTAGAAACACCCACCTTCTACTTCACTAACTGACCACTTTATTAGAAACATCCACCTTCTACTACAGTAACTGACCACTTTATTAAAAACACCCATCTTCTACTACACTAACTGACCAATTTATTAGAAACACCCACCTTCTACTTCACTAACTGACCACTTTATTAGAAACATCCACCTTCTACTACAGTAACTGACCACTTTATTAGAAACACCCATCTTCTACTACACTAACTGACCAATTTATTAGAAACACCCACCTTCTACTTCATTAACTGGCCACTTTATTAGAAACAACAACCCTCTACTTCACTAACTGACCACTTTATTAGAAACACCCATCTTCTACTACACTAACTGACCAATTTATTAGAAACACCCACCTTCTAACTTCATTAACTGGCCACTTTATTAGAAACAACAACCTTCTACTACACTAACTGACCACTTTATTAGAAACACCCATCTTCTACTGCACTAACTGACCACTTTATTAGAAACACCCATCTTCTTCTACACTAACTGACCACTTTATTAGAAACACCCACCTTCTACTACACTAACTGACCACTTTATTAGAAACAACAACCTTCTACTTCACTAACTGACCACTTTATTAGAAACACCCACCTTCTACTACACTAACTGACCAATTTATTAGAAACACCCACATTCTAC
The DNA here is from genome assembly GCA_021613375.1 of Megaleporinus macrocephalus. Classification (NCBI taxonomy): domain Eukaryota; kingdom Metazoa; phylum Chordata; class Actinopteri; order Characiformes; family Anostomidae; genus Megaleporinus; species Megaleporinus macrocephalus. The sequence continues at coordinate 5,822,933 of CM038708.1, forward strand.
TTCATTAACTGGCCACTTTATTAGAAACAACAACCTTCTACTTCACTAACTGACCACTTTATTAGAAACACCCATCTTCTACTACACTAACTGACCAATTTATTAGAAACACCCACCTTCTAACTTCATTAACTGGCCACTTTATTAGAAACAACAACCTTCTACTACACTAACTGACCACTTTATTAGAAACACCCATCTTCTACTGCACTAACTGACCACTTTATTAGAAACACCCACCTTCTACTACACTAACTGACCACTTTATTAGAAACACCCACCTTCTACTACACTAACTGACCACTTTATTAGAAACACCCACCTTCTACTGCACTAACTGACCACTTTATTAGAAACACCCACCTTCTACTACACTAACTGACCACTTTATTAGAAACAACAACCTTCTACTTCCACTAACTGGCCACTTTATTAGAAACACCTACTTTCTACTTTCACTAACTAACTGGCTACTTATGTGTTCAGTAAAGCTACTTTTTCACGACAGCTCTTTTAATATCTGCTCTCAGTCCTGGCCGCCCACACTTGCTCAGTCTGTCTCTCGGCAGCTCCGCCGGTGGAAGTGTTTAAAGCGTTTAAAGTGGAGAGGAGGACCACCAGAACCGTCAGAGGGCAATCAGTCCTGCTTCAGCACAGCAGTTCTGTCAGACAGCCCGCCTGCACATATGAAACCTGTACACGCACTTATCTATCACTCAGAGAGAGAGAGAGAGAGAGAGAGAGACAGAGAGAGAGAGAGAGAGAGAGAGAGAGAGAGAGAGAGAGAGAGAGAGAGAGAGAGATGGATGATGCACTTTGATCATTTTTCATTTACAATCAGAGAGAGATGCAGAACTGAAGCTGCTCTGCAGGAAATGAATGAGTCCAGTGTTGCAGGTTCTATAGATACATAGCGTGAAATGTATGTAGCAGAGTTCAAAGCGGCCACGTCTACAGTTACTATCATTCTTTACTGTTACTATCATTCTTTACTGTTACTATCATTCTTTACAGTTACTATCATTCTTTACTGTTACTATCATACTTTACAGTTACTATCATACTTTACTGTTACTATCATTCTTTACAGTTACTATCATTCTTTACAGTTACTATCATACTTTACTGTTACTATCATTCTTTACAGTTACTATCATTCTTTACTCTTACTATCATTCTTTACGGTTACTATCATACTTTACTGTTACTATCATTCTTTACTGTTACTATCATACTTTACAGTTACTATCATACTTTACTGTTACTATCATTCTTTACAGTTACTATCATTCTTTACAGTTACTATCATTCTTTACTGTTACTATCATTCTTTATTGTCACCATCATTCTTTACAGTTACTATCATTCTTTACAGTTACTATCATACTTTACTGTTACTATCATTCTTTACTGTTACTATCATTCTTTACAGTTACTATCATACTTTACTGTTACTATCATACTTTACAGTTACTATCATTCTTTACAGTTACTATCATACTTTACTGTTACTATCATACTTTACAGTTACTATCATTCATTACTGTTACTATCATTCTTTACAGTTACTATCATACTTTACTGTTACTATCATTCTTTACAGTTACTATCATTCTTTACTCTTACTATCATTCTTTATAGTTACTATCATACTTTACTGTTACTATCATACTTTACTGTTACTATCATTCTTTACAGTTACTATCATTCTTTACAGTTACTATCATACCTTACTGTTACTATCATTCTTTACAGGTACTATCATACTTTACTGTCACTATCATTCTTTACTGTTACTATCATTCTTTACTCTTACTATCATTCTTTACTGTTACTATCATTCTTTAACGTTACTATTGTTCTTTAACATTACTATCATTCTTTACTGTTACTATCATTCTTTAACGTTACTATCGTTCTTTAACGTTACTGCTTTCGTTACTGTTACTATCATTATTTATCATTACTATAATTCTTTACTGTTACAATCATTCTTTAACGTTACTATCGTTCTTTAACATTACTATCATTCTTTACTGTTACTATCATTCTTTAACGTTACTATCGTTCTTTAACGTTACTGCTTTCGTTACTGTAACTATCATTATTTATCATTACTATAATTCTTTACTGTTACAATCATTCTTTAACGTTACTATCGTTCTTTAACATTACTATCATTCTTTACTGTTACAATCATTCTTTAACGTTACTATCGTTCTTTAACGTTACTGCTTTCGTTACTGTTACTATCATTATTTATCATTACTATAATTCTTTACTGTTACTGTCATTCTTTACAGTTATCATTCTTTAACGTTACTGCTTTCGTTACTGTTACTATCATTATTTATCATTACTATAATTCTTTACTGTTACAATCATTCTTTAACGTTACTATCGTTCTTTAACATTACTATCATTCTTTACTGTTACAATCATTCTTTAACGTTACTATCGTTCTTTAACGTTACTGCTTTCGTTACTGTTACTATCATTATTTATCATTACTATAATTCTTTACTGTTACTGTCATTCTTTACAGTTATCATTCTTTACCGTTACTATCATTCTTTAACATTACTATCATTCTTTACCATTACTATCATTCTTTACTGTTACTATTGTTCTTTAACGTTACTCCTTTCATTACTGTTACTATCATTATTTATCATTACTATCATTCTTTACTGTTACTATCATTCAATTACTATTATTGTTGTTGTTGTTCTGATCTGGTTCAGTAAGAGGATGTGTTCTCCGGTGATCAGGGCTCTTTCACTGACTGAGCGAGATCAGAAGGTGAGCTCACGGTCACGTTCCTGGGCTGATATATATGCAGCTGTTTGAGGTTCTCTTACGAGACTCCTCATTTCTGAGGATGAGTTGGGAGCAGCGCTGCTTTTCTCCTCTCCAAGAAATGGAACAATCAGCCGCTCGCTAAATCACCCTGCTGAATTTCAATAGCAGCTCGGCGCTCGGCCGGCACGGCTTTGATAAACCTGAGAGATGAAATCAAAGCAGGACGCCTTCCACTCTTCCTTCTGAGTCAACAAACGAGTACGAGAGACAGACAGAGAGAGAGACAGACAGAGAGAAAGACAGATAGAGATAGTCAGAGAGAGAGAGACAGATAGAAATAGACAGAGAAAGAGAGAGAGAGAGGGAGGGAACGAGAGAGAGCGTGAGAACTGGGAGAGAGAACAGAATGAGAGAGAACAACAGAGAGAAAGAGAAACAGAGAGAGAAAGAGAGAAGGACAGAGAGAGAGGAAAAAAGAATTGAGAGAGAGAATGATCAAGAGAGAATACAGAATGAAACAGAGAGACAGACAAAGAACAGAATGAGACAGAGAACAGAATGAGACAGAGAGACAGACAAAGAACAGAATGAGACAGAGAACAGAATGAGACAGAGAGACAGACAAAGAACAGAATGAGACAGAGAACAGAATGAGACAGAGGGACAGACAAAGAACAGAATGAGACAGAGAACAGAATGAGACAGAGAGACAGACAAAGATCAGAATGAGACAGAGAACAGAATGAGACAGAGGGACAGACAAAGAACAGAATGAGACAGAGCAGAATGAGACAGAGAGACAGACAAAGAACAGAATGAGACAGAGAACAGAATGAGACAGAGGGACAGACAAAGAACAGAATGAGACAGAGAACAGAATGAGACAGAGAGACAGACAAAGATCAGAATGAGACAGAGAACAGAATGAGACAGAGGGACAGACAAAGAACAGAATGAGACAGAGAACAGAATGAGACAGAGAGACAGACAAAAAACAGAATGAGACAGAGAACAGAATGAGACAGAGAGACAGACAAAGAACAAAATGAGACAGAGAACAGAATGAGATAGAGGGACAGACAAAGAACAGAATGAGACAGAGCAGAATGAGACAGAGGGACAGACAAAGAACAGAATGAGACAGAGAACAGAATGAGACAGACAAAGAACAGAATGAGACAGAGAACAGAATGAGACAGAGAGACAGACAACAAACAGAATGAGACAGAGAGCAGAATGAAACAGAGCAGAATGATACAGAGAGAGATAGACAAAGAACAGAAAGAGACAGAGCAGAATGAGACAGAGAGAGATAGACAAAGAACAGAATGAGACAGAGAACAGAATGAGACAGAGAGAGATAGACAAAGAACAGAATGAGACAGAGAACAGAATGAGACAGAGAGAGATAGACAAAGAACAGAATGAGACAGAGAGACAGAACAGAATGAGACAGAGAGACAGAACAGAATGAGACAGAGAGAGATAGACAGAGAGGAAGAAAGTAAAGAGACAGAAAAAGCAAAACGAGAAAGAGCCTCTTTCTGTTCACAACCAATCAGCTATGCAAACCACCTGCTACCATCCAATCAGCAATCCTTATGGTCCAATACTTGGATTCTGTGATAATATACACATTTAATAGAATTGTGGGAGAAAATTGCAGGATTGCGGTATGATCAGACCAAATTGAAGGAGATTAGACCCAAGTAAAGGAGATCAGACCAAATTGAAGGAGATCAGACCCAAGTAAAGGAGATCAGACCGAATTGAAAAAGATCAGACAGAATTGAGGGAGATCAGACAGAATTCAAAGAGATCAGACAGAATTGAGGGAGATCAGACCGAATTAAATAAGATAAGACTGAATTGGGAACGAATTGGGAGATCAGACCGATTGAAGTAGATCGACTGAATGGTGGGAGATCAGACCGAAATGAAGGAGATCAGAACGAATGAAAGGAGGTCAGACTGAATTAAAGATCAGACAGAATCATGGGAGATCAGACGGAATTGCGGGAAAATCAGACCAATTTGAAGGAGATCATACCGAATTGAAGATCAGACCGAATTGCGGGAGATCAGACCACACTGAAAAAGATCAGACCAAATAGAAGGAGATCAGAATGAATTGAAGGACATCAGACCAAATTATGGGAGATCAGACCGAATGGCTGGAGATGAGACCGAATGGCGGGAGATGAGACCGAATGGCGGGAGACTCTGGAGTTTGTGCTAGTGTTAATGTTATAGGCTATTGTTAATTGTAAGTAATGTGAAATAACGACCCCAATGTTGCATTGATCAGACCAAATTGAAGATCAGACTGAATTGCGGGAGATAAGACCGAATTGCGGGAGATCAGACTGAATAGAGGGAGATCAGGCAGAATTGAAAAAGATCAGACCAAACTGAAGGAGATCAGATCGATTTAAAAGAAGAGCAGACAGAATCGCGGCAGATCAGACCAAATTGAAGATCAGACCGAATTGAAGAAGATCAGACCGAATTGAAGAAGATCAGACCGAATTGCGAGAGATCAGACCAAATTGTGGGAGATCAGACAGAATGGCGGGAGACTCTGGAGTTTGTGCTGGTGTTAATGTTATAGGCTATTGTTAATTGTAAGTAATGTGAAACCACGACCCCAACGTTGCGTCAGACGCTGCTGGAACGTAGTGACCTCTGTAGTGACCTCTGTAGTGACCTCTGTAGTGACCTCAGCTCACAAGTGTCCCTGAGAGACGTTAAATAAGTCTGGGTAAGTAACTGTAAGCAGCTCTGCTGGACGTCGTGTGCCGGGTGGACGGTACGGTGGTGAACCTTCAGTGTTTATTTACACAGCGCTCACATTTCAGAGCACCCAGCTCAAATCACTCCACCATTCACCCACGCCACGAGATCAGAATCAGCCCCGCTATTCACCCGAGCCACCCGAGTGACAATCAGCGGAGCGTCTGCAGCGATTATCTCTCTTCTCCCGCTCTCCTTTATCCCTCTGCTCCCCGGCGGCGAGGCCGCTCCTGCGCTACCTGTGTCCAATCAGGCGGGGCCACATAAAAGAGGAGAATTAAACGAATTATAATCTTATGATGGGATTAAGCTGGAGATACGTCAGCGCCGCGCATTACACCGAGCGTGATAACAACAGCTGGCAGCGTGCCACAACGCATGGGCAGACAGCCAGGAGAAGACACCCCCCAACCCCCACACCCAGCTTCGGGGGGCTCCTCACACTGCCGCACAATTAGAACTAATACACATTCCAGCACGTTCAAGCTCAGGCACACTCTTCATGCATGTGCACACACACACACACACACACACTCCCTGCTGAGTACACACCGACAGTGGAAGCTCTACCTGTCACTGTAGAAGCAAATTATCCACTCTGCCTGATCTCCTGCAGGAGGTCCAATTAGCACGAGCTGCCTTCCCAAAGCTCGGCTGCACTGCACCAAAGTCAGAGACCACCCTTCGTTTACTCCGCTTCCACTCAAAGCCCCTGTTAAGTGTGTCATTCGTTTTCCAGGCTCGTATATTCAACAGGAAACTACACAGAAACCTCAACAGATACAGATCATCCCACTGAACTGGTTCAAAGTCAGAGCCGAAACACATTCATCACGCAAGGCCAGCATCGTTGTTATGTATTTATCTTCATGTTTATGTCAAACATAAAGTTCTCCAAACTTTACAGACTGTTTCAGTACTGATTGTTTCGGTGATGACAACCTTAGTTCATTTGGCCTAATCTCTTGCAGGAGGCCTGACTAGCCCAAGTTGCCTTCCCAAAGCTCAGCTGCACTGCACCAAAATCGGAGACCACCCTTCGGTTACTTTACTTCCACTTAAAGCCCCCGTTAAATATGTTATTAATTTTCCAGTCAAATATATTAAACAGGAAACTACACAGAAGCCTCAACAGATACACCTCATCCTACTGAACTGGTTCAAAGTCAGAGCCGAAACACATTTGAGACTTTTAACCGACCATGACTCTCAAATCGTTTGGTCTTGTTCAAAGTCAGAGCCTAAACACATTTGGGGTTTCTTGACTCTCAAATCGTTTGGCCTTGTGTGCTTATGTACCTTAATTATGTTCATGTTTATGTCAATCACCACGCTCCCCAAACTTTACAGAATGTTTCAGGACTGATTGTTTCAGAGGTGACAACTTTAGCTCATTGGGCATGATCTCCTGCAGGAGGCCCAACTAGCTCAACCTGCCTTCCCAAAGCTCAGCTGCACTGCACCAAAATCAGAGACCACCCTTATTTCACTTGCACTCAAAGCCCCCATTAAGTACGTAATTCGACTGCCAGGCTCGTATGTTCAACAGGAAAATACTCAACAGATACAATCATTCTACTAAACTGGTTCAAAGTCAGAGCCGAAACACATTTGGGGCTTCTTGACTCTCAAAATGTTTGGCCTTGCGTGACTATGTACCTTAATTATCTTCATGTTTATATCAATCAATCGCTCCCCAAACTTCAGTACTGATTGTTTCGGTAGTGACAACTTTAGCTCATTGGGCATGATCTCCTCCAGGAGGCCCGACTAGCCTGAGCTGCCTTCCCAAAGCTCAGCTGCAGTCAGAGGCCACCCTTCGTTTACTTCACCTCCACTTAAATCACCCGTTAAGTATGTTATTTGTTTTCCAGTCTAATATATTTAACAGGAAACTACACAGAAGCCTCAACAGATACACATCATCCTACTGAACTGGTTCAAAGTCAGAGCCGAAACACATTTGGGACTTTTAACCGATCATGACTCTCAAATCATTTGGCCTTGTGTGACTATGTACCTTATTTATGTTTATGTTTATGTCAATCATGACACTCCTCATATTTCAGTAGCGATTGTTTCGGTAGTGACAACTTTAGCTCATTGGGCATGATCTCCTCCAGGAGGCCCGACTAGCTTGAGCTGCCTTTCCAAAGCTCGACTGCACTGCAACAAAGTCAAAGACCACCCCTTCACTTCCACTCGAAGCCCCCATTAAGTATATCATTTGTTTTCCAGGCTCGTATATTCAACAGGAAACTACACAGAAGCCTCAACAGATACACATCATAGCCGAAACACATTTGGGGCTTCTTGACTTTCAAATCATTTGGCCTTGTGTAACTATGTACCTTAATTATGTTCATGTTTATGTCAATCATGACGCTCCCCAAACTTTACAGAATGATTCTCAAATCGTTTGGCCTTGCGTGACTATGTACCTTATTTAAGTTCATGTTTATTTCAATCATGACGCTCCCCAAATTTCAGTAGCGATTGTTTCGGTAGTGACAACTTAACTCATTGGGCATGATCTCCTCCAGGAGGCCCGACTAGCTTGAGCTGCCTTCCCAAAGCTCGACTGCACTGAACCAAAGTCAGAGACCACCCTTCGTTTACTTGACTTTCACTTGAAGGCCCCGTTATTTGATTGCCAGGCTCATATACTCAACAGGAAACTACACAGAAGCTTCAACAGATATACATCATCCTACTGAACTGGTTCAAAGTCAGAGCCGAAACACATTCATGGACTCTTCGTTTAGCTTTGTGTGACTATATATCTTACGTTGATTGTATTCAAACTAATAACTAGAAATACAATTTGTTCCCTACAAAACCAATCATATCAATTCAAGAGAATGTTTCTGTAGTGACTGTTTCAGTAGTGGCTGTTTCAGTAGTGACTGTTTCAGTAGTGGCTGTTTCAGTAGTGACTGTTTAGTAGTGACTGTTTCAGTAGTTCAGTTCATTTTGCCTTAATTAATAACAGTGGGATCTGACTGCTCTGTTCTTTAATGATCAGGACCCCCACAGGACCACCACAGAGCGGATCAGACACAGCAGTGCTGCTGCTAGACTGAGAATCGTCCACCAACCAAAACTATCCAGACAGCAGTGTCCTGTGGGCGGCGTCCTGTGTCCACTGATGAAGAACTAGAGGAACCCAAACTGAGCAGCAGCAGATGAGCTACTGTCTCTGACTTTACATCTACAAGGTGGACCAGCAAGTAGTAGGAGTGTCTAATAGAGTGGACAGTGAGTGGACACAGTGCTTAAACACTCCAGCAGTAGCAGCACTGCTCCTGTACGGTCAGTCTAAACATCTAACACCATCTCACAGCGGAGGACTTCTCATGTTTTCATGTTTTCTCATCATTTCATACCTGGCTTCTTCCAAAAGCCCCCCCACCCAAATCAAACCCTCCCCCCCAGCTCTCTCTCCCGCACGAGTGGGCTTCATTTCACGTTTCGTAAATAACCTGCATCGATCAGCATGGAAATATCAGGGCAACATCAAAGCCGCAGCCCTCCTTTCCGCCGTCGCTCCATCACGCCCGCGTACGCGTCTGGCTGCGGGAAGTGCGCTCGGACCCCCCCCTCAGGAGATCTCGGCGGGAGGGGAGCCATTTCGGCCCGAATGGCAGCGGCGGGTGGTCCGCGGTTGCAGATGCGATCGCACATGCTCGGTGGAGCCGAGATCCGGCGGCGTTTATCGACAGGTCTGAGAGACGGAGGTGAACAGCTGCTCACCAGACCAGGTCTCTGAAGATCTTCTGAGAGAAACAGAACATACAGGAGAACACTCGTCCCCCAACCACGCGCCACACGTCTAGAACACAAGAGACAGACAGTGGACTGACCACCCCAGAGTCCAGAACCTCAACACCGCTGAACGTGTCTGGGGTTAAAGATACTGACACAGAGGGAGACTGAGAGAAAGAGAGATACAGAGATAGAGAGAGATACTGAGAGAGAAAGATACTGAGACAGACAGAGAAAGTGTGAGATTGAGAGAGATAGAGAGAAACTAAGAGACAGAGAGACAGATACTGAGAGAGATACTGAGACAGACAGCGAGAGAGGGCGAGAGAGACTAAGAGAGACAGAAAGACAGATACTGAGAAAGACGGAGAAAGAGAGATAGAGACAGATACTGAGAAAGAGAGATACTGAGACAGACGGAGAGAGAAAGATAGAGAGAGAGACTAAGAAAGACAGAGAGACAGATACTGAGAGAGAGAGATACTGAGACAGACCAAGTGAAAGGGAGAGAGAAAGAGAGACTCAGAGAGACAGATACTGAGAGAGAGATACTGAGACAGATGGAGAGAGACAGAGACAGATAATGAGAGAGAGATACTGAGACAGATGGAGAGAGACAGAGAGACAGATACTAAGAGAGAGAGAAAGAGAGAGAGAGATACTGAGACAGATGGAGAGAGACAGAGAGACAGATACTAAGAGAGAGAGAAAGAGAGAGAGATATACTGAGACAGATGGAGTGAGAGAGAGATATTGAGACAGATGGAGAGAGAGAGAGAAAGAGAGATACTGAGAGAGAGATATTGAGACAGATGGAGTGAGAGAGAGAATGAGAGAGAGATACTGAGAGAGAGATACTGAGACAGATACTGAGAGAGATACTGAGACAGATACTGAGACAGATGGAGAGAGAGAGATACTGAGACAGATACTGAGACAGACGGAGAGAGAGAGACTAAGAGAGACAGATGAAGAGAGAGAGAGAGACTAAGAGAGACAGATGAATAGAGAGAGAGAGAGATGAAGAGAGAGAGAGAGATACTGAGACAGATACTGAGAGAGAGATACTGAAACAGATATTGAGAGAGAGAGAGAGAGAGATACTGAGACAGATACTGAGAGAGAGATACTGAGACAGATGGAGAGAGAGACTAAGAGAGACAGATGAAGAGAGAGAGAGACTAAGAGAGACAAATGAAGAGAGAGAGCGATACTGAGACAGATGGAGAGAGAGAGAGAGATACTGAGACAGATGGAGAGAGAGAGACTAAGAGAGACAGATGGAGAGAGAGATACTGAAATAGATGGAGAGAGAGATACTGAGACAGATACTGAGAGAGAGAGATACTGAGACAGATACTGAGAGAGAGATACTGAGACAGATACTGAGACAGATGGAGAGAGAGAGATACTGAGACAGATACTGAGAGAGTGAGATACTAAGACAGATACTGAGACAGATGGAGAGAGAGATACTGAGACAGATACTGAGAGAGAGATACTGAAACAGATACTGAGAGAGAGAGAGAGAGAGATACTGAGACAGATACTGAGAGAGAGAGATACTGAGACAGATGGAGAGAGAGACTAAGAGAGACAAATGAAGAGAGAGAGAGACTAAGAGAGACAAATGAAGAGAGAGAGCGATACTGAGACAGATGGAGAGAGAGAGAGAGATACTGAGACAGATGGAGAGAGAGAGAGAGATACTGAGACAGATGGAGAGAGAGAGACTAAGAGAGACAGATGGAGAGAGAGATACTGAAATAGATGGAGAGAGAGATACTGAGACAGATACTGAGAGAGAGAAATACTGAGACAGATACTGAGAGAGAGAAATACTGAGACAGATACTGAGAGAGGGAGAGAGAGATACTGAGACAGATACTGAGAGAGAGATACTGAGACAGATACTGAGACAGATGGAGAGAGAGAGATACTGAGACAGATACTGAGAGAGTGAGATACTAAGACAGATACTGAGACAGATGGAGAGAGAGATACTGAGACAGATGGAGAGAGAGAGAGATACTGAGACAGATGGAGAGAGAGATATACTGAGACAGATGGAGAGAGAGATACTGAGACAGATGGAGAGAGAGATACTGAGACAGACGGAGAGAGAGAGACTAAGAGAGACAGATGGAGAGAGAGATACTGAAATAGATGGAGAGAGAGATACTGAGACAGATACTGAGAGAGAGAAATACTGAGACAGATACTGAGAGAGAGAAATACTGAGACAGATACTGAGAGAGGGAGAGAGAGATACTGAGACAGATACTGAGAGAGAGATACTGAGACAGATACTGAGACAGATGGAGAGAGAGAGATACTGAGACAGATACTGAGAGAGTGAGATACTAAGACAAATATTGAGACAGATGGAGAGAGAGATACTGAGACAGATGGAGAGAGAGAGAGATACTGAGACAGATGGAGAGAGAGATATACTGAGACAGATGGAGAGAGAGATACTGAGACAGATGGAGAGAGAGATACTGAGACAGACGGAGAGAGAGAGACTAAGAGAGACAGATGAAGAAAGAGAGATACTGAGATAGACGGAGAGAGAGAGACTAAGAGAGACAAATGAAGAGAGAGAGCGATACTGAGACATGGGGAGAGAGAGAGAGAGAGAGAGATACTGAGACAGATGGAGAGAGAGAGACTAAGAGAGACAGCTGGAGAGAGAGAGGGAGAGAGAGAGACTAAGAGAGACAGCTGGAGAGAGAGAGGGAGAGAGAGAGACTAAGAGAGACAGATGGAGAGAGAGAGAGGGAGAGAGAGAGACTAAGAGAGACAGATGGAGAGAGAGAGGGAGAGAGAGAGACTAAGAGAGACAGATGGAGAGAGAGAGGGAGAGAGAGAGACTAAGAGAGACAGATGGAGAGAGAGAGGGAGAGAGAGAGACTAAGAGAGACAGATGGAGAGAGAGAGAGAATGCGGTATAAGGTCACCTCATTACAGTCCATTTGTTCCAGCTGTCATTAGGAATCAAACACAGCGTCACTCAAACCAGCAGAGAGAGAGAGAGAGAGAGAGAGAGAGAGAGAGAGAGAGAGAAAGAGAGAGAGAGAGAGACAGAGAGAGAGAGAGAGAGACAGAGAGAGAGAGAAACAGGAGGGTGGATGGAGGGATGGCGGGAAGATGACACCTATAATATCAGTGTCACTGCTCTCTCACAGACATACACACATCTCTCTCTTTCGCTCTCTCTCTCTCTGACCTCCACACTCCTAAACTCATTACATCACTGTCCCTTTACACACTACTTCACCTCTTCTCCATCCCCCTCATCACTCCATCCTTCTCCTCCATCTCTATATATCTCTCCTCCATCCCTCTCATCACTCCATCCTTCTCCTCCATCCCTCTCATCACTCCATCCTTCTCCTCCATCTCTATATACCTCTCCTCCATCTCTCTCATCATTCCATCCCTCTCCTCCATCTCTCAATACCTCTCCTCCATCCCCCTCATCACTCCATCCTTCTCCTCCATCTCTATATATCTCTCCTCCATCCCTCTCATCACTCCATCCTTCTCCTCCATCCCTCTCCTCCATCCCTCTCATCACTCCATCCTTCTCCTCCATCTCTATATACCTCTCCTCCATCTCTCAATACCTCTCCTCTGTCTCTCTCATCACTCCATACCTCTCCTCCATCTCCACAGCTGTTCTTACTATACTGGCCTGCACACACTGGTTGGTTGGCACTGGTTTCTAGTATAAATAAGCTACTAGGAGGACCATGCAACCCACCAGCATGGACAATTACACTCTGATGGACCCCCATCACTGGGAATTGAACTGCAGACAATAGAGCCGATCCTCACACAGTGGCACTGCTTTACAGTGAAATCTGAGATTTCATGACGCGTTCAATTGTTTTCTGAATTGCAGACGACTGAAATAGAGGTCAGAGCTTCACGTTCTCCTCATCCCCCTCTTCACTAAGAGTGATACAAGAGAAGGAGTGCCTTTAATAAGACCTTATCAGTGCAGCAGGAGTGATAAGCGTGGCCGTGTGCACCTCCTCAGCTCTGCGTGGCTGATCATTAGCAGCACCGGTGGCCACCCTGCAGCTTCATTTCCCTTTTGTTTCTCAGGAGAGATAAAGAGGCTTGCCTGCCCGCACGCACCCACCCACCCACCCACCCCAGCGGATTCACACCGCAGACACCAGCGGCCTTATTAATACAGAAACCACTGAACAATTACAGACTGGTGCTGCTCAACTTATCAGCCCCCCTCTATGCCATTCATCAATGGAAAAGGGGGCCACTGTAGGACCACTTCCTTGTAAATTTACCTTTTAATATATAAGGAATTGTACTCGTAGCTCAGGCGTCCGAGAGACCGTGTGGAAAATGTTGGTTCTAAATGTCCAAGTAGAGGAGTAAATGTATTCTTAGGGCTTGAATTTGAAAAAAGCTGCATGTACAGTCTAATTTTAGTCTAATCTCGCCTGAGAGGCACTCTGCTGCATCTTTGAAGCTTGGGCTGGCTGACAACGAGGCTTTCCGATGCAGCTGTATGAGCCACTCTACACCGCAGGCAGACGTTCAGAGGAAGTTTCCCAGGCCAGCTATGTGGGTGACACTACATCACAGTTACAAGGCCTTCAAGGCTGGCTGCCTCAATGACAACATCTCGGCTAAGAATCATTCCAGGCCAGCCACCTACACAACACTATGCCACAGTTACAGTGCGAGCCTATTTAGGTTAGCTAAAGGTGTGACTTTACAGCACAGCCAAAAGGCCAGCAAGGCCTTTACACTACAGCTACAAGGCCTTTAAGGCTGGCCATTTCAATTACAACCTCTTGGTTAAGAAGCATTTCAGTTTAGCCACCTACATAACACTAGAATTATGAGCCTATTTAGGTTAACTGGATGAGTGACTTTACACCACAGCTACAATGCCATCAAGGCAGGAAATTTCAATGAAAATATCTCAGAAAAAAGCATTCCAGACTGTTATGAGCCTTTTTATTTTGGCTGACCGAGTGACTTTACACTACAGCTATAAGGCCTTCAAGGCTGGACGCCTCAATAATGACATCTCGGCTAAGAAATATTCCAGGCCAGACAACTAAATGACACTACACCACAGTTATGAACCTATTTAGGTTAGCTGAAGGAGTGAATTTACACTAGAGCTACAAGGCCTTCAAGGCCGGCTGCCTCAATGACGACATCTCTGCCAAGAAGCATACCAGGCCAGCCCCCTACATGACACTACACCACAGTTATGAACCTATTTAGGTTGGCTGAAGGAGTAAATTTACCCTACAACTACAAGGCCTTCAAGGCTGGACGTCTCAATTAAAATCTCACAGCAAAGAAGCATTCCAAACCAGCCATCTAAATGACACTACACCACAGTTCTAAGCTTTTTTATATTTAAAAAATCAGTTGACTGAATTTACACTACAGCGACAAGGCCTTTAAGGCTGGCCACTTCAATGACAACATCTTGGCTAAGAAGCTTTCCAGTCCTGCCCCTACATAAGACTATATTACTGTTTTTAGATCAACTGACTGAGTGACTTTACACTACAGCCTTCAAGGCTGCTCGCCTCAATTACAACATTTTGGTTAGGAAGTATTTCAAGCCAGTCACCACTAGAGTTATGAGCCTACTCCGGTCTGTTGACAGAGTGACTTTACACAACAGTTGTAGCCTTTATGGCTGACTGCCTTAAGTATAACATGTCAGCTAAGATGCACTCCAGGTCAGCCATCTTTGTGACACTACACCACAGTTCTGAGCCTATTTAGGTCAGCTGACTGAGTGACTTTATGCTATAACTACAAGGCCTTCAAGGCTGGCCATTACAATAAGTATACATCACAACTACGAACTATTCCTGGCCAGCCACGCCTTTTTAAGTTGACTGACTGAGCGGCTTTCCACCCCAAGCTACAAGGCTTTCTGGGCCATCATTCTGAGTGACTGTACGCCCAAGCTGACAGATCCCAAGCCAGACAATTGAGCAAAAATACATCCCTTTCTAAACTGCTTTGTAGTTGTGAAGCTTTCTCGTCCAGCCACTTGTATGACTTCAGCAACAAGACATTCCTAGACAGCTGTCTGAACAACCTTAAACCAGAGGTACATGTCTTGTGGGTCCAGCAAACTGCATGAACTTACAAGGCAGCTACAAGGCTTTATGGGCTCGCCATCTGAATGATGCAAGGCTTTCCAGGAGGTTGAGGAGTGGGATTTCACATTGTGGTTATGAAGCCTTTCAGGCTGACAAACTGAGTGACTTTTCTGCATGCAGTTTTCTGGGCCGACAAGGCTTTACAAGGCTTCTTGTGCTATCCACTTGTCCTTACACCACAGGTATGGGGCCTTCCAGGCTAGCCACCTTGTCAGCAGTCCACCTGAGCAATGCAACAACGCCGCGATAAGGCTTTCCTAGCCAACAAGTAATGGGCCTCCATACTGCAGTTATGAAGCCTTCCAGGCTGACAAACTGAGTGACTCTTCTCTGCAGCCATGCAGTTTTCTGGGATGACTGACAGAGCAGTGCTACACTGGAGCCGCAAGGCTTCATGGGCTGGTCACTCAAGTGTTGCTACACCGCAGATACAAGGCCTTGCAGGCCAGTCTTTTTCAGTTTTATTTCTGTTATGTAAATTGATAATGGGTCTTTATATCCTTGTGGCTGTCTGTTTATTTTGAAGTTAGGATAATAGAAGAAATGCTAGGACAGTTCCTGGGTTCTGAAGGATTCCCTACATGACTATGAGGCTGTCCATGTTGATGTAGAGTGTGACTTTACCCAGCTACTTTCTGCAGTTTCCAAAGCCAGCCAGTGATGCTATACCACAGGTACAAGGCCTTCCAGTCCTGTCGCCTGAGCAAACCTACACCACAGCTATGGGGCTTCAAGCAGCGCTCCATTGCACCTATGCGGCTTCTCAAACCAGCTGCCTGTGTGACACTACCATGCAGCTACAAGGCTTTCCAGGACACGTGGGAAAGTGCCATAAGGGTGGTCGGCTGAAAGGCACTATAAGTAGCCCTATCAGCTGAAGTGAGCATGTGAAGAGATGAAGGTGGGGGGAAATGCTTGGCTGCTCAGTCCCTGGCACCATGGACCGTGGTGAAGACCTGTCACTCTGAGCAGCAGGAGAAAATCACACTGAAAGCTGCACGTCCTTCTGCTCTGGCACAGCCAACGTGGCTCTTCTCCCAACTCCGCCCCCTCCCTCACCACAGCTACAGTCGGTAGGATCAGTGAGATCTGGAGGGCTTGCAGCATTGTTGCGAGCGTCGTTTCGGTTGGACACAGTGACTCAGAAGCTCTTGGAACAGACAGTCAAGCAGTTGTTTTAGGAATTCATGAAAGTTCAGTTGAAAGCAAAGTTTCCTAAAAGCATCTTCACACAAAGATGATTCTTAGATAGCAGAGTTTTGCACCGAAGGTTCTCTCCACTAGTTAAGACGAGCCCAAAACTAAAATGCTTCTGGGAAACTAGGCCTAGATCTTGTTAGATGTTTAGAGATCTAACAGAAGGTTTGGGTAAATTAGGATTTTGTGTTCAATTGCAAAGATCATTCCTAATATATGAGAGACCAGAATTCAATGCAAAGGACTACATAGTCTTGGGCCGGAGGTTAAGGGACCGGCCTTGTGATCAGAAGGTTGTTGGCTTGATACCTGTCAACTTGTTGGAATCACTATCAAATAAAAAATAATGTTAATTATTATTATTATTATTATTATTATTATTATTATTATTATTATTATTAATTGACTTATGGTTCTGCAAACATTATCCTTTCTGAGTGGCCCCACTCAGGTGCAGTACCAACAGCCGGTGGTTCTCCTCAGTAATGCTAACCTCGCAGTGCTGACAATGCTACCAACAAAGAACTGACTAAAAAACAGTGATTTGTATAAGACTCTTTGGATCACAGCTCTGCATACACAAGGCACAGACCTTAGCAACCACCTAGGATACCATAACATTGGTCTAGCAATAGATTAGCAACAACCTTGAATAACATAGGAACAGCCTGGCAACACATTAGCAACCATTTGGGATAACATCTAAATGGCCTACCAAAACATGAGCAACTACCTAGGATACCAAAGCAGTGTTCTAGCAACACATTAGCAACCACTTAGGATAACATGGGAACAGCCTAACCACACATTAGCAACCAGTTGACATGACATCAGAATGGCTTTGCAAAACATTAGCAACCACCTGGGATGCCATAGCATTGGCATAGTGTAAACACCTATGATAACATTGGAACGCCCTAGCAAAGTGTCAGCAACCATTTAGGACAACATCAGAATGGTCTAGCACATTAGCAACCACCTGGGATACTATAGCAACTGGCTCGCAATACATTAGCAATCATTTAGGGTAACATCTGAATAGTGTAGCAAAATATTAGCTAACACCTAGGATACTACAGCCCTGACCTAGCAACACATTAGCTAACACCCAGGATAATGTAGAAACAGCCCAACAATACATTAACAACCATTTGGGATAACATCGAAATACATTAGCAACTACCATGGGATACTGTAGCAACAGTCTAGCAACCCTTTAGCAACCACTGTGAACACCACACTGGCGATCAAGCAACATCTAATCAACTGGCTGGGATACTACAGCAGCAGCTTAGCAACAACACTGTGGATACCATAGCATTAACCTAGCAATAGCCACCAGGGATTGCATAGCAATGAACAAGCAATACATTAGTAACTCTGTGGGATATCATAGCAATGACCTAGCAGCATATTAATAACCACCTGGGACACTACAGCAAGCCAACCTGCAGTTTGTTCACATTCTTTTCCTTTCCAGTTATTTTAGTTTTACTGCCCTAAAGGGGACCCAAGTTGCGATAAACAAATACTAAACTCTCACAAGAGGCTGATGTTCTTCTTTTCTCACAAAAGTTGCTTTCGCAGTTAAGCCACTTGGCCGTTAAAGGCTGTGAAGTCAAAGTTTTCTCTGTGGCAGTGGGATTATTCCTGGTGTAATTATAATTATCATCCAGCATTCCATAGCGGAGGCCTTTCAACCCCCAGCGCAACCTGCTGGAACAATGTGTTAGGCTGACCGTACTCGTCACAAACCCAGCCCGAGAATTAAAGCGATGTAGAATTCTGTTCCTTCTCCGGCGGAATCAAAAGACGACCTCTCCTATATTTGAATACGTCCGCGTCTGAAAGCCTTCAATGCTACCACCGTGGTCTTATTACAGCCGCTAACGATGTGCACATCTAAAAGCTTCGACGGCTTCGGCATTCTGTTCACCATCCGACGTCCAGGCCAATTATTACATACATCTCTTCTGTTGCGCTCTGTATATCTGTTTGTTCCTTTCCCTTTTTCATCTGCTTGCATAAGCTGATGCATCACGGTTCCCTGAGGTTGGTGGAAAAGAGGTCTCCGTAACATTTCGTTTGTTACCGAGCTCAAGCGAACGGCCTCCAGAAACAAAGTTTTGGATTTGCCCAAAGTTACGCAACTAGCTGAAGAAATTGACATCCGAGCCGGGTCAAGGCAACAGGCTTCCATAAACCCCTGCGAGTAAACCTAGCCGAGCGGGTTTACGCTGTAATGAAGTGTTTTGCCCACACGCCTCGGCCTGTCTGCCGCCGCGGTTCTTTAGATATTGGAGTGGCTTTTGAATTTGAGTTAAGGGCTCTCGGATAAAACTCTCACTT
>CM038708.1:5852011-5862011 GCA_021613375.1 Megaleporinus macrocephalus
AACCCCCCCCCATACCCCCCCCCCCCACTCCACCACCACCACCCGCCTTCTGCCACTCCAGCAGCAAATATGATTATAAAGTCACTTTTTAAAAAAACAAAAATAAAACTACAGAAGAGGAAATAAATGAATGGACATATTCATGATTTTCTCTTTCAGGGAGAAGAAGAAGGAGAAGAAGGAGAAGAAGGGAAGGAGGCGTGTATAATGAAAGGCGCAGCGTCGTGCTGAAGCCGTGCTAATCCTGCTCTCCGCGCTGTAGAAAAGGAAATATATTAATTATATTCAAAGAGGAACTACAAAAGAGAAAGGAAAGCTTTGAACACAGAGGGTCCTAAATGTCATCCGCCGGCTTTGAAGTGCAGGGGGCCGGCCTTTGTTTTTCTTTTTTTTTTTTTCCTCTCTCTCGCCCCCACCTCTCTCTCTGTCGCTCTCTGTCTCTCTCTCTCTCTCTCTCTCTCTCTCTCTCTCTCTCTCTCTCTCTCCCTCTCATCACTCTCTCTCTATTCAGAAAGCCCAGTAGAATGCTGCTGCTTTCAAAGGGGGCATTTCGAGCACACGGCTATGGGCCATTATGGACAAACAAAACACACTCTGCTGCCCAGACGTACACCGCAGGTATCACGCGCCCATAATAGAATCATGTTTTTTGTTTAAAAATGAAGAAAATCACCGTCAGGGTACCTGCACTCGGATATTAAGAACATCCTCCACAAACCTCAGCTCCTCAGAAGACAGTATGTGGAACACTGTGATTAGCAAATTACCTCCACTCAACTGGAACCAGTAGAGATATCTGTAGTTTTACTGTATCAGCGTCAGGGTTTTTATAAATACGGCTTATCTTTGAGCTTCTACTGCACTCGAAGAAATTAAGCATTAAACTAACAAAAAGTGTTATCTTTTAAAAATTAGCTTTTTAGCCACAGCAAGAAGGGTTTTTAGATAACAAGCTTAACAACTGACAACATAAACATACATTTAAGTTAACTGCATCTATCTATCTAACTAACCAACCAACTACTAAACTACCAACCAACCAAACAACTAACAAACCAACTACTAACTATTCATCCAAACCACTAACCAACCAACCAACTAACAAACCAACCAACACTAACTACCTGCCAACTAACCATCTATTGACCTATCTAGCCAACCAACCAACAAACTACTAACCAAGCAACCTACTAACTACTAACAAACCAACTACTAACTATCCATCCAAACAACTCCAAACCACTAACCAACTAAATAACCAACCAACCACTAACTACCTGCCAACCATCTGACTATTCATCTATCAATCTATCTAGCCAACCAACCAACTAATTATCCAACCAATTATCTAGCCAAGCAACCAACTATTAGCCAACCAATACACCAACCAACTACTAACCAACCACTAACTATTAACCAACCAACCATCTACTAAACAACCAACAAACCAACTACTAACCAACCAATCAACAAACCAACAAACTACAAACTATCCAACTAACTACTAACCAACCAAACCAACCACTAGTTACCTGCTAAATAACCATCTATCAACCTATCTATCTAGCAACCAACCAACTATCCAACCAACCACTAACTAACCAACAAACTAACTATTAACCAACCAACCATCTACTAAACAACCAACAAACCAACTACTAACCAACCAATCAACAAACCAACAAACTACAAACTATCCAACTAACTACTAACCAACCAAACCAACCACTAACTACCTGCTAACTAACCATCTATCAACCTATCTATCTAGCAACCAACCAACTATCCAACCAAGCAACCAACCAAATAATAACAAACCAATCAACCAACTACAATCTAACAAACACACTACTAACTATTAATCAACCATCTACTAAAGAACCAACTTCTAACTACTAACCAACCAATCAACCAACTAACAAACTACTACCTATCCAACAAACCAACTACTAACTACTAACCAACCAATTAACTTCCAACTACTAACCAACCAACTTCTAACTACTAACCACCTGCTAACTATCTACCTACCTACCTACCTAACAAACCAACTAACTATAGAACAAATAGAATTTTATTTTTATCCTTATTACTTAATCAGACATTGTAAGTTCAGGTTAGTAATGACTGTATGTTGTCACCAGAACTTAATAAAATGAACTGCAAAATCTAATCTAAAATCAGTTTTAGATGAAGACCACCTGAATGACTTTTTGGAGTTTGGAGCTGGACCACCACAGGTATGACTGACAAGGAACTGAGGACTGGGTGGCAGTGAAATCCTTACAGTTGTCAAGTTTCAAGAACTTCAATGACTTGTCAGGCCTCAGATGACTCATTAGGACTGTTAGGCAGGTCAATGGAGGACTTGTCAAGTGAGCATAATAAACTCTCTGATTCTTCAAACCTTATGCTGTTACTCAACAGCCCAAGGCTCCTCTACGCAGCTGAAAGCGTACTGATGCCTACACAGTGGGAGAAGTTTATAAAAAGATATGAAAGCTCTTCCATCTCATAATTTCTACCATATAGGAACTCTGGACGCCAAGGAAAGATCTGGAAGACCAAGAAAACTGTGCTCGTCGGAAATGCACAGCAATGCCCCCTTATGATAGAATAAGAGCACCGGTGGTGCACTGTTCAGCTGTGAAGTTGTTGGCACGAACATACACTGCACGGCCAAAAGTAAGTGGCGTGACTCCAAATTATTAAGTTCAGGTGTTTCATTGCTAACTGGTGTATATAATCAAGCACATAACCATTCAGTCTCCACAAACAAACACTGGCAGCGGAATGGTTCATACTCAAGAGCTCAGTGGCGTTGGCACTGTCATAGGAAGCTACCTTTGTCTCTGCCTTTGCATGCTAGAGCTGCATCAGACAACTGTAAATGGAGTGAAGCTCCGCCGCTGGACTCAAGAGGGGTGTAAAGCTCAACCACTGGACTCTGGAGTGGAGTAACGTTCCACCAATGGACTCTGGAGTGAAGTAACGCTTCACCACTGGACTCTGGAGTGGTGTAAAGCTCTACCACTGGACTCTGAAGCAATGTAATGCTCCACCACTGGACTCTGGGGTGGAGGAACGCTCCACCACTGGACTCTGGAGTGGTCTCTAGCTCCACCACTGGACTCTGTAGTGGAGTGACGCTTCACCACTGGATTCTGGAGTGGTGTAAAGCCCCACCACTAGACTCTGGAGTGGTGTAAAGCTTCACCACTGGACTCTGAAGCAATGAAAAGTTCCTCAACTGGACTCCGGAGCAGAGTAACGCTCCACCACTGGACTCTGGAGTGGAGTAACGCTCCACCACTGGACTCTGGAGTGGAGGAACGCTCCACCACTGGACTTCGGAGTGGAGGAACGCTCCACCACTGGACTCTGGAGTGGAGTAACGCTCTACCACTGGACTTCGGAGTGGAGTAACGCTCCACCACTGGACTCTGGAGTGGAGGAACGCTCCACCACTGGACTCTGGAGTGGAGGAACGCTCCACCACTGGACTCTAGAGTGGAGGAACGCTCCACCACTGGACTCTGGAGCTCAATAGTATGTAAACGTCGGTTACAGTCTTTGAATAATAAAATATCTTTTACAAGCTTCCACTGACTGTGGTTAATCTAGAGGCATCGAACTGTCAGCTTTCCGCTAATGTCCTATTAGAAACCATATACAGGCGCCAATAGGAGTTGGTGTTAATATAGAGGTGTTTCATTTTCTCATACTATGAGCGAGCTTTGACATGCATGGTCCAAAATGAAGGCTTTAATAGTTTGGCGCATTCCACTTACATGCCCACCAACAAGCAGCCAATCTATAACGTTCCACTCATATGAAGCTATAAAGCTCCACAGCTTCATCTTCACGTTCGTCCGACGATTAAACAGGGCTTCTTCCAAACGAGACTGATTTAGACTTTCACCCTCGACAGCAGAGCGAAACTGTTTCTCGGTGGGGAAACGTTAATTACACAACAGGCGGGGATTTCAGCGCTGATTCCCGGAACAGCCGGAATCAGAAATCAGCCAAAACAGACGAACGTGAGGAACATTAACTAATCCCCGAGTTTTAACGATGTCTCCCAATCACTGGGGCTACCACTGGGCAACAGACACGTTTTCATTAGTCAACAAACTTCACATAAACAATGTTTTTCCAAATACTTTTAATTAGCACTGGTTCTTTTTCATAGACGCATAATGACGCTAATCAGAAAGCTGGAGGAAACTGAAGGAACGTGGAAAACCACTTGCATGCACTTGTTCTGAAGTCAGTGCCCATCAGCACTCCAACCTTTCAGGTGTTTAAATGATGGTTATATTAGATTCAAATAGTATTAATTGAGTAATTAGTGCTTTTCCATACGTCAGTGTGTTTATTTAACCCTTTCCAAGCTTCTCCTTCTATAAACAACCCAGTATTATCTACAGTTCTCATCTAATACCTGCTTTGACTGCTCAGTACTTCATTAAGCTGGAACTACACTTTGTTCTTCAAACTGGAGCTCAAGATCTGATCTACTTCTCTCACAATAACATATTCATGTTACTTTGTATTGTATGTATGATTATTTACATCTGTTCTAATCAGATCTGGTACACAGTGGAGTAAATCCAATTGGTTTGATAGGGTTAATCCAAAGTATTAGTTCAAAGTTTCAATATAAATTTCAGTGGGCGTAGTTCAAATGTTAAGGTTAAAGCGCTAAAAACTAGTGAGGGGCAAATGATACCGATGCTTCGGAGCTTGTGTGGAGAAAACCAGTCGTTTATGAAGCGTGTATGGAGGCTCGCTTCGTTAAGGGTGAGTGAGGCCACTGATGACGTCTGATGCCTTGCTGGTTCGAGTATAGCCGTGATTTATTGTTTCTTAAAAAAAATTAAAGTCACCATCACCCCACAATCACTGTCCCATCTCTTAAAACCACGGCAACAGTTTTAACATCAATATCTCACATACTATTGGATTTATTTACTGACTGAAATCATACCGGCAGTTTTTTTTTAATTAAAAGACCCACACAATCAATCACAGATCAGATGAACAAATGAATGAACCACCGAAAATTAAATTAAGGTGTTTTATGTATATACTTGTTTCCAGGCTGACAACGCTGCAAGAGGCCATCGCAAATAGTTGAAAAGTTTTGGCCAGCAAGGGGGTTCGTGTGCACATGAAGCTTCGAGCAATGAACCTTATTTAAACCATCTGGAGGAAAAGCTTCAACGTTTCAAGAGGCTTCATCTGGCCATCACTAATAAAAACTATTCAGTTACTGCGTCTTCCATCGTCTACCTAAGACTGATCACCATGTGGAAGACGCCTCTTTATCTGAACAGCTGGCTTAAGGCTAAATTGGGCTCCAACAATAAACTTATTGATCAGATAAAGACTTTTAAACTATCAGCTCAAGTGAAGACGTAAGTACAAATGTATGTTTTTATTATATTCTTTATGTAACTGGACAAATAAAGGACAGTTTGTCTTTCTGTCTGTTCTGAGGGTAGGTAGACTCCTGGCTTTAGTAACACGTACTGTCTCCTTCTGGTAGTCCCTAGCTTAGTCAGTCCTTGGTGGATTTTCTGGTATGTTTAGGATCATTATCCTGTTAAAAGGTCTCACATTCTCCCCAGTCCTGTCTGCTGGCGTGTGAGAAAGTATTGAATATAGTGATACTATGTTTTGTGATACTGTATCAGATCTCAGAAACACACTATCGATTATTAATCAGTAGTTTACAATCAACCTTTGTTTCATTTTGTGTTGCATTTAAACCCCAGGTCGCTACATAGCAGTGTTCTTCACCGCTAGACTCTTACACTCCAACACAAACAAGTAGCGTGAGGGTACGCCGTGAAAAATTAGCATTAGGCATATTGTTGAAGTCCAAAAAAAGTATCTCCAACATGATCACTTTTTAGGAAAGGCCCCAAAATAAAGTTTCAAGGGAAAGTTTAAAGCAGTTTTGGACAAAATTTTGGAGGTACATCTTTGTCTTTAGACAGCGATGATGTGTATTATACATATGTTAAATCTGATTACCTACAGATATATAAATAATAACGTCCCTAAGGGCCTACAACTTCTGCACAGTACTGTTATACTTTTATGTTTAACAAACAAAGTATATGTTTGAATGTATTTAACTCCAAGCATAAGGTACCTGGTTGTCTTTGGACAGCGATGATGTGTTTTATACATATGTTAAATCTGACTTCCTACACATATATAAAACAAAAAATAATCACAATATATCTCCTAACAGTATCACAATTTATCAAACCCAATCAAACCTATCACAATACATATTCTATCGCTATCTGTTCTAATGATATCTGGTGATCTTACTGAAGAAGATACACTTACTGATAAGAAAAATACTTCTAAACAGTCAGCTTAGGTGAAATATATATATATAAATAAATAATTACGTCCCTAAGTGCCTAAAACTTCTGCACAGTACTGTTATACCTTGTTTGTTAAACATAAATGTTTGAATGTATTAAATATAAATGTATAATTTTGATAAGCTTAAAAAACTGGGTTTTAAAGCTTAATTCATATGAGGCGAAGAGTTACCGCTAATATTATTGAGCAGACTCAACGTATCAGGGTTTACAGAGTAATCCTTCGCGAGGAAGACGACGAAAATCAAACGTTACTCATGAACCTGGAAGGAATCTTTAATAAGCCGCGTATTAAATTAGGATAATAACAGCCGGCGCTTTAACAAAGTTCCCCCTAAACTCCCACTCTGAACCCTGTAAAGTCTCCGCTTGTCCCCGGACCCCCACCACCCTCGCCGTGTCGCCCTGAGCACAATTTCAATCAGCGAAGGCCTCCAAACACACCAATCAGAGACGGCCCCTTCAGCCGGCCTCATCAGCCGGGGAGAGTGTGGAGGAGTGAAGAGTGATTCAGCAGAGGACGGAGAGAGGGAAAAAAAAAAAGAGAGGAGTGGAAATCAGCAGCGTGTTCACGCCGAGCAGCCCTCTGCCAGACGGAGGTCTGGAAGGTTCCGCCAAGTCTCAGACCACCTGGAGTCAAAGCAGTCAATCAAACGGCTGGACGACACGGCCCTCGCTGAACCTGGCCTGAGCGAGACCAGACAGGTCAGACTGGTGAAGTACTGGTTTGTACAGGAACTGAAAAACAGTTTCAAATTCAACTGACACATCAATAAAATTATGACGCTAATACAATAGAAGGCATCATAAACAAACTTGATAAGTCTGATAGCTCTCAAGATGTAAATTACTGCATTACACCCTCTGTTCACTTCTTTATGTACACCTCCCTACAATATACCCATAAGAGTCCTGGGCTTCGATTCCCCACCCAGGTAACCCCCCTACACTATACCAATATGAGTCCTGGGGTTCAGTTCCCCACCTGGGTAAACCCCTTACACTGTACCAATAAGAGTCCTGGGATTCGAAACTATACCAATATGAGTCCTGGGGTTCGATTCCCCACATGGGTAACCCCCCCACACTATACCAATATGAGTCCTGGGGTTCGATTCCCCACATGGGTAACCCCCCCTACACTATACCAACAAGAGTCCTAGGATTGAGTTCCCCACCTGGGTAACCCCCTACACTATACCAATAAGAATCTTGGGGTTCAGTTCCCCACCTGGGTAACCCCCCCTACACTATACCAACAAGAGTCCTGGGGTTGAGTTCCCCACCTGGGTAACCCCCTACACTATACCAACAGGAATCTTGGGGTGCAGTTCCCCACCTGGGTAACCCCCCTACACTATACCAATAAGAGTCCTGGGGTTCAGTTCACCCTCTGGGTAACCCCCCCTACACTATACCAATAAGAGTCCTGGGGTTCAGTTCCCCACATGGGTAACCCCCCTACACTATACCAATAGGAGTCCTGGGGTTCAGTTCCCCACATGGGTAACCCCCCTACACTATACCAATAAGAGTCCTGGGGTTCAGTTCCCCACATGGGTAACCCCCCTACACTATACCAATAAGAGTTCAGGGGATCAAACCCATGACCTTGCGGTTACAAGGCTGGTTCCCTAAACCTTCAGCTCACAATCTCATCTGTAACCTGTGCTCTCCTCTTCTTTGGATCAGAACTAAACGTGAAGGACTGCAGTAACTGGAACGAGTTAAAGCTGATTCCTTTCCTCACCGATACGCCTCTCTTATAAAACATCTCACACAAATCCGATATGCCGGAACGTTAACTTTCCCGAAACAATGTTTAATCAACAATAAAAGCTAAGAAGATTTGCGGAATCATTCCGGCACAGTGGAGCTTTTAATGCCGTGCGCAGATGACGGGCCAAAGTAAATTTTCATTTAGACGAGCAAAGAGTCGTCAGTGTTTACAGCGCTGACTCGCGCAGCCTAATTAGACCAGAGAGAGGCAGCGACTCGCAAACCCAATATGAAAGAGAGGTTGAATAGTTTCGAACAACGTGTCAACACCTGCATTAACAGTGCTATTCATTTCTAAACACATTTACTTTTTATTTGTGTATAAATATGAGATGCAGTATTTTATGGTGCTATCAAGCTTTAAAGGAGTAACCAGTACGTTCGTAGTGACTGTTATGCTGGTTGTAGACGCTCAACGTCAAAGCAGATGTTCCAAAATGTTCAGTGGGACCACCACCAGTGACCATGTTCTGCAGACCCCAAAAGTAACCCCACGTTCATGTGGTTTCCTCTAGGACTACACGCCAACAGCCACGTTATGCAAACAACCGAAGACACAGTGAAGCAACAGTCCAACTGATTGGCTCCTCCTCAAATCAATCACAGACACAGGGGTTTGAGGTCCTCAGCCTCTGCTCTCTGAACTCTTTGTTCCGACCACCTACCACTTTTCAAATATGGTCCAACTACCAGGGGAGAGTGAAGAAGAGGCCTCAAGTTTAGGATACACCTCTTTCCACTTGCCAGAAGGTCTTGGATTTTAGATATCGTCGCTGTCCAATGACAAACAGGTCTCACTAAAATGGCAACTTTACAGGAGAGGCCAAAAACTGTCTTCAGTTTCAATGGAAGTCAACCAGACTTTTCTCCAAGCTATTTTCGAGAATTTCTATTGGTCCATTTATTGTTATATTTTTTCCACAGTGTAAACGCGAGCGGCGTCATTTAATTCATGTAGAAAAATAGAAATCATCAAAAATGCATATTTTTAATTGGACAGCGACGATATGCTCAGAGAAGAAAGACGAACCCAGAGCCATCCAGGTCTACTATGAAATCTGTACTTTATACTTGTTTATATTAGTCAGGCATTGCTACTGATACCAGTACTGGATCGATGCAGTGGTCACTTACTTGTATGCACCAATACCACATAAAATACCAGCTGAGACCACGAGACATAAGTCGCATGTTCACTGCCGCACTGAGGACCAAACGACTTTGAAGTGTTGGACTGAATAGAACTGTGAAGTGCGGTAGCGTAAAGGATCTCCGTGATAGACCCACAGAGTCACTGGGCTTCATTCCAGAGTTAAAAAAAACAGCATAACACAGCCTCCCTTAGCTCTTTCTCGTCCCTCAGCAAAACTGTGATCAACTCTGACCAATACAGTGATCAACTCTGACTATTACAGTGATCGACTCTGACCATTACAGTGATCAACTCTGACCATTACAGTAATCGACTCTGACCATTACAGTAATCGACTCTGACCATTACAGCGATCAACTCTGACTATTACAGCGATCGACTCTGACTATTACAGTGATCGACTCTGACCATTACAGCGATCAACTCTGACCATTACAGCGATCAACTCTGACCATTACAGCGATCAACTCTGACTATTACAGTGATCGACTCTGACTATTACAGTGATCAACTCTGACTATTACAGTGATCGAGACTGACTATTACAGTGATCGACTCTGACTATTACAATGATCAACTCTGACTATTACAGTGATCGAGACTGACTATTACAGTGATCGACTCTGACTATTACAATGATCGACTCTGACTATTACAGCGA
>CM038708.1:5869511-5872011 GCA_021613375.1 Megaleporinus macrocephalus
ACACTAGGGGGCACTAGTGGTTAGTACGGTGGTGTAGTGGTTAGTACGGTGGTGTTGTGGTTAGTACGGTGGTGTTGTGGTTAGTAAGGTGGTGTAGTTGTTAGCACGATGGTGTAGTGGTTAGTATGGTGGTGTAGTGGTTAGTATGGTGGTGCAGTGGTTAGTATGGTGGTGTAGTGGTTAGTATGGTGGTGTAGTGGTTAGTACGGTGGTGTAGTGGTTAGTACGGTGAGTGGTTAGTATGGTGGTGTAGTGGTTAGTACGGTGAGTGGTTAGTATGGTGGTGTAGTGGTCAGTACGGTGGTGTAGTGGTTAGTACGGTGGTGTAGTGGTTAGTATGGTGGTGTAGTGGTTAGTACGGTGAGTGGTTAGTATGGTGGTGTAGTGGTCAGTACGGTGGTGTAGTGGTCAGTACGGTGGTGTAGTGGTTAGTACGGTGGTGTAGTGGTTAGTATGGTGGTGTAGTGGTTAGTATGGTGGTGTAGTGGTTAGTACGGTGAGTGGTTAGTATGGTGGTGTAGTGGTTAGTATGGTGGTGTAGTGGTTAGTATGGTGGTGTAGTGGTTAGTACGGTGGTGTAGTGGTCAGTACGGTGGTGTAGTGGTCAGTACGGTGGTGTAGATGTTAGTATGGTGGTGTAGTGGTTAGTATGGTGGTGTAGTGGTTAGTATGGTGGTGTAGTGGTTAGTACGGTGGTGTAGTGGTTAGTACGGTGGTGTGGTGGTTAGTACGGTGGTGTGGTGGTTAGTACGGTGGTGTAGTGGTTAGTACGGTGGTGTAGTGGTTAGTACGGTGATGTAGTGGTTAGTACGGTGGTGTAGTAGTTAGTATGGTGGTGTAGTGGTTAGTACTGTGGTGTAGTGGTTAGTACGGTGGTGTAGTGGTTAGTACGGTGGTGTAGTGGTTAGTATGGTGGTGTAGTGGTTAGTATGGTGGTGTAGTGGTTAGTACTGTGGTGTAGTGGTTAGTACGGTGGTGTAGTGGTTAGTACGGTGGTGTAGTGGTTAGTATGGTGGTGTAGTGGTTAGTATGGTGGTGTAGTGGTTAGTATGGTGGTGTAGTGGTTAGTATGGTGGTGTAGTGGTTAGTATGGTGGTGTAGTGGTTAGTACGGTGGTGTAGTGGTTAGTATGGTGGTGTAGTGGTTAGTACGGTGGTGTAGTGGTCAGTATGGTGGTGTAGTGGTTAGTATGGTGGTGTAGTGGTTAGTATGGTGGTGTAGTGGTTAGTATGGTGGTGTAGTGGTTAGTACGGTGGTGTAGTGGTTAGTATGGTGGTGTAGTGGTTAGTACGGTGGTGTGGTGGTTAGTACGGTGGTGTACTCCGGTTTCCTGGTTGATCCTCACTGTAAACTGTCCGTAGGTGTGAGTGTGGGTCCATGGTGTACCCTGCCTTCACCCAATGACACTGGGATTGGCTCCAGCTCCCTCGTGACCCTGACTAGCGGGATAAAGCCAATGAATGGATGCATGGATGGACAACAACCGCCTGGCAACCAAATAATCACTATCCCAACATCGCAGTCGCTGGTAGGAAAGTTGCTCCATTGAAAACAAGGATTTGTGACCTCTACAGGTGAACATCTATAGATTTATAGATAACAACGAGTCAAGAACGCTCAACATGGTTGGAGGCCAGTGAACCTCGTCGCTCCAGAGCTAATACTAAACAAGCAAAGTTCAGACACCAGAACTGGGCAAACTGCTTTCTTTTTTTTCTTCACTTTAACGTAAAATCCATTAACGCTGGTGGGAAAAATCGACTATTTCCACATGGAAATCATTCGTGTACTCTCATTCGTGTGACAAAGAAAGAACATGAAGGGATAATTCGGACAGAAATAAGCATTTATCAAGCAAATAAAGCCCATCAGAACACTGTTTCAGTCCAACACACCAGGCCTACATAATCACACGCGCTGTGATTGATGTGCGGGGCTGCGAGCTCGGTATTGTCTGATCCTGCGCGCTGAAAAAATGCATCGCGGCCCTGAACGCTTTAATGAACGTTCAACAAAAAAATAAAAGACAAATGATTTTGTGAAATAGATTCTCCTGAAAGGTTTTGTTTCGAGATTAATGCTCATTTCACAGCGAGCCCGCATAATAAGCGCTCAGGGTTCATAAGGGTGGTGAATGGAACCAGACATCAGCCTCTAAAAGCTCCCTCACAGGAAATGATTACAATAAATGTTGGGAATGTGAATCTACACGCGTGTCTACTTTTATTTATTTATTTATTTTTACATGGAATATAAACAGTAAGACCTGCAAAATCAGGCCACAATCTTTATTCTACAAGTAGCTTCACTGGTGAAGACGCTGCACGCCGAGTACTGAGCAGCCCAGCTAACCTCACAGTGCACAGACACTACTGGACAGTGTGGTCTTACACAGACAGTTCAAAAAAAAAAAAGAGAGAAAGAGAGAGAGAAAAATGAAAAAGTAGAGATAAAGACAGAAGGAGAAGATAAAGTAAGAGAGAGAGAGAAAAAGCATGAG
>CM038708.1:5874511-5974511 GCA_021613375.1 Megaleporinus macrocephalus
TATTATTAAGAAGTATTTGCCATAGTCATCCATGCAGTAAAACTCCCGCATATACACACACATATATACACACACACACACACACTAGCGAAGACACACTAGGGGCAGTGAAACCCACATACACACACACTAGTGAACACACACTAGGGGGCAGTGAAACACCCACATACACAGGTCAGGGGATTAAAGCGATGGCCTTTTGATCGCAAGACTGGTTCCCTAAACCTACAGCACATAATTGCGCATAAGATCCTCCGGTGTCTGAACCGAACCACTGACCCCAGGTTCAGAGGACCAGAGTGCTAACCACAACATTATGGACACTACAAAGGTCATTTTATTTTGACCTGTAGAAACTTTACTGACCTAAAACAAGAAGCTGTATTAAAGATGATGTGTTCTCACTGTACATGGATGCCACATTGGTGTCAGAAGTGGGGTCCCTAGCAGATTGCAGGGAAAGGATAGCAGCCGAGGCTCAACACTAAAGCTTGGATGGAAGACCTTGACTGTGAGGCTATGGGCAAAGGTATACAAATTAAAGCACATCACCACAGACAAACTCTGGCAGTACCTGGTCATCCCACAGAGCTGTAAACGTGGCACTGCCATAGGATGCAGTCTTGGTCACAAACCAGTTCTAAAGATTCCTGCCCTGCTAGAGCTGCCCCGGACAACTGTCAGTGCTATTAGTATTATTACTATATAAGTGTGTAGAAGCAACAACAGCTCAGCTGTGAAGCAGCAGACCATCAGCAAAAACAACTGCATATCTGGACCTTGATGAAACCGATTTCCATGGCTGTTGATGACCGGCCTGCTATCCTGGCTGATCAGTAGGACTGGGAGGTGGCCTAACTGCTTCCACGTTCATTTAAAGAGCTTTTGTTTAAGCACTACATTGGTGTCAGAAGTGGGAGCCCTAGCAGATGTAACCAAGAGGTGGTTTGTGTGCATACTGTGACAGTGGACAGCCTGGAACCTCTTCAGCAGCGACCGCAAAGGGGGTGCGGTGCGCCCTTGCAAGGCGAGTACTTGGTTGGGTCGTGTGAAGTGGATGCGGATGCTGGATTTGTACTATATAATGAAAACAGACGTGTCTGAATACAGTATATACATAAATACCACCTCTACTGTCGGCTTTGCTGAAGTTGTACCGAGCAGGGAATCTGCTGTAAGTCATCCGGCCTGCACTGTAACTATGAATACATATGAAACGGCTGATCTGAGTCGGAGAGCAGACGCCGCTATATTACCACGTCCTACAAATACCAGCTCTGTTAGCTCTCAGCCGGCTTTCTAAAGCTCACGTACAGGAGGAGACGATCCGATCAGACGCCAGCAGAGCCGTACGGAAAGCAATAAAGCCCAAAGGAGGAGGCCGTGTGGATAAATAAAGTAATAAATTGGTATTCAGGCTCTGGAGGGGCTTCATCACTTCTCAGCGACGACAGGGAGGCTGATCATGTTGACTTAACATTTTGTCTGACATTTCAGTGACGAGCCGAGCCGCTACCTCGCTAACACGCTACAAGAGACGCTCGCACGTAGCCTCGTACACAAGCCGGCTCCGTTCGGCTGCAGCTCAGCCGGAGCACGGCCGGCACTACTGTACAGACCGAACCGGTTTAACAGACACACTCAGGAAAACACTCCCACGCTCACTCGCTCGCACACTCGGGTCCGCAAACACACTGTCTAACCTGCACACGCAGCTGAGAGCTTTACAGACAAGGTCAAGATAGAGACAATCAAATCAGAGGAAACATCCAGCTCTGTTCAAATCACACTGCAGGAGAGCCTGAGCACTCACACTACATACAACACACACACCATACAACACACACACACACACACACACACACACACACCATACAACACACCATATAACACACACACCATACAACACACTGTTCAAATCACACTGCAGGAGAGCCTGAGCACTCACACTACATACAACACACACACCATACAACACACACACACACACACACACACACACACACACACACACACACACACACACACACACACACACACACACCATATAACACACACACCATACAACACACTGTTCAAATCACACTGCAGGAGAGCCTGAGCACTCACACTACATACAACACACACACCATACAACACACACACACACACACACACACACCATACAACACACCATATAACACACACACCATACAACACACTGTTCAAATCACACTGCAGGAGAGCCCGAGCACTCACACTACATACAACACACACACCATACAACACACACACACACACACACACACAACACACTGTTTAAATCACACTGCAGGAGAGCCCGAGCACTCACACTACATACAACACACACACCATACAACACACACACACACACACACACACACACACACCATACACACAACACACTGTTCAAATCACGCTGCAGGAGAGCCTGAGCACTCACACTACATACAACACACACACCATACAACACACACACACACACACACACACACACACCATACAACACACCATATAACACACACACCATACAACACACTGTTCAAATCACACTGCAGGAGAGCCCGAACACTCACACTACATACAACACACACACCATACAACACACACACACACACACACACACACACACACACACACACACACACACACACACACACACCATATAACACACACACCATACAACACACTGTTCAAATCACACTGCAGGAGAGCCTGAGCACTCACACTACATACAACACACACACCATACAACACACACACACACACACACAACACACTGTTTAAATCACACTGCAGGAGAGCCCGAGCACTCACACTACATACAACACACACACCATACAACACACACACACACACACACACACACACACACACACACACACACACCATACACACAACACACTGTTCAAATCACGCTGCAGGAGAGCCCGAGCACTCACACTACATACAACACACACACCATACAACACACACACACACACACACACACACACACACACACACACACACCATACACACAACACACTGTTCAAATCACGCTGCAGGAGAGCCCGAGCACTCACACTACATACAACACACACACCATACAACACACACACACACACACACACACACACACACCATACAACACACCATATAACACACACACCATACAACACACTGTTCAAATCACACTGCAGGAGAGCCCGAGCACTCACACTACATACAACACACACACCATACAACACACACACACACACACACACAACACACTGTTTAAATCACACTGCAGGAGAGCCCGAGCACTCACACTACATACAACACACACACCATACAACACACACACACACACACACACACACACACACACACACACACACACACACACACACACACACACACACACACACCATACACACAACACACTGTTCAAATCACGCTGCAGGAGAGCCCGAGCACTCACACTACATACAACACACACACCATACAACACACACACACACACACACACACACACACACACACACACCATACACACAACACACTGTTCAAATCACGCTGCAGGAGAGCCCGAGCACTCACACTACATACAACACACACACCATACAACACACACACACACACACACACACACACACACACACCATACAACACACCATATAACACACACACCATACAACACACTGTTCAAATCACACTGCAGGAGAGCCCGAACACTCACACTACATACAACACACACACCATACAACACACACACACACACACACACAACACACTGTTTAAATCACACTGCAGGAGAGCCCGAGCACTCACACTACATACAACACACACACCATACAACACACACACACACACACACACACACACACACACACACACACACACACACACACACACACACACACACACCATACACACAACACACTGTTCAAATCACGCTGCAGGAGAGCCCGAGCACTCACACTACATACAACACACACACCATACAACACACACACACACACACACACACACACACACACACCATACAACACACACACACACGCACACACACACACACACACACACCATACACACAACACACTGTTTAAATCACACTGCAGGAGAGCCCGAGCACTCACACTACATACAACACACACACCATACAACACACACACACACACACACACACACACCATACAACACACACACCATACACACAACACACTGTTTAAATCACACTGCAGGAGAGCCCGAGCACTCACACTACATACAACACACACACCATACAACACACACACACACACACACACACACACACACCACACAACACACACACCATACACACAACACACTGTTTAAATCACACTGCAGGAGAGCCTGAGCACTCACACTACATACAACACACACACCATACAACACACACACACACACACAAAACACACAAACACACACATACACACACACCATACAACACACACACACACACACACCATACACACAACACACTGTTCAAATCACGCTGCAGGAGAGCCCGAGCACTCACACTACATACAACACACACACCATACAACACACACACACACACAAAACACAAACACACACACACACACACACACCATACAACACACACACACACACACACACACACACACACACACACACACACACACACACACACACACACAACACACTGTTCAAATCACGCTGCAGGAGAGCCCGAGCACTCACACTACATACAATACACACATATACACACACCATACAACACACACACACCATACACACAACACACTTTTCAAATCACACTGCAGGAAAGCCCAAGCACTCACACTACATACAACACACACACACACACCATACAACACACACACACACACACACACACACACACACACACACACCATACAACACACACACCATACAACACACACACACACCATACACACAACACACTGTTTAAATCACACTTCAGGAGAGCCTGAGCACTCAGCACACACACACCATGCAACACACACACACACCATACACACAACACACTGTTCAAATCACACTGCAGGAGAGCCTGAGCACTCACACTACATACAACACACACACACACCATACAACACACACACACACACACCATACAACACACCATATAACACACACACCATACAACACACCATATAACACACACCCCATACAACACACACACACACCATACACACAACACACTGTTTAAATCACACTGCAGGAGAGCCCGAGCACTCACACACCATAAAACACACATACACACACACACCATACAACACACACACACACACACACACACCATACAACACACACACACACACACACACACCATACAACACACACACCATACACACACAATATACAACACACACACCATACAACACACAAACCATACACATAACACACTGTTAAAATCACACTGCAGGAGAGCCCGAGCACTCAGCACAACACACTACATACAATACACACACACAACATACAACACACACACAACATACAACGCACTGTTTAAATCACACAGCCGCTGCAGGAGACCCCAAGCCCTCATCCAGTAACACACAACAAACAATAGAACACAACACACAACAAAACACAAAAGAACACATCACAGTACACATTACCAAACAATACATAACACACAACACAAAACAACACACAGCACACCTAATAACAACACAACACACAACATAATACAACACACCTAATAACAACACAACACAGCACATAACATAATACAACACACAACACAACACACAACATAATACAACACACAACACACCTAATAACAACACAACACAGCACATAATACAACACACAACACACCTAGTAACAACACAGCACACATTACCACATAATACAACACACAACACAACCAGACACAAAAGAACACAACACAGTACACACTACCACACAATACATAACACACAACACAAAACAACACACAACACACCTAATAACAACACAACACAGCACATAACATAATACAACACACAACACACCTAATAACAACACAACACACATTATACAACACACCTAATAACAACACAACACACATTACCACATAATACAACACACAACACAACCAGACACAAAAGAACACAACACAGTACACACTACAACACAATACATAACACACAACACAAAACAACACACAACACACCTAATAACAACATACAACACAACCAGACAGAAATACAGAGTGATATGTAAACAGACAGAAATACAGAGTGATATGTAAACAGACAGAAATACAGAGTGATATGTAAACAGACAGAAATACAGAGTGATATGTAAACAGACAGAAATACAGAGTGATATGTAAACAGACAGAGAGAGAACTCATAACTGAAATGTTCATTTCTGTCCTGTTCCCGTTTCCATGAACACATTACTGAGCACAGTGTAAAGATCTTGATGATGACAGAGGTCAGTGGAGAACAGCCAGACTTCTTCCAAGACTGCAGTAACTCAGATAACCACTCTGTACAACTATGTTGAACACAAAAGCATCTCAGAATGCAGAACACATCCAACCAGGAGACCTACAACAGCAGACCACCACATCAGTTCCACTTCAGTCAAGAACAGAACCCTGGCTGGACACTGATTCACCAGAACTGGACAGACGTGGTGCGGGGAACCTTAGCACACTTTGGGTAATAAATACTGATCACTTATTCAAAGTCATGGCCTACTGCATGAATGACCATCATTCAGTTAGCAGGTAAGAGCACAGTTTAGCTCAAAATACTACAATAACACAACATTATGGGACATACCAGAGTTCAAAAGAGGACAAACTGTTGGTGCACGTCTTGCTGGTGCATCTGTGACCAAGACAGCAAGTCTTTGTGATGTATCAAGAGCCACGGTATCCAGGGTAACGTCAGCATACCACCAAGAAGGACCAACCACATCCAACAGGATTAACTGTGGACGCGAGAGGAAGCTGTCTGAAAGGGATGTTGGGGTTCTAACCCGGATTGTATCCAAAAACATAAAACCACGGCTGCCCAAATCACGACACCTCAGCTTCTCCTGTTTCACCAGAACTGTCCGTCAGGAGCTCCACAGGGTCAATATACACGGCCGGGCTGCTATAGCCAAACCTTTGGTCACTCGTGCCAATGCCAACCGTCGGTTTCAGTGGTGCAAGGAGATCAAATCTTTGTCTGTGGACAATGTGAAACATGTATTGTTCTCTGATGAGTCCACCTTTACTGTTTTCCCCACATCCGGGAGAGTTACGGTGTGGAGAAGCCCCAAAGAAGCAGACCACCCAGACTGTTGCATGCCCAGAGTGAAGCATGGGGGTGGATCAGTGATGGTTTGGGCCCAATACTTGTGCTAGATCGGCGCGTCACTGCCAAGGACTACCAAACCATTCTGGAGGACCATGTGTATCCAATGGTTCAAACATTGTATCCTGAAGGTGGTGCCGTGTATGGTGGTGCCAGGGTGACAATGCACCAATACACACAGCAAGTTTGGTGAAAGTTGGTTTGAAGAACATGAAAGTGAAGTTGAACATCTCCCATGACCTGCACAGTCACCAGATCTAAATATTATTGAGCCACTTTGGGGTGTTTTGGAGGAGCGAGTCAGGAAACGTTTTCCTCCACCAGCATCACGTAGTGGCCCGACCACTGTCCTGCAAGAAGAATGTTTTAAAATTCCTCTGACCACTGTGCAGGACTTATATGTGTCATTCCCAAAACCAACTGACGCTGTATTGACCGCAAAAGGAGGCTCTACACCATACTAATAAATTATTGTGGTCTAAAACCAGGTGTTTCAGTTTCATTGTCCAACCCCTGTATATATATATATATGTGTGTGTGTGTGTGTGTGTGTGTGTGTGTGTGTGTGTGTGTGTGTGTGTGTGAGTGTGAGTGTGATTCATGTGAGGCTTAAATAAAGAAAGAGAAAGAGAGGGAGACGTGTAATCAAGGTCATCTCAGTGTGAACGAATTCTTCTCCAGCGTGTCAGTAAAACGATAACAGAGCGAGCGGAGCGCTGAGTACCTGCCACTCTCGCCAGCAGCGCGGTGGTGATGTTCCGGGTGTTGGGCCTCACTCTGAACGTTACAGCAGGACCTAACACACTGAGAGAGATGGGGGGGGGGGAGAGAAAGGGAGGAATAGAAGAAAGGGAGGAATAAAAGAAAGGGGGGTATAGAGAAAGGGAGGGACAGAGACGGGGGAATAGAGAGACGGAGGAATAAAGAGAGAAAGGAATAAAAGAAAGGGAGGAATAAAGAGGGGAAATAGAGAGAGGGAGGAATAGAAGAAAGAAAGGAATAGAAAAAAGGAAGAGAGAGAGAGAGAGGGAGGAACAGAGAGAGGAAGGGATGATAGAGAGGTAGAGTGAGGAAGCGGGAGGAATACAGAAGGAGAGGGAGAGAGAGCGAGGGTGGAACAGAGAGGGAGAGGGAGGAATAAAGAAGGAGAGGGAGAGAGAGCGAGGGGGGGAAAAAGAGGGAAGAATAAAGAAGGAGAAGGAGAGAGAGGGAGGGAGGAATAGAGAGATGAAGGGATGAATAGAGAGGTAGAGAATGGGAGGAAGAATGAGGAATAGAGAGGGAGAGGGAGGAATACAAAAGGAGAAAGAGGGAGAGGGAGAGGGAGGACGAGGGAGGAATATAAAGGGAGAGGGAGGAATACAAAGGAGAGGGACAGAGAGAGGGAGAGGAAGGAATAAAGAAGGAGAGGGAGAGAGAGAGGGAGGGAGGAATATAGAGGGAGAGGGAGGAATAAAGAAGGAGATGGAGAGAGAGATGGGAGGAATACAGAAGAAGAGGAACAGAGAGGGTGAGGGAGGAATAGAAGAAAGAAAGGAATAGAAAAAGGGAGAGAGAGGGGGGATGAAGGGATGGATAGAGAGGTAGAGAGAGGGAGGAATAGAAAGGGAGAGGGAGGAATACACAAGGAAAGGGAGAGTGAGGGAGGGAGGAATAGAGAGGGAGAGGGAGGAATAAAAAAAGGAGAGGGAGAGAGAGGGAGGAAGGAATAGAGAAAGGGAGAGAGAGAGAGGGAGAGGGAGGAACAGAGAGAAGGAGTGTGATAAGGGTCAGTAGATAATTGCTGTTACTTATCACTCTTATTTCAGTTACATTAATAAACTTTACTGATATAACACCTTTACACCGTTACACAGCAGCTCAATGCTTTACAGTCCACAGAGAAAGTCAGCACAGAGAAACAGACAGCACAGAGAAACAGACAGCACAGAGAAACAGTCAGCACAGAGAAACAGTCA
The DNA here is from genome assembly GCA_021613375.1 of Megaleporinus macrocephalus. NCBI lineage: Eukaryota > Metazoa > Chordata > Actinopteri > Characiformes > Anostomidae > Megaleporinus > Megaleporinus macrocephalus. The sequence continues at coordinate 5,883,747 of CM038708.1, forward strand.
GCACAGAGAAACAGACCGCACAGAGAAACAGTCAGCACAGAGAAACAGTCAGCACAGAGAAACAGTCAGCACAGAAAAACAGACAGCACAGAGAAACAGTCAGCACAGAGAAACAGTCAGCACAGAGAAACAGACAGCACAGAGAAACAGACCGCACAGAGAAACAGTCAGCACAGAGAAACAGTCAGCACAGAGAAACAGTCAGCACAGAGAAACAGTCAGCACAGAGAAACAGACCGCACAGAGAAACAGTCAGCACAGAGAAACAGACAGCACAGAGAAACAGACAGCACAGAGAAACAGACCGCACAGAGAAACAGACCGCACAGAGAAACAGTCAGCACAGAGAAACAGTCAGCACAGAGAAAGTCAGCACAGAGAAACAGACAGCACAGTGAAACAGTCAGCACAGAAAAACAGACAGCACAGAGAAAGTCAGCACAGAGAAACAGACAGCACAGTGAAACAGTCAGCACAGAGAAACAGACCACACAGAGAAACAGTCAGCACAGAGTTGGTGTTGTTCCACGACTTCACGCGATCACACAGGTTTGTTGATGGTGGAGTGGGGGGACCCCAGTGTCTCAGGGTGGTCTCATGTCCATGTTACCTTCTGGTTCTCTCCTTTTAGTTTAGGCTGTTATAGTTAGATCTGCCGGAATCGCCAGCCTCACTCTAAAATTCTGAAAATTCATATTCTCTACAGTCTCACTCCCGAGCCCAACTAACTCTCTCTCTTTACTCTTCCTGAGGAAATGACTGTCCTCCCGTCTGTTGAAGGCTGTTGAAGGACTGATCATCGGGCCATCACCCCACCATCACCAGCCAGCTCACCTGTCCATTTACTGCTACACCCTCAGTTACATCACTGTGCCATCCAGATGCACCAGCACTGAGATAGGAAGGGACTGTTTCAGCTCACGCCCACTTTACATAAAGACTCAGTCAGAGAGTGCCTCAGTCAGAGACTGCCTCAGCCAGAGACTGCCTCAGTCATACACTGCCTCTACCTGTGCAGCTTCTAAAGCTTTGCTATCCAGATTTCAAACAGAGACTCTTTTCTTTGGTATTTAGTTCAAACTGTAAATACTGTTTGACCAGAGGAGGATGGGTCTCCCCTTGTGAGTCTGGTTCCTCCCAAGGTTTCTTCCTCCAGTTGAGGGAGTTTTTCTTGCCACTGTTGCCTCTGGCTTGCTCACTGGGGGATATATGTTATAACTGTCTGTTTTCAAAACTCTGTAAAGCTGCTTTGAGACAACATCGTTGTAAAAAGCGCTATATAAATAAAATTGACTTGACTTGACTTGAGAAACAGTCAGCACAGAAAAACAGACAGCACAGTGAAACAGTCAGCACAGAGAAACAGACCGCACAGAGAAACAGACAGCACAGAGAAACAGTCAGCACAGAGAAACAGACAGCACAGAGAAACAGTCAGCACAGAGAAACAGTCAGCACAGAAAAACAGACAGCACAGTGAAACAGTCAGCACAGAGAAACAGTCAGCACAGAGAAACAGTCAGCACAGAGAAACAGACAGCACAGTGAAACAGTCAGCACAGAGAAACAGTCAGCACAGAGAAACAGTCAGCACAGAGAAACAGTCAGCACAGAGAAAGTCAGTACAGAGAAACAGACAGCACAGAGAAAGTCAGCACAGAGAAACAGTCAGCACAGAGAAACAGTCAGCACAGAGAAAGTCAGCACAGAGAAACAGACAGCACAGAGAAAGTCAGCACAGAGAAAGTCAGCACAGAGAAACAGTCAGCACAGAGAAACAGACGGCACAGAGAAAGAGACGGCACAGAGAAACAGTCAGCACAGAGAAACAGTCAGCACAGAGAAAGTCAGCACAGAGAAACAGTAAGCACAGAGAAACAGACAGCACAGAGAAACAGTCAGCACAGAGAAACAGTCAGCACAGAGAAAGAGTCAGCACAGAGAAAGTCAGCACAGAGAAAGTCAGCACAGAGAAACAGTCAGCACAGAGAAACAGACCGCACAGAGAAACAGTCAGCACAGAGAAACAGTCAGCACAGAGAAACAGACAGCACAGAGAAACAGACAGCACAGAGAAACAGACAGCACAGAGAAACAGTCAGCACAGAGAAACAGACAGCACAGAGAAACAGTCAGCACAGAGAAACAGTCAGCACAGAGAAAGTCAGCACAGAGAAAGTCAGCACAGAGAAAATACACGCATAAAATAAACTATATTTATAATAAAACAAGACATTTCTTTATAAACACATCTAATATATTATAATCTAATAATGAACCAATAAACACATTAAAACAGAAACAACAATAAAACAATATCATCACTTTCCTATGAAGTATGTACCCCACCCTCACCCCGCCCTCACCCCGCCCTCACCCCGCCCTCACCCCGCCCTCACCCCGCCCTCACCCCGCCCTCACCCCGCCCTCCAACACCGAAAGACACAAGCCTTAGCATAGCATAGCATAGCTAAACTGAATTACATTGAATTGAACTGCAATTAACTGAATTGAACTGATTTGAACACGCCAGTGGCCGTTTACATTGTGGGACAACTTCATGACGAATGGACCAATAGAAATGCTCCAAAATAGCTTGGAAAACATTCTGGTTCCATTGAAAGTAAAGTATGTTTTTGGTCTCTCCTGTAAAGTTGCAATTTTGGACATACTTGATTTTCATTGGACAGCATTCCATTAAAGTCTATAGGCCTTGAATTATGTACGTCACCGCCTGATTGGCCACCACTGAAGTCAAGTTATCACATTATTGCCGATTATAGCTTTTTAAGTAGAGGATCTGACTCTATTGATCTTCACTGATTACTAATAATCCTGTAAATAACTTCAGCTCCACTGTTCTCTGCTGAGCCGAGCTGGAGGAAAGTGAGCGAGAGCGAGTGAGCGAGAGCGAGTGAGAGAGAGAGCAGCAGCAGCAGGAACATCCTGTAGCTGCCTGTCACCTTCATAACTCTACAACAACAGTGAGCGTTTAGAACAGCAAACCTGTGAAATGAGCAGCGTGGGCTGATTGTTCCTCGGCTCACTTTAACAAATGAGGCGATTAGCGGCTTCTCGGAAAAGGCAAGTGTGAAAAGCGAGGTGGAGCGCCGGCGACAAATCCGTATCCCTGAGCAACAGTGCAATAATAAGGCATTGTGTGGATCACAACGTATATAAACAGGTAGAAACATACAGAAGATAATATCAGCACCACCGAAACTTCATATCCTGCCCGACGCCGTGCTGGTGTTAATTCCTGTGAGACGTTCACCCTGTACCTTCTTATTTCCTCTACACCCCCATACTGACCACTACACCACCATACTGACCACTACACCACCGTACTGACCACTACACCCCCATACTGACCACTACACCACCATACTAACCACTACACCACCATACTAACCACTACACCACCATACTGACCACTACACCCCCATACTGACCACTACACCCCCATACTGACCACTACACCCCCATACTAACCACTACACCACCATACTAACCACTACACCACCGTACTAACCACTACACCACCATACTAACCACTACACCACCATACTAACCACTACACCACCATACTGACCACTACACCACCATACTGACCACTACACCACCATACTAACCACTACACCACCATACTAACCACTACACCACCATACTGACCACTACACCACCATACTAACCACTACACCCCCATACTAACCACTACACCCCCATACTAACCACTACACCACCATACTAAACACTACACCCCCATACTAACCACTACACCACCATACTAACCACTACACCACCATACTAACCACTACACCCCCATACTGACCACTACACCACCGTACTAACCACTACACCACCGTACTAACCACTACACCACCGTACTAACCACTACACCACCGTACTGACCACTACACCACCGTACTGACCACTACACCACCGTACTAACCACTACACCACCGTACTGACCACTACACCACCATACTAACCACTACACCACCGTACTAACCACTACACCACCGTACTAACCACTACACCACCGTACTAACCACTACACCACCATACTAACCACTACACCACCGTACTAACCACTACACCACCATACTAACCACTACACCCCCGTACTGACCACTACACCCCCGTACTGACCACTACACCCCCATACTGACCACTACACCACCGTACTAACCACTACACCACCGTACTGACCACTACACCACCGTACTGACCACTACACCACCGTACTGACCACTACACCACCGTACTAACCACTACACCACCGTACTAACCGCTACACCACCGTACTAACCGCTACACCACCGTACTGACCGCTACACCACCATACTGACCGCTACACCACCTTACTAACCGCTACACCACCGTACTAACCGCTACACCACCGTACTAACCACTACACCACCGTACTGACCACTACACCACCGTACTAACCACTACACCACCGTACTAACCTCTACACCACCATACTGACCACTACACCACCATACTAACCACTACACCACCGTACTGACCACTACACCACCGTACTGACCACTACACCACCGTACTAACCAGTACACCACCGTACTGACCACTACACCACCGTACTAAGCACTACACCACCGTACTAAGCACTACACCACCAAACTAACCACTACACCACCAAACTAACCACTACACCACCATACTAACCACTACACCACCGTACTAACCACTACACCACCAAACTAACCACTACACCACCGTACTAACCACTACACCACCGTACTAACCACTACACCACCGTACTAACCACTACACCACCAAACTAACACTACACCACCATACTAACCACTACACCACCAAACTAACCACTACACCACCATACTAACCACTACACCACCAAACTAACCACTACACCACCGTACTAACCACTACACCACCGTACTGACCACTACACCACCGTACTGACCACTACACCACCGTACTGACCACTACACCACCAAACTAACCACTACACCACCAAACTAACCACTACACCACCAAACTAACCACTACACCACCTTACTGACCACTACACCACCACACTGACCACTACACCACCACACTAACCACTACACCACCATACTAACCACTACACCACAATACTAACCACTACACCACCGTACTGACCACTACACCACCACACTGACCACTACACCACCACACTAACCACTACACCACCATACTAACCACTACACCACCATACTAACCACTACACCACCTTACTAACCACTACACCACTATACTAACCACTACACCACAATACTAACCACTACACCACCTTACTAACCACTACACCACCATACTAACCACTACACCACCATACTAACCACTACACCACCGTACTAACCACTACACCACCTTACTAACCACTACACCACTATACTAACCACTGCACCACCATACTAACCACTACACCACCATACTAACCACTACACCACCATACTAACCACTACACCACCGTGATAGCTGACCCTTCAGAAGTTGCTCCAGACAGTCACTGGTGGGAAGGTGGTCTACGCTGGCTGGAGTGGAACAGAAGATGGCGTCTATGGAAAACACAGAGCTTATAACAGTCCGTACGGCGTGTAGGCTAATCTTTAGCCTTTTAGCTGCTCTCTCTGGAGAGGTCATTTGTCTGCATTAGATGAGAGTGCGTGTAGAGGGTAAGTGGGGTGTCTGACTCCCCCACAAACTGGCACCCGACCAGGGACCCGCCGTGGTCCCGAAGCCCCAGGAAGGGAGCCTTGATTGGGGCCACAGATGTGAGCCACCCCCCATGGACCGCAGCGAGGTGGAAGTTAGAGAGTACAAAGAGCGCGGAGTGAAATGTATGTGAGTGTGACAGAGCGAAGGAGAGAGCGAAGAAGAAAGAGAGAACGAGTGGGTCGGAGATAGTTAGAAAGGCGAGACGGCGAGAACAGAGAGGGGGAGAGAAGGAAGGATAGAGAGAGAGAGAGAGAGAGAGAGAGAGAGAGAGAAGGAATGGATCTGTCACCAGAGAAAATCCCATTCACACGTCCGCAGGAGGTGAGAGTGAATCAGGCTTAACCTTTCAGCCTCCTCAGACTCGCACACATACACAGTCCTTTATTTCTTTTTTATAAAGAGCAACACTTCTTACAGAACAGAAGTCTGCCCTTATGCTAGACTCGAGCTTTCTTTCAAAAAGGAGGAGAGAGTGGTCACGATAATGTTTAACGCAGACACAATAAACCAACTCGCACATCTACGTCCTGCTTATGAACAAAAACCACAACTTTCAACTCCCAACGTTCTGCTTCAGATACACTACAAACTTTACTGCATCGGATAGTCAGACATTAACTAAATAACTATGTGTTTCTTTGCTGATCTCAACAACAGCCCACACTATGCAGGTCTGATGCTAAACAACTGCTCATCCTGTGCGATCTAATGCTGAACAACTGCCCATCCTATGCAGTCTAATGCTAAACAACTGCCCATCCTATGCAATCTGAAGCTAAACAACTGCCCATCCTATGAGATCTGATGCTGAACAACTGCCCATCCTATGCGGTCTCATGCTTAACAACTGCCCATCCTATGCAATCTGAAGCTAAACAACTGCCCATCCTATGAGATCTGATGCTGAACAACTGCCCATCCTATGCAGTCTCATGCTAAACAACTGCCCATCCTATGCAATCTGAGGCTAAACAACTGCCCATCCTATGAGATCTGAAGCTAAACAACTGCCAATCCTGTGTAGTCTGATGTTAAACAACTGCCCATCCTGTGTAGCCTGATGTTAAACAACTGCCCATCCTATGCAATCTGAAGCTAAACAACTGCCCATCCTGTGTAGTCTGATGTTAAACAACTGCCCACCCTGTGTAGTCTGATGCTAAACAACTGCCCACCCCGTGCGGTCTGATGCCGAACAACTGCCCATCCTATGTGGTCTGATGCCGGACAACTACCCACCCTGTGCGGTCTGATGCTAAACAACTGCCCATCCTATGTGGTCTGATGCTGAACAACTGCCCGTCCTGTGCAGTCTCATGCTTAACAACTGCCCATCCTGTGCGGTCTGATGCTAAACAACTTCCCACCCTGTGTGGTCTGATGCTGAATAACTGCCCACCCTGTGTGGTCTGATGCTGAATAACTGCCCACCCTGTGTGGTCTGATGCTGAATAACTGCCCATCCTTTGGAGTCTGATGCTAAACAACTGCTCATCTTATGTAGTCTGATACTAACAACTGCTCACCCTGTGCAATCTGATGTTGAACAACTACCCACCCTGTGCAGTCTGATGCTAAACAACTGCTGAACAACTGCTGAACAACTGCCCATACTTAACACTGGATGAGTACTGCACTGCTACTGTATGTAGTCTTGTATTTATTCTCTGTAGGTGTTCCAGTCTTGCTAGGTGTTGCTCTGTGTCTAATCTTATATTTGGTTGTCTTCTTTCTAGGTATCAGCACTGGCTCTTGTTGATGGCAGTGTTTGAGTATAAGAGTAGATTGGACTTAAACCTGTTTGTACTAGATAGAGAAATTCATACTCTGACTGAACACTAAGCACTTCTGTAAGTGGCTCTGGATAAGAGCGTCTGCTAAAAGCTGTAAATGTAAATGGGTTCCAGTCTGCCTCTGCTGACCTCCACTGTCCCCGGTCCAGCTTAAGCCTCCACTGTCCCCGTCTCAGCCTTGTCTGGACCTGCTATCTGTTCAGGAGACGTTGATGTATATATGGTGTTTAAACTGCAGCTGTTAGAAGCACATGAACATACCGCGCGCTGCCATCAGCTCAGATAACCTACTGAACTCGTGAAATGTCACCAGGGCTGGCCTCAGACAGCGGGAGGATAAAGGAGAGAGGGAGAACAGAGACAGTGTGTGTGGGGGAGGAGAGGAGAGGAGAGAAAGTGGAGGTGTGATCTGGAAGCCCTAAAACCTCTTTAAACAACACAGATGCTAAATTTCTACTGTATACACATGACCTGCTGCTGCCGTCATCCCCCACCCAGCAAACCCTACGCCAGACCTAGTAATCAGACATACCACATACCCTGCCTGGCACTGCTAGGTACATAACATGCTGTAGGTCAGGGTTCAGTTCCCAGGTCAGGCAGGTACATCATACTGTACCAGTTAATAGTATATTAGAGTACACGAGTACAACAAATTAGCATTAGAGAGTCACAGTGTGCATGTAAACAACAGCAGCAGCAGCAGCAACGTCTACAACAACCAGAGTACAGTAACTGCATAGAATGAACAGGTCACTCAAAGCTGGCGTCTTATTTCCTGGCATCTTATTTTTTTCCTGTTTCTACTGATATGATTGCAGCGTGTTCACAAACCTCAGAATAAGTCTTAGAAAAACCAATGACCAGCTCATTTCTAACAGCACGCTGGTTCCAGAACCAATGGCCCACTCACAATGCAGCAAGGCCTTCAGAGTTCAGGGTGAATTGGCGAATAGACCAGTTCTGACCACAGGAACAAGCAGATGGTCACTGCATGCCGAGCAAACTTGAGACTCAAGTTTCTTTTCCAAAGATTTCAGATAACGTTGGTTAAATTCGTGCACATTTTGGCCCACTTCTTTATTCTAAACATAAACTACAGCGTGATATAGACAGTCATAATGATTCCATTCGTACCAAAATGATCTGAACTGCTAATTCTAACAGCATCTAATTTCAAACAGCAAGCTGGTACCAGAACCAACTACCTAGAAGGCCATTAGAAATCATACCAAAATGATCAACTCAAGTTGAATTGAGTTGCTGAAAATTAGAGAATTGGTGATTCATTGAATCATCACCGAAAGAATCATAACTGATTGGAAAAACTGATAACATTCAAACAATTCTGAACATTTTGGCCTTATTAAAACTTATTTAAACATAGACTACAGTGTAATATAGACAGTATTAAAGATGGTGTATTGTTTTTTTTTACGCATGTGTGAAGAGATTCCGGGTTTTTAGTGTATTTCTAAAAAAAAAAACATTCATACCAAAATGATCAAATCAAGTCAAATTGAAGAGCCGAGAAATCTGAGGATTGGTGATTCACTGAATCGTCGCCTAAAGAATCACAACTGAATTGAATCACGCTCTGCAGTAGATGTGAGTCAGTATAACACAATCTTTAAACTGATGAACAGAATACCAAACTCTGTCCCCAGTTCATTTCCAGGAGGACACAGTGCAGCTCTGACTTTCCTGCTTCTTCTGGAAAGCATATGGTTCCAGTTTGTTTGTAAATCAAAAGAAAACCAAAAAAATAATTTTGGAAAATAACTGACTGGCTAATTTCAAACAGCAAGCTGGTACCAGAACTAAATACCTAGAAGGTCATTAGAAGAATCAGGCATGAACTTACTTACAGAACAATGACGCTCCTTAAAACTAGACCAATTCTGACCACAGGAATGAGCAGATGGTCACTGTATGATGAATAAAGTTTCTTTTCCAAAGATTTCAGATCAGAAAGATAGAAAAACTGAGAATATTCAGTAAATCATGCAAATTTCGGTCCAAACATGGACTTCAGTGTAATATAGAGAGTAATAAAGACGCTGTATTGTTTTTCACATCTATAACAAACAAAATGATCAAATCAAGTTGAATTGAGTTGCTGAGAAATCACAAAATTGGTGATTCATTGAATCATCACCGAAAGAATCACCACAGAATTGAATTGAATCATGATAGAAAGATAGAAAAACTGATCACATTCAAACAATTCTGAACATTTTGGCCTTATTCAAACTTATTCAAACATAGACTACAATGTAATATAGACAGTATTAAAGATGGTGTATTGTTTTTTTTTGTAATGGTTTCATCTGGAATGTGTACGATTACAGTGTTAGTAAACCAAAAGAAAACCAAGAATAGAGTTGGAAAATAACTGAGCAGCTAATTTCTAATAGCAAGCCTGTACCAGATCCAACTACCTAGAAGGTCATTAGAAATCATACCAAAATGATCAAATCCAGTTTAATTAAATTGCTGAGAAATCAGAGAATTGGTGATTCATTAAATCATCGCCTAAAGAATCATAATTGGATTGAATCATGTTCGACATGATAGAAAAACTGATAACATTCAATAAAACATGCAATTTTTGGTTCAAACAGACTTCAATGTAATACAGACAGAAATTAAGATGCTGTATTGTTTTTCACATCTATAACAAACAAACTGATCAAATCAAGTCTGAATCAGGTCGAATTGAATTGCTGGGAAATCTGAGAATTGGTGATTAATTGAATTGTTGCCTAAAGAATTACAAGTGAATTCTCAAAGACTTCAGTGTAATACAGACAGAAATTAAGACGGCACATAGTTTTTCACGTCTCTGACCAACAAAATATTCAAATCAAGTCTAACTGAATTGCTGAGAAATCTGAGAATTCGTAATTCACTGAATCACCACCTAAAGAATCATAACTGAATAGAATCATAATCAGGAGATCTTTGAACTGATGAACACAACACCAAATTCTGTCCCCGGTTTACTGAAGATGATGCTCACAGTTCATCTTTCAGGAGAACACCGTGCAGCCATTACTTTCCTGTTTCTTCTGGGATGCGTACGTTCCAGCTTGTTTGCAAACCTCAGAATGAAAAAATGCAAATCCAGAAAAAACAAAAATATAATGTTTGAAAATAACTGACCAGCTAATTTCTAACCGCAAGCTTGTACCAGAACCAATTACCTAGAAGGTCATTAGAAATCGTTTTCAGTGTATTTTTAAAAAACTTCATACTAAAATGATCAAATCAAGTTGAATTGAATTGCTGAAAAATCTAAGAATAGGTGATTTGATGAATCATTTTCTAAAGAATCACATCATGCAATCATTAAAAAATGTTGGTAGAAACTACAAATCTACTACAAGTCAAATTGAATCACTGAGAAATCAGAGAACTGATGATTCACTGAATCATCACCTAAAGAATCATAACTAAATTGAATCATGATCTGCAGTAGATGTGAGTCACGACAACAAAATCTTTAAACTGATGAACGAAACACCAAATTCTGTCCCCAGTTTACTGAAGATGATGATCACAGTTCATCTTCCAGGAGGACACAGTGTAGCCATTACTGTGGGACAATATGACACAGCCTGAGGGGGAATGAGTGACCACCTGTCTGGAGACACCACAGGCTGGCTGGAGATCACACTCTGTACTCACGTCGTCTCGTTTACTAGATGATGGTTTTATTAGCAGCAGATGTGATTATAGATGTTTTGTGTTAGAATTATATTTATATTAGTGTTTATGACTCCGGATAGTCATTACATTCATTATATAAGTGCCAAAGCTCGAACACCCCACAGTCAAATTTACCCTTACTGGTCATTAAATAACATAACATCCTCCACAGAGAACACTTAATATGACACGTTTCTACTAATTGTACAGCACAAATTCTGTTATTATTCAAAAATATGAAATTTTAATAAATAACAAACTGTATTTATCTATTTATAGTAATTTTTTGACCTGAAATAACTACAACCGGTGGTTTGATCAGTAAGATATAGTAACAGTTTTGTAAATATGAGACATTCAGAACATTAATTTTATTATATTTGTATTCTGGGTATATATTTTATTTGAATTTCATTCTAGATAATATTTGTTCATGTTAGTAAATCTTCATTCTGTATATATTAATGTTTGAACTATTTATTTTATTCAAGCTCTATTCTGCATAGAATTTTAATTCAATTAATTCATTGTGTATGTACATTGTACTGGAACTTCACTCTAGATAATAAATGTATTAGTATTTTACATTCATCTTGTTTTACATAGTTAGTCATTTTTTAAAAAAATCATTCTGGATGTTAATTTTATTAGAGCTTCATTCTAAATAATAATTTAATTAGAAATTAAATTTAGAATATCAATTTAATTAGCAACTATTTCTGGGTATAAGTTTAATTGAAACTTAATTTAAATTCAAATTTAATTCTGGAAATTAAGTGAACTAAAATTCATTTTGGGTTTTAAATTGATTTAAAAACACTTTCTGGATGTTTATTTAATCAGAATTCATACTGGGTATCAATTTAATTAGAAATGTATTCTGGATCATTTAATTCTGGATATAAAATTATGTAGAAATTAATTCTGGGTATTAATGTAATTAGAACTTCTTTCTGGGTGTATATTTAATTTAATACTGTTTTTTAATTTAATTAGAAATGTATTCTGGATATTACTCTGAATAAAGATGTACTTTAAGATAATAATTTATGTGGAATTATCTCATAATATCTGTGTATTACAGATAATAATTGAATTATAACTCCTTTCTGGATGTTAATTTAATTAGAAAATCATGCTGGAAGTAAGTTTTCCATTTTTATTTAATTAGAATATCATTCTGGATATGTATTGTTGTTCTCATTGTTATGGCTTGTAATAGTTTGAAACCTACAGCGCATTAGCATCACATTACAATCATCTCATACATGCATCTGCAACGGAACCGGTTTATATCACTAAATCACTCCTATAGGTTTAAGATATAAGGATGATGATCAGTGTTACTGATATACAGTGTTACTTGTATATATAGTATTGTTATTATAGATGCTGGTGTGTTATATACATGATGGTGATGCTGTATGACTTCAGTCTAAAAGACCTGAAACAGTGAAATGTTGGTAGACAGTGTTTCTCCCTCTCGTGTGTGTGTGTGTGTGTGTGTGTGCACTGCCCCCCCTCCTGGTCAGAGTGTGTATGACGGTTACATCATGGCTGGAGTTTGGTTTCCTGGGGAGCCTCACTGACTCTTTACGTAACTCAAACACAGCGTGAACACACGACCCCGCGGAGTGTATATATGTGAGTGATTAAGTGAGTGTGTGTGTGTGTGTGTGTCTGTGTGTGTGTGTGTGTGTGAGAGAGAGAGAGTGAGTGAGTGAGTGTGTGTGTGTGTGTGTTCTCGTAGAGGTATATTTGTGAGGACCACATGTCCTCACTAGTATAGTACAGTCAGTTTTTTTTGCTGGTCCTCACTTTACCACGTCATGAGATTAAGGTTAGGGTTAGGTGTAGTATTATATAAGGTACTAAGGTTAGGGTTAGGTTTAGGTGTAGGTGTAGGTGTAGTAGTATATAAGGTACTAAGGTTAAGGTTAGGTTTAGGTGTAGGTGTAGTATTATATAAGGTACTGAGGTTAAGGTTGAGGTTAGGTGTAGGTGTAGTAGTATATAAGGTACTGAGGTTAAGGTTAGTGTTAGGTGTAGGTGTAGTATTATATAAGGTACTGAGGTTAAGGTTAGGGTTAGGGTTAGGTGTAATATTATATAAGGTACTGAGGTTAAGGTTAGGTTTAGGTGTAGGTGTAGTAGTATATAAGGTACTGAGGTTAAGGTTAGTGTTAGGTGTAGGTGTAGTATTATATAAGGTACTGAGGTTAAGGTTAGTGTTAGGTGTAGGTGTAGTATTATATAAGGTACTGAGGTTAAGGTTAGGGTTAGGTGTAGGTGTAGTAGTATATAAGGTACTGAGGTTAAGGTTGAGGTTAGGGTTAGGTGTAGTATTATATAAGGTACTGAGGTTAAGGTTAGGTTAGGTGTAGTATTATATAAGGTACTGAGGTTAAGGTTAGGTTAGGTGTAGGTGTAGTATTATATAAGGTACTGAGGTTAAGGTTAGGTTAGGTGTAGGTGTAGTATTATATAAGGTACTGAGGTTAAGGTTAGGTTTAGGTGTAGGTGTAGTAGTATATAAGGTACTGAGGTTAAGGTTGAGGTTAGGGTTAGGTGTAGTATTATATAAGGTACTGAGGTTAAGGTTAGGTTTAGGTGTAGGTGTAGTATTATATAAGGTACTGAGGTTAAGGTTAGGTTAGGTGTAGGTGTAGTATTATATAAGGTACTGAGGTTAAGGTTAGGGTTAGGTGTAGTAGTATATAAGGTACTGAGGTTAAGGTTAGGGTTAGGTGTAGTAGTATATAAGGTACTGAGGTTAAGGTTAGGTTTAGGTGTAGGTGTAGTATTATATAAGGTACTGAGGTTAAAGTTAGGTTAGGTGTAGGTGTAGTATTATATAAGGTACTGAGGTTAAAGTTAGGTTAGGTGTAGTAGTATGTAAGGTACTGAGGTTAAGGTTAGGTTTAGGTGTAGGTGTAGTAGTATATAAGGTACTGAGGTTAAGGTTGAGGTTAGGGTTAGGTGTAGTATTATATAAGGTACTGAGGTTAAGATTAGGGTTAGGTGTAGGTGTAGGTGTAGTAGTATATAAGGTACTGGTTAGGGTTAGGGTTAGGGTTAGGGTTAGTGTAGGTGTAGTAGTATATAAGGTACTGAGGTTAAGGTTAGGGTTAGGTGTAGGTGTAGTATTATATAAGGTACTGAGGTTAAGGTTAGGGTTAGGTGTAGGTGTAGTATTTATATAAGGTACTGAGGTTAAGGTTAGGTTTAGGTGTAGGTGTAGTATTATATAAGGTACTGAGGTTAAAGTTAGGTTAGGTGTAGTAGTATATAAGGTACTGAGGTTAAGGTTAGTGTTAGGTGTAGGTGTAGTATTATATAAGGTACTGAGGTTAAGGTTAGGTTTAGGTGTAGGTGTAGTAGTATATAAGGTACTGAGGTTAAAGTTAGGTTTAGGTGTAGGTGTAGTATTTATATAAGGTACTGAGGTTAAGGTTAGGTTTAGGTGTAGGTGTAGTATTATATAAGGTACTGAGGTTAGGGTTAAGTGTAGGTGTAGTATTATATAAGGTACTGAGGTTAAAGTTAGGTTAGGTGTAGTAGTATATAAGGTACTGAGGTTAAGGTTAGTGTTAGGTGTAGGTGTAGTATTATATAAGGTACTGAGGTTAAGGTTAGGTTTAGGTGTAGGTGTAGTATTATATAAGGTACTGAGGTTAAGGTTAGGTTTAGGTGTAGGTGTAGTATTATATAAGGTACTGAGGTTAAAGTTAGGTTAGGTGTAGGTGTAGTATTATATAAGGTACTGAGGTTAAAGTTAGGGTTAGGTGTAGGTGTAGTATTATATAAGGTACTGAGGTTAAGGTTAGTGTTAGGTGTAGGTGTAGTATTATATAAGGTACTGAGGTTAAGGTTAAGGTTAGGTGTAGGTGTAGTAGTATATAAGGTACTGAGGTTAAGGTTAGGGTTAGGTGTAGGTGTAGTATTATATAAGGTACTGAGGTTAAGGTTAGGTGTAGGTGTAGGTGTAGTATTTATATAAGGTACTGAGGTTGAGGTTAGGTGTAGGTGTAGTATTATATAAGGTACTGAGGTTAAGGTTAGGGTTAGGTGTAGGTGTAGTATTATATAAGGTACTGAGGTTAAGGTTAGGTTTAGGTGTAGGTGTAGTATTATATAAGGTACTGAGGTTAAGGTTAGGTTTAGGTGTAGGTGTAGCATTATATAAGGTACTGAGGTTAAGGTTAGTGTTAGGTGTAGGTGTAGCATTATATAAGGTACTGAGGTTAAGATTAAGGTTAGGTGTAGGTGTAGCATTATATAAGTTACTGAGGTTAAGTTTAGGGTTAAGTGTAGGTGTAGTAGTATATAAGGTACTGAGGTTAAGATTAAGGTTAGGTGTAGGTGTAGTATTATATAAGGTACTGAGGGTAAGGGTAGTGTTAGGTGTAGGTGTAGTATTATATAAGGTACTAAGGTTAAGATTAGGATTAGGTTTAGGTGTAGTATTATTTAGTTATAGTAAAACAAAGTTCAATAGAATCCTATGGATGACCTCACTAATGTAGTAAGGTGTGTGTGTGTGTGTGTGTGTGTGTGTGTGTGTGTGTGTGTGTGTGTGTGTGTGTGTGTGTGTGTGTGAGAGAGAGAGAGAGAGAAGGTAATGCTGGATTAATTTAGGTTCTTGAAAAGAACAATACGCAGCTCTCCTCTGTGATTTAAAGTTGAATTAAAGAGAAGGTTACTGATATACTAATATAATTCAGTATCAATCTTTTTATTATAGTTATGTAAACAATGTAGACTCATTTTGCTTTGTTCAATGCGGCAGAGAAAAGGCCTGAAAACAGCCAAAGGTGTCTGTTTTGATTGTATTATAGGGGATAATATAGTGATAGAGTACTAATAATGGATACAGGGATGAGAAAGTTACTAGTTTTAAAGATGCACTGCTATATTAAATAAAATTTTTCATATAAGTCATGTTCAGTTATAGTAGCATTTATCATTATTGGTGCTATAATTAATTATAGAAAGTTAAATCAAAATATATAACATTAATATCTGTGGTCAAATACTTTAAACATATACACTGATCAGCCATAACATAAAAACACCATCTCCTTATATCTACACTCACTGTCCACTGTATCAGCTCCACTGACCTTACAGGAGCTCCACATAATAATCAAGCCATTTGTAATGTATGATCTTATCATTTGTGGTTTATGCATTTCTTTTTTTGGGGGGAATAATTAATTCGTTATTATTTATTTCACAACAACAAACATTGTACAGCAAAATTATTATTATATTTTTTTCTTTTTTTTCTTTTCCATGTAGATAGGGTTGGGGGGGGTCCGAATTGAAGAGATTGGGGACTGAAATGCAGGAGGAGGTGCAAGGGGGGTAAATGAAGTGGAACAAATGAAAAAATATATATATATGCAAACAAACAAACAAACAAACAGAAAAAATGGTTTATGCATTTCTAACATATATATGTCGCTGTCCAAAGAAAAACATGTTTTTGTCGATTTTCATTTTTCTACCCCATTTGAACCCGGCAGCTGCCGTTTACATCGTGTGAAAATGTTACGATGAACAGACCAATAGAAATGCTCCAAAATCGCTTGGAAAAAAAATCTGGTTCCATTGACTTCCATTAAAATTGAAGAAGGTTTTAGGCTTTTTCTGTAAAGTTGCAATTTTGGAAATGCATTTTCTGCTTTGGATATATATATAACCATTTTGATCAGTGCTCTGGATCTCTGTGTGAGTTGGCTATTTGTCAAATATCACTACTGAGTGAAACATATTTGTTGAAGCTTATTCGCTTATAACGATCCAGAAAATAGAAAACCCTGGTTCATTAGAGAACCTCAGAGAAGCGAGAGACGGGACAAATCAGGCCAGAACTGAGCATAATATCTGGCAAGAGAAAGTATATACCAGGAATAAATTAGAGCGGCGCACGGCTGCCAGCCTGTTCCTCATTCTGGAAGAACCTGAGCCTCCTAGAAACATCCCCACCTCTGAAAGCTCCCGCAGAGAGAGACCAATCTGTCCAGAACAACTCAACACCTTTCACTGCAGCCCTGAAAAACACACACACGCTAAATCACCTGGCCCCTCCGCCGCCCCCCTCGCCAAACCTCTCACCTCCCCGAACAGATTTAACACCTCCCACCTGCGAGCCCTGCAGCCCCCCTACTCCTCTCAGCACTCCGCCTGTTCTACAGAGCACGCTCGCTGAAAGCCTGGAGCTGACCCAGCCTCGCTGCCACATTAGCACTCTCCTCCAGCTCCGGGCTCCTCAGGTTCTAACGCACTTCTTCAACACGTCCTTGGCCCCCGGCGCCGTCCCTGACCGCCCCTAATCTCCTGCTATTGTCCAGGAACAAGAAACAGCCTCCAAGGCTTGAACGCTACATCCAGCGATAACAGCGGCAAAGCTGTGATTTCATATTAATAAAGTAATTCAGACTTTAAACTTGAGTCCGTACAACATTTAATTGGCAGAGACGGAAAAAACTTGCATTCCGTTTCTGTCATTTCTTGAGAATAAACCAGAAAAGGTCTGAAATTCAGAGCCGAGCCTGTTAATCCTGAATGCGAGCGCAATTTGTTATGTAAGTAATTATGCAAGTGCATTTACATAACTGTGTAATTTACATAGCATGTATAGCAAAACAGTAGTGATTATTCCGGTAGCCTGCGGGTTAATAACACAGGCCGACTCCGTTTACTGCGCTGTGGATCTCAGATCTCAAAAACCTATCAGTCTGCTTCAGTATTACTAAGAATGCATTGATACCATTCATTCAGATCCTGTAGGAGTACCTGTTGATATCGAGTCTGAGACCAGAATGAACTAGAAAAGTGCATTACTTGAAGGAAACGCAGGATGGTTGCACATAAACGACAAATAGAGGAGTGTGGGTCAGTATGTCTGTGGATTAGAGGTTGGGGGATCTGCTCTGAGTGAGTACAGGCAGTTTGGTGGTGGTAGGTTGAACAAAACCACAATGTTGGGTTTGGCTGAAAATGAATGGGATACTATGGGAGGAACGAGGGATGAATAAATGACAAATAGAGGAGTGCAGGTCAGTATGTCTGTGGATTAGAGGTTTGGGGATCTGCCTTAAAAGAGTACAGGCAGTTTGGAGGCTGTAGGTTAAATGAAACCATGAGGTTTGGGTGAGCTTGAAAATGAATGTGACTCTATGGGTGGGGGTGGGGGTGGGGTGGGGTGGGGTGGGGTGGGGTGGGGTGGGGTGGGGAGGCATGGAAAAAAATGACAAACAGACGAGTGCAGGTCAAACCAACACTGCAGTCGAGGTCGGGGGTCTGCCCTGAGTCAGTGTATGTGAAACGGTTTCTGTTGGTCGAGTGGAAGTCTAGCAGAAGCACTTTTCCATCCTATTCATTCTCTACGGAAAAATTCTGGAAAGAGAATCTGTTGTTTTTATGGAATCCGGGCATCCGATCATCTCCGCCTGTACAGGGAAGGGGTCGCTTCAGCCTGCTCTGGGGAAGGGGTCGTCACCGCCTGCTCTGGGGAAGGGGTCGCTTCAGCCTGCTCTGGGGAAGCGGTCGCTTCAGCCTGCTCTGGGGAAGCGGTCGCTTCAGCCTGCTCTGGGGAAGCGGTCGCTTCAGCCTGCTCTGGGGAAGGGGTCGCTTCAGCCTGCTCTGGGGAAGGGGTCGCTTCAGCCTGCTCTGGGGAAGGGGTCGCTTCAGCCTGCTCTGGGGAAGAGCTAGACTCCGCCTACTCTGGAGAAGAGCTAGACTCCGCCTGCTCTGAGGAAGGGGTCGTCTCCGCCTGCTCTGGGGAAGAGCTAGACTCCGCCTGCTCTGGGGAAGAGCTAGACTCCGCCTGCTCTGGGGAAGGGGTCGTCACCGCCTGCTCTGGGAAAGGGGTCGTCACCGCCTGCTCTGGGGAAGGGGTCGTCACCGCCTGCTCTGGGGAAGGGGTCGTCACTGCCTGCTCTGGGGATGGGGTCACTTCAGCCTGCTCTGGGGAAGGGGTCGCTTCAGCCTGCTCTGGGGAAGAGCTAGACTCCGCCTGCTCTGGAGAAGAGCTAGACTCCGCCTGCTCTGAGGAAGGGGTCGTCTCCGCCTGCTCTGGGGAAGAGCTAGACTCCGCCTGCTCTGGGGAAGAGCTAGACTCCGCCTGCTCTGGGGAAGGGGTCGTCCCCCGCCTGCTCTGGGAAAGGGGTCGTCACCGCCTGCTCTGGGGAAGGGGTCGTCACCGCCTGCTCTGGGGAAGGGGTCGTCACTGCCTGCTCTGGGGATGGGGTCACTTCAGCCTGCCCTGGGGAAGGGGTCGCTTCAGCCTGCACTGGGGAAGGGGTCACCTCCACCTCTACTGGGGAAGTGGTCGCCTCCACCTCTACTGGGGAAGTGGTCGCCTCCACCTCTACTGGGGAAGTCGTTTTCTCCACCTGTATTGGGGAAGTGGTCGCCTCCACCTCTACTGGGGAAGTCGTTTTCTCCACCAGTTCTGGGGAAGTGGTTGGGATTGTGACTGTGGGAGTTTAAAAGGGGCTAAAATCACACAGCGGGCTCCTGGCAGGAATATACTGAGCAGAACGTTTAAAGTGATCTTTGTGATCGACCTCCACGGCGTCAGCAGCTGTCCGTGTGAGCTGACCCTCCTTCACTGCCAGCTCTATTCATCAGTCCATTAGCACGGCAGCGTATACTCAGCTTACATCAGACAGGAACCCGAATGTTGATAGAGGTGAAATTGTATGAGTATGAGTAAGTCTGGTGAGTGGGTTCGGCCCGATATTGACTACCAGCGACAGAACTGTTACATCCCTGGTTTTACCATTGGTGTACCACAAGGGTCCACAGCGGGCCCATTTTTTTGTACTTAAACCTCAATGACTGCACCTCCAATGATCCCCCATTCCAAACTCTAATGTCTGTAGTTGTGATGACCCTGGAACATCTAATCAACATCCACACCAATGAGGCAGTGTAATGAGAGAACGAGGGCTGCCTCACATTTCGATTGGCTAAAAACAATCTGGAAGCAAACGGCGCCGGAAAAGAGTGAAAATTCTAGCTGAACTCCACAACCACCCCCCCAACCCATCACAATCCCCTGGAGAAGCAATGGAACAGCTGTCAGCCCTCCATTCCTGAGAACACAAACATCATCTCCATCATGTAGCAATTGAAAAGAGCTCATCATGACCCAGCTCATCTTAACGGCTTTTCCAAACAGCCGCCGCCGCCGAAAGCAGCACCGCGTCCGCCAGCACTATCTGCGACTGCAGCGTGTCATCATGGCCACTGAAGGTCATCTGATGGAGCCAGACACATGAAGAAACATCAACATCAATCCTGTCTGTCCACACACTGGCCAGTAAAATAGTATAGAGTAATACAGAATAATACAGAACCAGCAGGTACTTAAACAAACCAACTAAACAACCTACAGCAACAATACATTCATATAACCAAGTCAATCTTTACATTCACTTTACAGGCTTCCTTTCAACTTAAAACTATAGACCGTGATAATAATAATAATAATTTACATTTATAATGCGCCTTTCTTAAACCAAAAGCACTACATATAAACATAAAAAACACAATAAAAACACATAAAAAAACAAATTTAAAAATGTATGTATATAAATTGATTTAAAAACAAGAAAAAATTTAATCAAATTTAAAATTAATTTAATAAAAGTTAATCTAAAGTAATTTTTTAAAAAGATACTACTGTAGAAGCATTTTTAATAGTATCTGGTAAAGCATTCCACAGCAAAGGAGCTCTATAAGACAACGCTCGCTCCCCCACGGACCTAAGTTTACAGACAGGCTGCTGTAGAGTAATAGTATCAACAGAGCGTAAAGAGCAAGAAGGAGTATAGTACAACACCTACACTACCACTCAAAAGTTTAGGATCACTTTAGAATTTCATTTCATGCAATTCACAAACAATATCGTCCATTTCACAATTAAAGTGTATCAGATGATTTTTAAAGAATAAAAATGTTTGTATTAAAGTCTATTTTTGTATAGAGGCTTATTTTACATATAGTTCTATTATCAGTAATTCTCAGTCCTCTGTCTAAATCTCCTGGTACGACCACCAATCCAAGTTAAGGATGTTATTGGACTAATTGGTTGTTAGGACACTCTTGTTCAATTGTGATGCACAGCTGAAAAACATTCTACTAATAAGTGAGTATAAAAGGGAACAACATTCTAGGTTAGTTTAGTATCTGAAGATCAGCAGTTGATGGCTTGCTGACCGGCTCACAATGACCAGAAAGAAACAACTTTCTTTAGAGACCCGTCAGTCCATTGTTGTGTTAAGGAAGAAGATACTCCATTAAAACAAGAACATTTCACTGTGATCCCAAACTCTTGAGTGGTAGTGTAGATACCCTGGAGCTGTAACATGCACCGCCCTATACGTCAGTACGAGAATTTTAAAATGTGTAATTTACCTGCATACATACTAAAACTGCCCAACGTCTACAGCATATTCCATGTTTACACACTGAACTAACAATAGGAAACTAACTTCGACCATAAATACCAATTCTGCCACGATACTAATATTACGTAAATTTACTGTAAAAATGAGGAATTTTTTAATAATAAACAGTTCTATATATGATCCATTCATGGACCTAGCATCACTACCTACAACCCCAATTCCAAAAAAGTTTAAACTCATTGGGTCTGTCTCAAACCCTAGTGAGTGTCTAAGTAGGCTGTCTAGGTAGTGAGTGTGTAAGTAGGCTGTCTAGGTAGTGAGTGTGTAAGTAGGCTGTCTAGGTAGTGAGTGTGTAAGTAGGCTGTCTAGGTAGTGAGTGTGTAAGTAGGCTGTCTAGGTAGCAGCTGTGTAAGTAGCAGTGTTCTCTCCTCATCTCTCCTCATAAAACAGATTACTGAGACGCTCTAGTTAGAGAGAGACTGCGTCACGGCTTGTTCCCCCCACTGCAGCACGCCACCGGTGGTTTAGCTGGTTGCTAAGCTACAGGCCGGAGTATAAAAGTGTAAGTGGTGAAGGACTCGTTACAGAGTTGATAATTAAATACTGTTTTGTGTGATTATATGACCAGAAACACATTAAAACTCCAGTGAGAATCAAAATAACTCACATTTTAAAACCACTTCACTGCTCCTAGATTAGCCTGCGGTGCATCATGGGATTGTCTTAGCTACTTAGTAGCTGAGGAAGCGTTTGATGCTTCTTTAAAATCAGGTGTAAATAAGGTTTCTCAGTAGACAGCAAGTTTAAGGTATGTAAGAATTGGGACAGTCTACATGTCGGGAGCGCATACTATGATGTAAAATGCTGCCTATGTAGGAGCTCAGTATGATTTGAGACAAACCCCGTATGTACAATGTAAATAAAAACAGAATTTCTCTGGGCCGAAGCTGGACTGAGGCAAAGTGGAAACCTGATCTGAAGTCAGATGAATCAACATTTTAAAATTCTTTTTGGAGACTCAAGAGGAGAGAGGGAGAGAGAGGGAGAGAGAGGGAGAGAGGGGGAGAGAGAGAAAGACCATCTAGCTTGTTATCAGCTTACAGTTTAAAAGCCTGCGCCTCTGATGAAACAGGGTTCAGGGAAGACCTAGTATATTTCATCACCACAGCATGAAGAGTCCGGCTGCTGAACTGACCTGCCTGCAGTCCAAACATTTGAAGCATCATGAAAAGAAGAATCCAGCAAAGACAATCCAGAACTGTTGAGTAGCTAGAACCCAACATCAGACAAGATCTTGACTACATTTCTCTCCAGAACTCCAGCAGTAGATCTCCTCATCTCCCAGACGTTTACGGACTGCTGGTAAAAGAAGAGTCGATGCTACGCAATGATAGATGTGATCCTGTCCCAACTTTTTGGAGACGTGTTGCTGCGATCAATATTTTCTAAATTAGTGTGCCTGGAAAAATGAGCTTTATTAAAATCATAATGTCCCCAAAACATTTGCACTTCTGTGCCTTTCTGTTGTATTCACTATTTACACCAATGTTCACTAAAGTAAAGAAAGTAAACAGTTTGTATTTAATAGCAGTTTGCTTGGAAATTGGATATATTGTGACCAGTCTTGTGACCAGAATGTCGCCGGTTTGATCCCCGGGACCGGCAGGCCACGACTGAAGTGCCCTTGGGCAATGCACCTACCCCAACTGCTCCCCGGGCGCCATGGATAGGGCTGCCCACTGCTCAGGGCACGTGTGCTCACTGCCCCCTAGCGTGTATGTTCACTAGTGTGTGTGTATATGTGGGTGTTTCACTGCCCCCTAGTGTGTATGTTCACTAGTGTGTGTGTATATGTAGGTGTTTCACTGCCCCCTAGTGTGTATGTTCACTAGTGTGTGTGTATATGTAGGTGTTTCACTGCCCCCTAGTGTGTATGTTCACTAGTGTGTGTGTATACGTGGGTGTTTCACTACACGGATGGGTTCAATGTGGAGGTCTAGTTAGAATTCTAGTTCTAAATTCTACGTACACTTTTAATAACCAACAATTAAAACAACAATAACTTCTGAACATTAATGTGTTGCACAATATTCATTATGTTCTATTTCACATATTAAACTATAGTGTTTGTGCACAGAACTGACAGACAACTGGCACGAATAGTGGTGAACAAAAGACCGTCTGATCTTCACTATGACTAGAAAAGCTTATATCTCTGTTTTTGACAGCTCCTCTTTCACGGGGACCCTAAACCGAGAGCCGACTGTCCCCAGTGAGCCATGCAGGCGTCACAGAGGCCCAGAATCTGGCCCAGAATGAAGAAACCAGCATGAAACTAAACTGACATTTGGTGGTAATCAGGTCAAACCAGCAGCAGCCCAGATGTTTTCTGTTTCCCTGCAAACTTCTCGCTTCTGAAACTCGAAATGTGCTGAACACTAAAGTGCTGAAGTGCTGAAGTGCTGTGGGTGTGACTCCCCGCAGAAGACCGTCTTCTGTCTAGCAAACTTAAGTGATATAACTCGCAGCCTTCAAAGCCCTTCCTGCCTCTGATGTACTTCTCGCCGTCGCTTCGTTCCCACAAAGCCAGACAGGAATTATGTAAGAGCGGCGGACCCCGTCTCTGTAGCCGAGCTCAATGAGGGGCCGTGAATGTGAAAGTGGGGAAAGATACAAAAGCTCCAGGTTAGCAGGTAGCTGCTGCGGCGGGGAGCCGAGCGAGCCCTCAGCCAGAAACAGTAACGCGCTCGCACAGAGCGGAAAACATCACGTACAGATAGATCTGTATAGCGCCGGTGGCTCCGGGCCCCTCGTCAGGCTGTTATTCAGAGTTATTAGGATATTTTCAGGAATAATGCAGCGCCTATTAGAACCATTTACAAAACAAACAACACCAAACAGTCAGTCAGCAGCTCACCTGTACAGAGTCTTTAAGCCAAGCTCAGTCAGCAAACACTCAACAGAGAGCACACTTAAAACCAATATATTAAATTCAACAGATCTGTTACTACTACTAATAATAATAATAACTACTTTCACTACAACTACTACTATAAAGAAATATAATTTGATCATAAACTCAATACTACTACTACAATAATAATAATGATAATAAAATACTAGTAATAGTAATATCAAACATAATAAGTAATAATAAGAAAAAATGCCTTCTAGTAGTTCTTCCACTACTACTATTAAAACAAATGATAAAATACTAGTAATAGTAATAAACATATAATAATAATAATACTAAGAAGAAGAAGAAGAAGAAATGCTACTTCTACTAATACTACTACTATTAAAATAATAATGATAATAATAACATACTAGTAATAATAAATATTAGTAATAATAATTTTTTATGACTATGGCTTCTTAGCTTATATATGCTCTGTTGAACTTATTACTAAATTCCTGTAAAGCTGCTTTGTGATGACATCATTTGTAAAAAAGGGCTATATAAATACATTTTGATTTGATAAAATACTAGTAATGGTAATATTAAATACTACTACTACTAATAATAATAATAACTACTACTACTACTACTAAAAATAATAATAACACTACTAATACTACTACTACTACTAATACTATTAAAATAATAATTGTGATAAAATACTAGTAGTGGTAATAATATTAAATATTAGTAACAATAATAATAACTACTACTTCTACTACTAATACTACTATTACTATTTTTATTATTATCAATAATAATAATAATAATAATAATAATAATAATAATAATAATAACAACAACAACAACAACAACAACAGCAATATAAATTATACAAAAAACTAAACCTAAGTAAAATTTGTTACTATAAGAAAATGCTAATGAGATTAAAATTAACTCTATGCTATTCAAGTCACATGTAAAATAACCAGATATTTTGACTTCTGTGTAAAACATTTGTTTCTTATGACACAAATGTCAAAAAGTCAATGTTTACCAAATTTGGGGTACATATTTTGAGACCCTACATTTATTATAAACATTTATTATATTATTATTTATTATAAACAATTATCAGTGATCTGTTGTCTTTTTCATAACGGTGCTTGGACCCCGGTGATTGCCACTTACACTGCAACTTGATTAGGTGTCATAGTTACAACAGTCCACAGAATTTAGGGTATTCTACAGTGAAGAAACATTAAAGGCTAGCTAAATGGTGCCTGGGTTGCCAGCAACGATGTCTGGGGCAAATACATGACCGTCTCCATATCTCCATTTTCTGTCAGTTTTTAATGTTCTATATGATTTGAATGCTATTACTACATTGTGCTCCAAATTAGCTTGCAAAAATGTCTGGCTCCACTGACTTGCATTACAAGTAAAGAAGGTTTTTGGTCTCTCCTTTAAATTTACCAGTTTGGACGGAAAACAACATTCAAGTCAGTTAGAAAGACTGTTTGAGGAAAGTGTGTGAAATTTTGGTGACATCCTACATTAGCATTGTAGCTCTGGTGCTAAAACTAAAGAAGCAAACTTCAGATAGCATAGGGGTCTCGACTACATTAATAGTGGTGGGTGGTGGGCTGTGTGGCTCTATTAAACTCAACTAAGGCTTGAAGTGCAGCTTTCTGGATGAACCAGAACTGCTAATGTTAAACACTGCTGTTAATGAACTTTCTCGGCCGCCGGAGACTCTTCAGCGAACGCAATGCGCTTATAGTGATGCATTCTATACATACAATGCATTCAATAATGCTTCCGTAGATGGTTCTCGAACAGTGTGTCAGTTGGAGGCAGCGGTGAACAGACTGAAAGCACCACTTCAGCACACAACCTCCGACACACTCGCTTCGACAAACAGGCGGGAAAAAACAGGCCGTCACAAAGCATCCGAGTTCAAGGACGGTTCTGCTTACATGAATACATTACTAATACCGCACAGTCCGCTGTTCCACAGAGCACACCAACGCATGCTGCACCGCGGCTCGAGGAACTGGAGGCTCAGAGTAACCCCACTATTTTATATGCTTGGAAGGCCTTGAAATCCAAAATGAGAACAAGAACACATAAAATGGCTATAATAGAGATCAGTGTTGCATAATTATATATATATATATATATATATATATATATATATATTATATATATATATATATATATATATATATATATATAGTAAATTGGTGTGTTCAGAAAACTGTAACATGGAACTAGTGGGGAAACTGTACTTTACTGTTTATACACTACACTCTTGAGCTAAACATTTTAATATAATATAATTTAATATAACCTAATTTAATGTTAAAAAACTACTTATTGTATCAAAAAATGTCAAACTTTAACAATGCAAACTTAACCAAAATTATAAATGGATTTTTATTTTATAATAATTTACAGTGTGTATATATACACAAAATACCATGTAAATAATTTCGAATTCCATTAAGTTTTCATTAACCTAGAATGAGTGGAAAACTGCACTTTACTGTTTATACACTACACAGTTAAACTAAGCATTTTAGTCCAATTGAGTTTAAATTCAGACCAGATTTACATTAATGTTAAAAAATGACAAAAAAGTCATAATTTCTATTCTATAACAGTGCAAACTTAACCAAACATACATACATATAGAAACTGCACTCTAGTATTTCAATATAACTCAGTTTCATTCCAGAACAGATTTACACTAATGTTATATTTTGTATTCTATAGAAATATGGACTTTTCAGAAAAGACAGAAAAAGCTATATAACAGCAATAATGTTATCATAACATTTACTATCCAGAGTGAAGTTCTAATCAAATATTCACCTAGAATTTTTTTTTAATTAACATACAGAAAGTAGTTCTAATTAAAGAAATTTAAACAAACAAAAAAAATCCAAACTAAAATAAACTTATTTTCCAGAATTAAGTTCTGTTAGAATAAAGTTCCAGCACAATTACCAACCAGAATGATACACTAGTAAGATTGAAATCCAGAAATAAGTTCTAGAAGCAACCTAAAAAATATATCTTGAAAAAAGCTAAAAGTAAAATGTATCCAGAATTAAGCTCTATACAATATTTATCTAAATTAAGTTGTAAGAAAAATCTACATGCAGAACAAAACTTATCAAATAAAATAGATATCCAGAATGGTGTTGTGTTAGGAATAATATCTAGAACAGGCCACAAAGCAGTAACCATGCAAACTCAACCAAACCTGTAAATAGATTATTTTACAATTATTTACATTGTACACTCAAAATAGCATCCAAATAATTTCTAATTCAATTCAGTTTTCTGCACGTTACTGTTTATACACTACACAGTTGAACTAAGCAATTCAGTCCAATTGAGTTTAAATATAAATTTTACATTAGATTACTACATTAGTAATACTTAATATGTAATTCTTTATGAGCTTATTTCCCTGCACATTTGATAACATGTACCAATCTGTAATTTTAGCTTCACTTTGGATATTCATTTTTATTAGAGTTACATTTTGTTGATTAATTTTATTTTCTGCTTTGTGGCCTGTTCTAGATATTATTCCTAACTCAACACCATTCTGGATATCTATATTATTTTTCATAAGTTTTGTTCTGCATCTAGGTATTTTTACAACTTAATTTAGATAAATATTGTATAGAGCTTAATTCTGGATACATTCTATTTTTGGCTTTTTTCAAGATATATTTTTTAGGTTGCTTCTAGAACTTATTTCTGGATATCTTTCTAGAATATCATTCTGGACAGTAATTGTGCTGGAACTTTATTCTAAGAGAACGTAATTCTGGAAAATAAGTTTATATTAGTTTTAATCTAGATTTTTTTGTTTGTTTTAGATGTCTTTAACTACTTTATGGATCTTAATTTTATGTAAAAAAAATTCTGGGTGATCATTTTATTTATTACTGGATATTAAATGTTATCATAACATTATTGCTGTTATATAGGTTTCTATAGTCTTTTCTGAAAATTCCATATTTCTGAAATTACAAACGTTGAATTCATTAAAATTAAAATTATATATAAAATTATATATATATATAGTAAGTACAGGGTAAGTCAAAAGTCTCAGGACATCCTTTTATTTCAGAAACAAAAGGGAAAATGACGTATCTGAATACTCCAGCAAGTAATGGGAGCAACTAATCTTTTAGGCTATGTCCCGAACATGGCCGCCATCTTGAAAGCCAATATATTACCATATTGGATCAAGGGCGAGTTTTTCCCAATGGGAAGGTGGTCGGCTAGCAGATGAAAGAAGACCAGAATTGTCTCAGAAATCAATTGGTGCAATAAGATTTGCAATATCTCTTGTGCTTCAAACATTATTAACACAGAAATTTGCAACAACAACCGACTTTCAAGGACATTGTTTGTACCTTTAAAAACAAAAAATGAACCTAAATAGAATTTTTTTTGCCAATTGTCTATATATGACTGAAAACAATACATGCTCTTAAAGTGCAATGACCCCAGTTGGGATACGAGCAACTAAACTAAAATTTGATCATAGAGCATTCCAGAAAAAGAGCTGGCGATCAGTGATGTTGGACGTGTGCTGGACCTGAGTATAATGTTTAGTCTTATTAAAATGTTGAATTATTACCTGGTTCACCTGTAACGTTCTTTCAGCACCAGAGAGGGTTCTGAACTGTGGCCTGATGTTCTGTATGGCTCCTGAGGCGATGTAAAGGGGTCAGACGGTATGGATTCTATGGATTCTGGTTTTCCCAGCGGAGCTTCAAACAGCAGCTACCGTATGAAGCAGAAGAAAGACATTCCAGCCATCCTGGTACATTTATTCTTCTATAAAACCACTCAATTCAACTCCTCAGCTCACTCCACAAACCTCCTGAGAACTGGGTCAGGAAGAACTTGAGGAGGAGAGAAAACTGTTTGGTGTCTGAAGTTTGCTCCTTTAGTTAGACATAGAAGCCAACAATGATTACAACCCACCAGTTAGCATTTTAATAGCACCAGTGAATCTGCCTGGCTGTGAAATACTCTACAGGGACAAAAGTATTTGGACACCTACAGGAGATTTTTAGCATCCCATATGGTTGGTACCCCTTTGCAGCTATAACAGCTTCCACGCTTCTGGAAAGCTTTCTACAAGATTTCGGAGTATCTGTGGGAATCACAGCCCCAGAAGAGCATTCGTGAGGACAGGCACTGACCTGGACAAGAGGCTCACAATCTCAGTTCTAGTTCATCCTGAAAGTATTGGATGGGGTTGAGGTTGTGGAGTCCAGTCAAGTTCTTCCACAGCAAAACTCCACCCAGACGTTAGGAAGCTGCTTTGCACTCTGGGACACAGTCCTGCTGAATTGTGGCAGACCGGACCAAAGTCACTCCCAGTTTACATGTACACTGGTTGGTGAAAGTAGTGTTAGAAGTCTTACCCAAGAACTTCTACTGGTATAGTGTAGGGGGTTACCCAGGTGGGGAATCGAACCCCAAGACTCTTATTGGTATAGTGTAGGGGGGTTACCCAGGTGGGGAATCGAACCCCAGGACTCTTATTGGTATAGTGTAGGGGGGAGTTACCCAGGTGGGGAATCGAACCCCAAGACTCTTATTGGTATAGTGTAGGGGGGTTACCCAGGTGGGGAATCGAACCCCAGGACTCTTATTGGTATAGTGTAGGGGGGTTACCCAGGTGGGGAATCAAACCCCAGGACTCTTATTGGTATAGTGTAGGGGGGTTACCCAGGTGGGGAATCGAACCCCAAGACTCTTATTGGTATAGTGTAGGGGGGTTACCCAGGTGGGGAATCGAACCCCAGGACTCTTATTGGTATAGTGTAGGGGGGTTACCCAGGTGGGGAATCAAACCCCAGGACTCTTATTGGTATAGTGTAGGGGTGTTACCCAGGTGGGGAATCAAACCCCAGGACTCTCATTGGTATAGTGTAGGGGGGTTACCCAGGTGGGGAATCAAACCCCAGGACTCTTATTGGTATAGTGTAGGGGTGTTACCCAGGTGGGGAATCAAACCCCAGGACTCTCATTGGTATAGTGTAGGGGGGTTACCCAGGTGGGGAATTGAACCCCAGGACTCATATTGGTATAGTGTAGGGGGGTTACCCAGGTGGAGAATCGAAGCCAGACCTCTTATTGGTATAGTGTAGGGGGGTTACCCAGGTGGGGAATCGAACCCAGACCTCTTATTGGTATAGTGTAGGGGGGTTACCCAGGTGGGGAATCAAACCCCAGACCTCTTATTGGTATAGTGTAAGGGGGTTATTCAGGTGGGGAATCAAACCCCAGGACTCTTATTGGTATAGTGTAGGGGGGGTTACCCAGGTGGGGAATCGAACCCCAGGACTCTTATTGGTATAGTGTAGGGGGGTTACCCAGGTGGGTAATCAAACCCCAGGACTCTTATTGGTATAGTGCAGTGTGGTTACCTGGGTGGTGAACCAAACCCCAGTCTAGAGCATGGAGGGTATCAGTGTAACCTATTACACCACACCAACCACTGACTTTCCTTATCAGATGAAGCTCCACTCTTACTTCAGATCTGAGAACATCCACAAGTGTTTCTGTTCATCCTTCCACAGTGAGAAGACACCACAACTTTATGGGTATGAAAGGATGTGTAGCTGTTCCAGAAGCTCCTTACTTAGAAAGGAGGTATAGATACATCAGACAAAGAAGCTGAACAATGGACTGACCACCCCAGTGTCCAGAACCTGAACATCAGTGAAGGTGTTCAGGGTTATTTGGATGGCAAGAAGAAGCAGAAGCAGCTTCTAAGTCTGAACTTCAGGTGAGCCTCCTCAAGAAAGAAGTGTTTGAAGGTCATGTGGGCGTCTCTGACTGGGCGTCTCTCGGAACTGTTCCTTTGCAGAAAGGAAACCTGGGAGTGAGATGTTAATTAGAGAGAGTGTCGTGGAGGAGCTGTCTGATAGAATATGAGGAGATCAGTTCTGCGTGTAAAGGACACGGGCTGTGTTTATTTAGCGGCGAGCGAAAGCAGAAAGCACTTTGTGAGGAGTTAACGGCCTTTAGGAGCAGCTCCGTGGAACACGATGAGCGGAGAGCTTCACTTTCTAACACAAACAGGCGCTCGTCTCCAAACATTCACTAATTAAAGCAGAGAAAGGTTAAAATAACACACGCCCACACACTCCACACCAGGAAGACACGAGCACACTTACACACTCAGAGTCTCAGTATTACTGTCTCTGCCAGGACTCGCTCATGTGCAGCCCTGTAGACGAACTGGAAAGCTGAACTGGTACCTTTTCAGAAGCCCGCAACAGTTTATAAACGGCTTAGTATTCATTTACTAATGTTATTACCTAGGTTATAAACACTTATGAAGCATTAATAAGCAGTTATAACACACTAATAAGGGCTAATAAATGTTAATATGCATTAAAGTTGATAGACTTCATGCCAGCTGATGGAAACAGACAAAGTAAGATCAGTAAACATCAAACTCTGAGCTTCAACAGTATAAACCAACCAGGCCTGTTATTCTGTTATTAATGACTTTAACTGATACTCCTTACAAAGTTTATTTGCAACCCAACAACCAAAGAAAGAATTTTAGAATTTTAAATTTAGAGTTTATAACTAGAATTAGCCACGTGTTTGCACCA
This sequence comes from Megaleporinus macrocephalus, assembly GCA_021613375.1. Lineage (NCBI taxonomy): Eukaryota > Metazoa > Chordata > Actinopteri > Characiformes > Anostomidae > Megaleporinus > Megaleporinus macrocephalus. The sequence continues at coordinate 5,915,977 of CM038708.1, forward strand.
GAGATGGAAGGATCGATCAGCTATGTATCGGTATCGGCCGATTTCTAATTAAAATATGTGATCAGTGATTGGCCGATATTTCTCCAATGTAGCCGATCCCGAGAGCCGATTGATGGCGTTAAACAAATTAGCTTAATTTCTGTATTTCCAGCTAGCGCTTCATCCAGGAAGAGGAGACCTCCGACCAGCTCCCTGTAATTCCTATCTGAACCACTAGGTGGAAAACATACCCTTTTATTTTCCACAGACTGACTAAAGCAGCGGCTTCACAAGAAAAGCATGTACTGATAGAAAACATGTCGTCCGTCTGGCAGTGTTTACCGCATGTGACACAGACTCGTCCAGGACGTTTTTAAAATTAGTAAAATTAATGTCTCTCGCGGGAACCAAAGATATTTAACTACTAATCTGATACAGCACTGCACACACCTGAACACAGTGAGTATCAGTAACAGCAGAGCTAGAACACACAGCTAACACAAACTAATAACCCAGAAACCCTACAGACCAGATCTGACCGGTACTAACAGCAGAGCTAGAACACACAGCTAACACAAAACTAATAACCCAGAAACCCTACAGACCAGATCTGACCGGTACTAACAGCAGAGCTAGAACACACAGCTAACACAAAACAAATAACCCAGAAACCCTACAGACCAGATCTGACCAGTGCAAACAGCAGAGCTAGAACACACAGCTAACACAAACTAATAACCCAGAAACCTGTACAGACCAGATCTGACCGGTACGAACAGCAGAGCTAGAACACACAGCTAACACAAAACTAATAACCCAGAACACCTACAGACCAGATCTGACCGGTACAAACAGCAGAGCTAGAACACACAGCTAACACAAAACTAATAACCCAGAAACCCTACAGACCAGATCTGACCGGTACAAACAGCAGAGCTAGAACACACAGCTAACACAAACTAATAACCCAGAAACCCTACAGACCAGATCTGACCGGTACAAACAGCAGAGCTAGAACACACAGCTAACACAAACTAATAACCCAGAAACCTGTACAGACCAGATCTGACCGGTACGAACAGCAGAGCTAGAACACACAGCTAACACAAAACTAATAACCCAGAAACCCTACAGACCAGATCTGACCGGTACTAACAGCAGAGCTAGAACACACAGCTAACACAAAACTAATAACCCAGAAACCCTACAGACCAGATCTGACCGGTACAAACAGCAGAGCTAGAACACACAGCTAACACAAACTAATAACCCAGAAACCCTACAGACCAGATCTGACCAGTACTAACAGCAGAGCTAGAACACACAGCTAACACAAAACTAATAACCCAGAAACCCTACAGACCAGATCTGACCAGTACTAACAGCAGAGCTAGAACACACAGCTAACACAAAACTAATAACCCAGAACACCTACAGACCAGATCTGACCGGTACAAACAGCAGAGCTAGAACACACAGCTAACACAAAACTAATAACCCAGAAACCCTACAGACCAGATCTGACCGGTACAAACAGCAGAGCTAGAACACACAGCTAACACAAAACTAATAACCCAGAACACCTACAGACCAGATCTGACCGGTACGAACAGCAGAGCTAGAACACACAGCTAACACAAAACTAATAACCCAGAAACCCTACAGACCAGATCTGACCGGTACGAACAGCAGAGCTAGAACACACAGCTAACACAAAACTAATAACCCAGAAACCCTACAGACCAGATCTGACCGGTACAAACAGCAGAGCTAGAACACACAGCTAACACAAAACTAATAACCCAGAAACCCTACAGACCAGATCTGACCGGTACAAACAGCAGAGCTAGAACACACAGCTAACACAAACTAATAACCCAGAAACCCTACAGACCAGATCTGACCGGTACGAACAGCAGAGCTAGAACACACAGCTAACACAAAACTAATAACCCAGAAACCCTACAGACCAGATCTGACCGGTACAAACAGCAGAGCTAGAACACACAGCTAACACAAAACTAATAACCCAGAACACCTACAGACCAGATCTGACCGGTACGAACAGCAGAGCTAGAACACACAGCTAACACAAAACTAATAACCCAGAAACCCTACAGACCAGATCTGACCGGTACAAACAGCAGAGCTAGAACACACAGCTAACACAAAACTAATAACCCAGAAACCCTACAGACCAGATCTGACCGGTACAAACAGCAGAGCTAGAACACACAGCTAACACAAAACTAATAACCCAGAACACCTACAGACCAGATCTGACCGGTACTAACAGCAGAGCTAGAACACACAGCTAACACAAAACTAATAACCCAGAAACCCTACAGACCAGATCTGACCGGTACAAACAGCAGAGCTAGAACACACAGCTAACACAAAACTAATAACCCAGAAACCCTACAGACCAGATCTGACCGGTACAAACAGCAGAGCTAGAACACACAGCTAACACAAACTAATAACCCAGAAACCCTACAGACCAGATCTGACCAGTACTAACAGCAGAGCTAGAACACACAGCTAACACAAAACTAGTAACCCAGAAACCCTACAGACCAGATCTGACCAGTACTAACAGCAGAGCTAGAACACACAGCTAACACAAACTAATAACCCAGAACACCTACAGACCAGATCTGACCGGTACGAACAGCAGAGCTAGAACACACAGCTAACACAAAACTAATAACCCAGAAACCCTACAGACCAGATCTGACCGGTACAAACAGCAGAGCTAGAACACACAGCTAACACAAAACTAATAACCCAGAACACCTACAGACCAGATCTGACCGGTACAAACAGCAGAGCTAGAACACACAGCTAACACAAAACTAATAACCCAGAAACCCTACAGACCAGATCTGACCGGTACTAACAGCAGAGCTAGAACACACAGCTAACACAAACTAATAACCCAGAAACCCTACAGACCAGATCTGACCAGTACTAACAGCAGAGCTAGAACACACAGCTAACACAAACTAATAACCCAGAACACCTACAGACCAGATCTGACCGGTACTAACAGCAGAGCTAGAACACACAGCTAACACAAAACTAATAACCCAGAAGACCTACAGACCAGATCTGACCGGTACAAACAGCAGAGCTAGAACACACAGCTAACACAAAACTAATAACCCAGAAACCCTACAGACCAGATCTGACCGGTACAAACAGCAGAGCTAGAACACACAGCTAACACAAAACTAATAACCCAGAACACCTACAGACCAGATCTGACCGGTACAAACAGCAGAGCTAGAACACACAGCTAACACAAAACTAATAACCCAGAAACCCTACAGACCAGATCTGACCGGTACAAACAGCAGAGCTAGAACACACAGCTAACACAAAACTAATAACCCAGAACACCTACAGACCAGATCTGACCGGTACAAACAGCAGAGCTAGAACACACAGCTAACACAAAACTAATAACCCAGAACACCTACAGACCAGATCTGACCGGTACAAACAGCAGAGCTAGAACACACAGCTAACACAAAACTAATAACCCAGAAACCCTACAGACCAGATCTGACCGGTACAAACAGCAGAGCTAGAACACACAGCTAACACAAAACTAATAACCCAGAAACCCTACAGACCAGATCTGACCAGTACAAACAGCAGAGCTAGAACACACAGCTAACACAAAACTAATAACCCAGAAACCTTACAGACCAGATCTGACCGGTACAAACAGCAGAGCTAGAACACAAAGCTAACACAAAACTAATAACCCAGAAACCTTACAGACCAGATCTGACCGGTACAAACAGCAGAGCTAGAACACACAGCTAACACAAACTAATAACCCAGAAACCCTACAGACCAGATCTGACCGGTACTAACAGCAGAGCTAGAACACACAGCTAACACAAAACTAATAACCCAGAAACCCTACAGACCAGATCTGACCGGTACTAACAGCAGAGCTAGAACACACAGCTAACACAAAACAAACAACCCAGAACACCTACAGACCAGATCTGACCGGTACAAACAGCAGAGCTAGAACACACAGCTAACACAAAACAAACAACCCAGAACACCTACAGACCAGATCTGACCGGTACAAACAGCAGAGCTAGAACACACAGCTAACACAAAACTAATAACCCAGAAACCCTACAGACCAGATCTGACCGGTACAAACAGCAGAGCTAGAACACACAGCTAACACAAAACTAACAACCCAGAACACCTACAGACCAGATCTGACCGGTACAAACAGCAGAGCTAGAACACACAGCTAACACAAAACTAATAACCCAGAAACCATACAGACCAGATCTGACCGGTACGAAGAGAACAGCAGCAGCAATTCAATATTCTACATTTAATGATTACAGATTTAGTTTAAAATAACAGAGTCTGTGTTTAATGACTGCAGTTTTTACTGTATTTATTTAATTATCTTTTTTAGTTTTAAATTAAGGGTCTAAATGTAATGATTGCAGTTTTATTGATATTAGTTTGATTTACTTTGTTTATTTACTGATAATTTAGTTTAAAATATTATGCTGTTTCATATGAGCTGGTTAAAAATGGTAATAAAACAGTTTAGACCATGTTCCATGACTTGATTGCGCTAATAACTACATGTAGCTCCGCCCTCGATCGGTATCGGCCGACTGTGCTAATAGGTGATCAGTGATCGAAATCGGCCTCAAAAACGCTGATCGGGGGGATAGCTGGTTATCTCCTCCTTAGCCGGCTATCTCCAGGTTAACCGGTTATCTCCTCCTTAGCCGGCTATCTCCAGGTTAACCAGCTATCTCCTCCTTAGTCGGCTATCTCCAGGTTAACCAGCTATCTCCTCCTTAGTCGGCTATCTCCAGGTTAACCAGCTATCTCCTCCTTAGCCGGCTATCTCCAGGTTAACCAGCTATCTCCTCCTTAGCCGGCTATCTCCAGGTTAACCAGCTATCTCCTCCTTAGCCGGCTATCTCCAGGCTAACCAGCTATCTCCTCCTTAGCCGGCTATCTCCAGGCTAACCAGCTATCTCCTCCTTAGCCGGCTATCTCCAGGCTAACCAGCTATCTCCTCCTTAGCCGGCTATCTCCAGGCTAACCAGCTATCTCCTCCTTAGCCGGCTATCTCCAGGCTAACCAGCTATCTCCTCCTTAGCCGGCTATCTCCAGGCTAACCAGCTATCTCCTCCTTAGCCGGCTATCTCCAGGCTAACCAGCTATCTCCTCCTTAGCCGGCTATCTCCAGGCTAACCAGCTATCTCCTCCTTAGCCGGCTATCTCCAGGCTAACCAGCTATCTCCTCCTTAGCCGGCTATCTCCAGGCTAACCAGCTATCTCCTCCTTAGCCGGCTATCTCCAGGCTAACCAGCTATCTCCTCCTTAGCCGGCTATCTCCAGGCTAACCAGCTATCTCCTCCTTAGCCGGCTATCTCCAGGCTAACCAGCTATCTCCTCCTTAGCCGGCTATCTCCAGGCTAACCAGCTATCTCCTCCTTAGCCGGCTATCTCCAGGCTAACCAGCTATCTCCTCCTTAGCCGGCTATCTCCAGGCTAACCAGCTATCTCCTCCTTAGCCGGCTATCTCCAGGCTAACCAGCTATCTCCTCCTTAGCCGGCTATCTCCAGGCTAACCAGCTATCTCCTCCTTAGCCGGCTATCTCCAGGCTAACCAGCTATCTCCTCCTTAGCCGGCTATCTCCAGGCTAACCAGCTATCTCCTCCTTAGCCGGCTATCTCCAGGCTAACCAGCTATCTCCTCCTTAGCCGGCTATCTCCAGGCTAACCAGCTATCTCCTCCTTAGCCGGCTATCTCCAGGCTAACCAGCTATCTCCTCCTTAGCCGGCTATCTCCAGGCTAACCAGCTATCTCCTCCTTAGCCGGCTATCTCCAGGCTAACCAGCTATCTCCTCCTTAGCCGGCTATCTCCAGGCTAACCAGCTATCTCCTCCTTAGCCGGCTATCTCCAGGCTAACCAGCTATCTCCTCCTTAGCCGGCTATCTCCAGGCTAACCAGCTATCTCCTCCTTAGCCGGCTATCTCCAGGCTAACCAGCTATCTCCTCCTTAGCCGGCTATCTCCAGGCTAACCAGCTATCTCCTCCTTAGCCGGCTATCTCCAGGCTAACCAGCTATCTCCTCCTTAGCCGGCTATCTCCAGGCTAACCAGCTATCTCCTTCTTAGCCGGCTATCTCCAGGCTAACCAGCTATCTCCTCCATAGCCAGCTATCTCCAGGTTAACCAGCTATCTCCAGGCTAACCAGCTATCTCCTCCTTAGTCAGCTATCTCCAGGTTAACCAGCTATCTCCTCCTTAGCCAGCTATCTCTAGGTTAACCAGCTATCTCCAGGTTAACCAGCTATCTCCAGGTTAACCAGCTATCTCCTCCTTAGCCGGCTATCTCCAGGTTAACCAGCTATCTCCTCCTTAGCCGGCTATCTCCAGGTTAACCAGCTATCTCCTCCTTAGCCGGCTATCTCCAGGCTAACCAGCTATCTCCTCCTTAGCCGGCTATCTCCAGGTTAACCAGCTATCTCCTCCTTAGTCGGCTATCTCCAGGCTAACCAGCTATCTCCTCCTTAGTCGGCTATCTCCAGGCTAACCAGCTATCTCCTCCTTAGTCGGCTATCTCCAGGTTAACCAGCTATCTCCTTCTTAGTCGGCTATCTCCGGGTTAACCAGCTATCGCCTCCTTAGTCGGCTATCTCCGGGTTAACCAGCTATCGCCTCCTTAGTCGGCTATCTCCGGGTTAACCAGCTATCTCCTTCTTAGTCGGCTATCTCCGGGTTAACCAGCTATCTCCAAGTTTACCAGCTATCTCCTCCTTAGTCGGCTATCTCCAGGCTAACCAGCTATCTCCTCCTTAGTCGGCTATCTCCAGGTTAACCAGCTATCTCCTTCTTAGTCGGCTATCTCCGGGTTAACCAGCTATCGCCTCCTTAGTCGGCTATCTCCAGGCTAACCAGCTATCTCCTCCTTAGTCGGCTATCTCCAGGTTAACCAGCTATCTCCTTCTTAGTCGGCTATCTCCGGGTTAACCAGCTATCTCCTTCTTAGCCGGCTATCTCCAGGTTAACCAGCTATCTCCTCCTTAGCCGGCTATCTCCAGGTTAACCAGCTATCTCCTCCTTAGCCGGCTATCTCCAGGTTAACCAGCTATCTTCTCCTTAGCCGGCTATCTCCAGGTTAACCAGCTATCTCCTCCTTAGCCGGCTATCTCCAGGTTAACCAGCTATCTCCTCCTTAGCCGGCTATCTCCAGGCTAACCAGCTATCTCCTCCTTAGTCGGCTATCTCCAGGTTAACCAGCTATCTCCTCCTTAGTCGGCTATCTCCAGGCTAACCAGCTATCTCCTCCTTAGTCGGCTATCTCCAGGTTAACCAGCTATCTCCTTCTTAGTCGGCTATCTCCGGGTTAACCAGCTATCGCCTCCTTAGTCGGCTATCTCCGGGTTAACCAGCTATCTCCAGGTTAACCAGCTATCTCCTTCTTAGTCGGCTATCTCCGGGTTAACCAGCTATCGCCTCCTTAGTCAGCTATCTCCAGGTTAACCAGCTATCTCCTCCTTAGTCAGATATCTCCAGGTTAACCAGCTATCTCCAGGTTAACCAGCTATCGCCTCCTTAGTCAGCTATCTCCAGGTTAACCAGCTATCTCCTCCTTAGTCAGCTATCTCCAGGTTAACCAGCTATCTCCTTCTTAGCCGGCTATCTCCGGGTTAACCAGCTATCTCCTTCTTAGTCGGCTATCTCCGGGTTAACCAGCTATCTCCAGGTTAACCAGCTATCTCCTCCTTAGCCGGCTATCTCCAGGTTAACCAGCTATCGCCTCCTTAGTCAGCTATCTCCAGGTTAACCAGCTATCTCCTCCTTAGTCAGATATCTCCAGGTTAACCAGCTATCTCCAGGTTAACCAGCTATCTCCTCCTTAGCCGGCTATCTCCAGTTTAACCAGCTATCGCCTCCTTAGTCAGCTATCTCCAGGTTAACCAGCTATCTCCTCCTTAGCCGGCTATCTCCAGTTTAACCAGCTATCGCCTCCTTAGTCAGCTATCTCCAGTTTAACCAGCTATCTCCTCCTTAGTCGGCTATCTCCAAGTTTACCAGCTATCTCCTCCTTAGCCAGCTATCTCCAGGTTAACCAGCTATCTCCTCCTTAGCCAGCTATCTCCTCCTTAGCCAGCTATCTCCAAGTTTACCAGCTATCTCCAGGTTAACCAGCTATCTCCACCTTAAATACTGCAGCAGTTACACTCTGGCAACTTATGTATTATAATAAGTGCTGCAGGATTTAAGGTGGAACAGGAAAGTTATATATTTATTGCTCTAAATTCCAGCTGAGTCTGTTAGACGTGCTAACACTAACACTGCCACTCAGTAGCAGTTAGACATCAGTAGGTGCAACCGCAGTGACTCGTGCCAACTGTGACATCACATACAGGCTGGTTTTCTTGACATCACAAATGGAATCTTTTCCATCTGGACTGGACAGTGAACAAGTACACTTAACACGTCTGAGCATGCTCACGTTCAGTAGATCAAAATGTTTCCTTTCAGGAAAGTTAGGAAGATTCAGTACTCCGTCACATCAGCCATACTGAGGATTAATCACCGCCCGAGCACCACGGAGTGAACAGAGGAGCCTCAGACTCGCAGACGCGCTGTCAGAAGAAACGCTGCTCACTGAGTCGGTAATTAATCTGCTGGTAAATCGTGTTTGTGTACTTACGACAGCTGCAGGAAGTCAGTGATGTGTAGTTTAACTCTCTCAGCCAAAACCTCCATCAGACTCAGACCCTGATCAGTCGAGAGAGAGCTGGAGGGAGAGAGAGAGAGAGAGAGATACAGAGAGAGGGATACAGAGAGAGATACAGAGAGAGGGATACAGAGAGAGATACAGAGAGAGGAGAGAGAGAGAGAGAGAGAGAGAGAGAGAGAGAGATACAGAGAGAGATACAGAGAGAGGAGAGAGAGAGAGAAAGAGAGAGAGATACAGAGAGAGGAGAGAGAGAGAAAGAGAGAGAGATACAGAGAGAGATACAGAGAGAGATACAGAGAGAGGAGAGAGAGAGATACAGAGAGAGATACAGAGAGAGGAGAGAGAGAGAGAGAGAGAGAAAGAGAGAGAGATACAGAGAGAGGAGAGAGAGAGAAAGAGAGAGAGATACAGAGAGAGATACAGAGAGAGGAGAGAGAGAGATACAGAGAGAGATACAGAGAGAGGAGAGAAAGAGAAAGAGAGAGAGATACAGAGAGAGATACAGAGAGAGATACAGAGAGAGGAGAGAGAGAGAAAGAGAGAGAGATACAGAGAGAGTATTATGTACAACCCAGTATTATTATCAGTTCTCATCTAATACCTGCTTTGACTGCTCAGTACTTCATTAAGCTAAATCAAGATTTGCTGCTGAAGGAACTGAACACATTCATACAATGTCTGGGGCGTCCAGGAGAAATCTGGAACCTAACTTTGTTCTTCAAACTGGAGCTCAAGATCTGATCTACTTCTCTCACAATAACATATTCATGTTACTTTAAATTGTGTGTATGATTATTTACATCTGCTGCTCTTACTGGTGATAATACACTGATTGATCAGATAAAAAACTTTTAAACTATCAGTTTATAGGCGTCTCCACCGTCAGATTTTCGGATCTGTGCGTGTTGCAGGTCAGTTCTGTGGCTGGCGTTGGGAGAGCCGGCCTGTCGGTGGAGCGCCGGAGGAGCAGGTGGCTCTGCAGCTCAAATAAATCACCTGCATTTTCCTACAACACACCAAACAATAACGTGAAAATGGGATTCCTGCAGAGTGAGATAGCTTTATGATAAGAGCTGCGCACACACCGGCAAATCAATGCGCACTCTTTCACACACACGCACACACACAATTACACCCAAATGAGCACACGTGTGTGCGTGCACACACACACACACACACCTCACATAATAAGATGTGAGAATTAAAATAATCTCCTGGAGCTTTTACTTTATTTTTCCTGCAGCTCCTCTATTGAGCATCCAGCTCCCCCCAACCAACCCCGCCCCCCTTTAAAGAGCCCTAAGCCTACATTTGTCTTCCACTTCATTTCTCCTCTGAGACTCACTGAGAACATCTGTGTCATTTCAAGCACCGAAAACAATCATCGCTCATTTCCACACCACCATTTTCAGCCGCTGTTCATCTTTTAAACAAGCTGCTTACGTTACTGTGACTTTAAGAGTGGTATGGTATGTAAAGGAGCTCCGTTCTGATTGGCTGCCTGTACTGAGCCTCCTTATTTATGTTACTGTGACTTTAAGAGAGGTATATGTAAAACAGCTCCGTTCTGATTGGCTGCCTGTACTGAGCCTCCTTATTCATGTTACTGTGACTTTAAGAGCGGTATATCTAAAGGAGCTCCTTTCTGATTGGCTGCCTGTACAGAGCCTCCTTCTTCACGTTACTGTGACTTTAAGAGCGGTATATGTAAAACAGCTCCGTTCTGATTGGCTGCCTGTACTGAGCCTCCTTCTTTACGTTACTGTGACTTTAAGAGTGGTATATCTAAAGGAGCTCCGTTCTGATTGGCTGCCTGTACTGAGCCTCCTTAGTTATGTTACTGTGACTTTAAGAGCGGTATATGTAAAACAGCTCCGTTCTGATTGGCTGCCTGTACTGAGCCTCCTTCTTCATGTTACTGTGACTAAGAGTGGTATATCTAAAGGAGCTCCGTTCTGATTGGCTGCCTGTACAGAGCCTCCTTCTTCACGTTACTGTGACTTTAAGACTGGTATATGTAAAAGAGCTCTGTTGTGATTGGCTGCCTGTACAGAGCCTCCATCTTTATGTTACTGTGACTTTAAGACTGGTATATGTAAAAAAACTCTGTTCTGATTGGCTGCCTGTACAGAGCCTCCATCTTTATGTTACTGTGACTTTAAGACTGGTATATGTAAAAAAACTCTGTTGTGATTGGCTGCCTGTACAGAGCCTCCATTTTATGTTACTGTGACTTTAAGAGCGGTATATGTAAAAGAGCTCCGTTCTGATTGGCTGCCTGTACAGAGCCTCCATCTAAAAGCAGCCAGAGCTGAAACACTCAATATAGCTTCAGTGTGAGTGGGAGGGGCTAAACTGCCTAAACAAGCTCAATAGGCAGGTATATGCAAATTTCTGTTAACAGGTTCTAGATATTAGCTATGTACACACTCTATACAGTACTAGATAAGTATATTTTTAAGTATATTTGGTTGTAGGAAAATAATTCTGAGGCAGTTTATCTATATTACGTTGAAATGTCCCGCATGTTCTAGATATTATCTGAGTAAGTATGGAGCACAATCTTTAGTACTTGATAATACGTAGTATAATGAGACTTTCTAAAACAGTTGAACTAAATTACAATGAAATGCCAAGTATGTTCTAGATATTAGCTGAGTAAGTATGCGGGACAGTCTCCATAGTGCTAAATAGGTAGTTATGATACTTTCTAAAACAGTTGAACTAAATTACAGTGAAATGTGTAACATGTTCTAGATATTAGCTGAGTAAGTATGCGGTACAGTCTCCATAGTGCTAGATACTTTTTTTAGATAATATGATGATACTTTCTAAAACGGTTGAACTAAATTACAGTGGAAGTGGTAACATGTTCTAGATATTAGCTGAGTAAGTATGCGGGACAGTCTCCATAGTGCTAAATAGGTAGTTATGATACTTTCTAAAACAGTTGAACTAAATTACAGTGAAATGTGTAACATGTTCTAGATATTAGCTGAGTAAGTATGCGGTACAGTCTCCATAGTGCTAGATACTTTTTTTAGATAATATGATGATACTTTCTAAAACGGTTGAACTAAATTACAGTGGAAGTGGTAACATGTTCTAGATATTAGCTGAGTAAGTATGCGGTACAGTTTCCATAGTGCTAGATAGTTTTTTTAGGTAATATGATGATACTTTCTAAAACAGTTGAACTAAATTACAGTGGAAGTGGTAACATGTTCTAGATATTAGCTGAGTAAGTATGCGGTACAGTTTCCATAGTGCTAGATAGTTTTTTTAGGTAATATGATGATACTTTCTAAAACAGTTGAACTAAATTACAGTGAAATGTGTAACATGTTCTAGATATTAGCTGAGTAAGTATGTGGTACAGTTTCCATAGTGCTAGAGAGTTATTTTGGGTAAGAGTTCCTTTCACTGTAACTAAATGGCCAAACCCACCTCCTGAAAAACAACCCCACACCATGATCCCTCCTCCACCAAACTTTACACTCGACAAGCACCGTTCTCCCGGCAACCAGACTCATCCAATAGATTGGCAGACAGTGATTGGTCCCTCCAGAGAACACGTCTCTACTGCTCTAGAGTCCAGTGGTGGCGTGCTTTACACCACTGCATCTGACTCTCTGTTGTTCTTGGTGATGTAAGGCTTGGATGCAGCTGCTCGGCCATGGAGACCCATTCCATGAAGCTCTCTATGCTCTGTTCTTGAGCTGATCTGAAGACCACATGAAGTTTGGAGGTCTGTAGTGATTGACTCTGTAGAAAGTTGGTGACCTCTGTGCACTATGCTCCTCAGCATCCGCTGACCCGCTCTGTCATAGTACGTGTTCTACCACTTGGTGTCTGAGCTGCTTTCGTTCTCAATCACTTCCACTTTGTTCTAACACCACTGACAGTCCACTGTGGAATATTTAGTAGTGAGGAAACTTCACGACTGGACTTACTGCACAGGTGGTGTCCTATCACGGTACCACCCTGGAGTTCACTGAGCTCCTGAGAGCAACCCGTTCTGCATGACTAGATGTTTGGTTTTATACACCTGTGGCCATGGAAGTGATTGGAACACCTGAATTCAATGATTTGAATGGATTTCAGTGCAAACTAGTTAGACTGTATTTGGAGCTTACCATCACGTACCAACACAAACTAATGATCCAGTGCTTTGGATTCAGTACATCATGTTGGTTGATCTCTAGAACGTACAGGCCAGTAAAATGAAGCCTCACCAGCAGCTGAATTCAGAATAGGTTCGTTTTCATATATAGGCTGTATATCTAGACTGAGGGCTCGCTGTGATGCCTCCTCTGTGCTATACACGCAGTGCAGACGCCACTACTAAACTGAGAAGCTTGAGTTCTGCTGCATTCTCGTCTATTTTAATATAGAACCGTGTGTCACGCAGGGTCAGAAACTACAAGGCTATGTACGCTCAGCAGACAATATTCCTTTCCACAGTATAAGTCACTGCTTGAGTCATTCAGAGTAGGTTTGCTGTGAAATGGTTCAGATGCTCTTTACAGTGGTGGTGAAGGTAACCAGGGGTCTCCAACACAAGTCTAGATATTTCCTCTCTGAGCCGCTGCACCCAGTGAACCCTCTGAGCTTCTTCTGCATCTGAAATGCTGTATTTTCTATGGATTGCCCCCCCCCCCTCCCCTCACAATGTTCTGCTTTTACCTCTCCGTGAACATAAAAGTACATTTCAGGCCAATTTTCCCGAAAGCAGCGTCTTAGACAGCGTATTCATAACCATTTGGTGTAATAACTTTGGGTGAGGGAGCTTTTAGAGGCTTTCAGCTCCAGTTCCTGCTCTGAGTCCGTAGGTTCCTCTAAGACTTCACAGTTTACTCTGATTAACGAGTGAATCACGCAGGAAAGAAATGCGAGAGATCACTAGAGGCCCCTCCATGTATTCGCTCCCCCGAGGAGCCCAGCTGTGGCCTTCGAGCTTGGCAGGAGTGGACGGGGTCAGCGCGGTCCATGCGCGAACGCCTCAGTCCATTAAGAGCTTGATAATGAGGCGGTGAGGTGTGAACAGCAGGTGTGGGTGAGCGGGGGAATCACTCCGGTGTGAAGAGCTGTGGGTGGTGGGCTTAGTCCCGCTGGAGTGCTGCTCTAACTGGGCTCCTGACTGACTCGACAGTACAGTTGAAACTCGTCGCCGTTACTGCCATCCGCAATACCGGCACCGCGGAACACTGGGATATGCAAATGAGCCCAAGAACAACCGCAAACCACTTCACCTCCTGACCAATCACACACGCTCTCTGACCCCTCACATGATTTTGGTCACAATCATTCAATCTATCATTATTATTTGTAGCAAAAATATCATAACATTAGTTCATTAATGCAGGACCTAGTACTAGTGCTGTACTATCCAGTCCAAATACTTTGTTACTCAAAATATGTCTTGGTCTTAAAAGTATTTGTACTCAAAATGGTTTTAGTTTTGATAGTACTTGTATTTGGAGTTCATTTTGATAGTATTTCTACTAGTACTTACCTTAGTCTTGTTAGTGTTTGTACTTGTGTTTGTCTAATTACCCTAGTCTTGATTGTTTGGGAATGGTCTTGATAGTATTTGCACCTGGAATTGTCTTGAACTTGATAGTATTTGTACCTATATTGGGAATTGTTTTAGTCTTGAAGGTATTTGTAGTCAGAATAGTTTTAGTTTTGATAGTACTTGTATTTGGAGTTAATTTTGATAGTATTTCTACTAGTACTTATCCTAGTCTTGATTGTACTTGGAACTGTCTTGATAGTATGTGTACCTCTATTGGGAATTCTTTTGAGAGTATTTGTAATCGGAATTGTTTCAGTTATGTTAGTATTTTTACTTGGAATTGTGTTAGTATTGATAGTATTTGTACTTAGAATTGTGTTAACCATGTTAGTATTTATACCTGGAATTGTCTTGATAGTATATATATTTGAAATTGTTTTGGTCATAATAGTATTTGCACTTACACTGGTAGTTGTTTTAGTCTTGAAAGTATTTGTACTCAGAAATGTTTTAGTTTTGACAGCATTTGTATTTGGAATTAATTTTATTAGTATTTCTAATAGTGATTATCTTGGTCATGTTGGTGTTTAAGTTGGTTGTACTTGGAATTCTCTTGATAGTATTTGTACCTACACTAGGAAATGTTTTAGTTTTTAAAGTATTTTTAGTCAGAATTGTATCAGTCATGTTAGTATTTGTACCTGGAATTATGTTAGTATTGATAGTATATGTAATTGGAATTGTTCTAATCATGTTTTAAAGCCTAGTGTGAGTATAGTCTTAAAGCCTGGTGTGAGTACAGTCTTAAAGCCTAGTGTGAGTACAGTCTTAAAGCCTAGTGTAAGTATAGTATTAAAGCCTAGTGTGAGTACAGTCTTAAAGCCTAGTGTGAGTACAGTCTAAAAGGCTAGTGTGAGTACAGTCTTAGAGCCTAGTGTGAGCATAGTCTTAAAGCCTAGTGTGAGTACAGTCTTAAAGGCTAGTGTGAGTACAGTCTTAAAGCCTAGTGTGAGTAGAGTCTTAAAGCCTAGTGTGAGTAGAGTCTTAAAGCTTAGTGTGAGCACAGTCTTAAAGCCTAGTGTGAGTACAGTCTTAAAGCTTAGTGTGAGCACAGTCTTAAAGCCTAGTGTGAGTAGAGTCTTAAAGCCTAGTGTGAGTACAGTCTTA
Organism: Megaleporinus macrocephalus; assembly: GCA_021613375.1. NCBI lineage: Eukaryota > Metazoa > Chordata > Actinopteri > Characiformes > Anostomidae > Megaleporinus > Megaleporinus macrocephalus. The sequence continues at coordinate 5,931,406 of CM038708.1, forward strand.
AAGGCTAGTGTGAGTATAGTCTTAGAGCCTAGTGTGAGCATAGTCTTAAAGCCTAGTGTGAGTACAGTCTTAAAGGCTAGTGTGAGTACAGTCTTAAAGCCTAGTGTGAGTAGAGTCTTAAAGCCTAGTGTGAGTAGAGTCTTAAAGCTTAGTGTGAGCACAGTCTTAAAGCCTAGTGTGAGTACAGTCTTAAAGCTTAGTGTGAGCACAGTCTTAAAGCCTAGTGTGAGTAGAGTCTTAAAGCCTAGTGTGAGTACAGTCTTAAAGCCTAGTGTGAGTACAGTCTTAAAGGCTAGTGTGAGTATAGTCTTAGAGCCTAGTGTGAGCATAGTCTTAAAGCCTAGTGTGAGTACAGTCTTAAAGCCTAGTGTGAGTACAGTCTTAAAGCCTAATGTGAGTACAGTCTTAAAGCCTAGTGTGAGTAGAGTCTTAAAGCTTAGTGTGAGCACAGTCTTAAAGCCTAGTGTGAGTACAGTCTTAAAGCTTAGTGTGAGCACAGTCTTAAAGCCTAGTGTGAGTACAGTCTTAAAGCCTAATGTGAGTACAGTCTTAAAGCCTAATGTGAGTACAGTCTTAAAGCCTAGTGTGAGTACAGTCTTAAAGTCTAGTGTGAGTACAGTCTTAAAGCCTAGTGTGAGTAGAGTCTTAAAGCCTAGTGTGAGTAGAGTCTCACAGAGAACTCGTAGAGAACTGTAACTCACTCTTCAGTGATGATGTATCCGAAGTATCCGTCACGCTGGGGGCTGGAATATGTCGCCACATCCACCCTGAACTTCTCCTCCACACGCGCTCCTTTCTTCTCCACCTCCTCCTCCCCCACCATGTTCTTCTTCTGCGGTTCTTCTCTGGAGGAGCCTTCAGTACCATACAGCCACTTGTCCACCTCAGCATCCCCCAGATGACCCAGGTCCACAGTGTCTGGCTCCATCTTCTTCTTCATCAGGTCCAGCTTGGTTTGGGTGGTCCGGCTCTGGACGTTCTCCAGTCCGGCAGGTTTCTGACCTCCAGGAAAGTTTGGAAAGCCCAGAAACGGCTCTTCTGCTTGCGTATGGCCTGTAGACTTGGGGCCTGAGGTCCGGTCCAGGTACTCCAGCAGCTCGCTGATAAATCCCTTGTCCTGCACAGAGCAGAGAGAGGTGGTCAGAGTTAAAGGGTCAGTCCATGTTCATGCTGTCCTCCTGTCAGGATGAAGAATATCAGTAGCTGAGATAAAGCCGCCTGGACCAGCTCCAGCGTTAACCCTTTAACTGGAAGAGCCATACACGGTAAAAGGAGCTTCGCTGGTTCCTCCTAAAAGAAATGACTTTACATGGTAACAAGAACTAAACCAGTTTTATAGCAGATACTGAATAATTCATACTGTTTCTAATAAAGTGGCCAGTTAGTGGAAGTACAAGGTATGAGTTTCTACTAAAGTGGCCAGTTAGTGGAAGAACAGGGTAGGTGATTCCAATAAAATGGTCAGTTAGTGGAATTGCAAGGTTTGTGTTTCTAATAAAGTAGCCAGTTAGTGGAAGTACAAGGTGAGTGTTTCTAATAAAGTGGCCAGTTAGTGAAAGTAGAAGGTGGGTGTTTCTAATAAAGTGGTCAATTAGTGGAAGTAGAATGTGGGTGTTTCTAATAAAGTGGCCAGTTGGGGGAAGTAGAAGGTGGGAGTTTCTAATGAAGTGGCCAGTTAGTGGAAATACAAGATGGGTGTTTCTAATAAAGTGGCCAGTTAGTGGAAGTAAGAGTTAGGTGTTTCTAATAAAATGGCCAGTTAGTGGAAGTACAAGGTAGTTGTTTCTAATAAACTGGCCAGTTAGTGGAAGTACAAGGTAGTTGCTTCTAATAACCTGGCCAGTTAGCAGAATTACAAGGTGGGTGTTTCTAATAAAGTGGCCAGTTAGTGGAAGTAGAAGGTAGGTGTTTCTAATAAAGTGGCCAGCTAGTGGAAGTGGGTGTTTCTAATAAAGTGGCCAGCTAGTGGAAGTGGGTGTTTCTAATACATTCACTGTCATGTAATCGTCAGTCTCGGGGTCTGATTTGAAAATAGTTTTATTTCAGTAGACACTGCAGCGTCTGTAGCGTGTAGCCCCCCTCAGCCCCTCCTCTCCACCACACATTGATTTCTTTGTGGAAGAAACGGCACAATATCACATAATCACGCCGCTCCGTCTAGACAGGAGTCGAGTTCTGCTTACACGTCTTTCGAGATTAAGGAGAATTTCTTTACCTTTTCTTTGGACTTGGGGTCGCCTCGTTCAGACGGTCCCCCTGAAAAGAACAAGCACATAAAACTTCATTAACCAACAAAGATCAGCGTCCAGTCTTATTCACAGAGCTGCAGGTCTTCAATCCAGTCCAGCAGCACAGCAGCACCTGGTTCCTCTGGTTCCTCAGGTTCCTTTGGCTCCATCAGTTCATCAAGCAACTGAACTAGTTTACTCTGTAAACGTAGTTCAAATGAATCGTTCAGTAGTTTCTGAGTTCAGTATACCAAGTTCAATTATTACTACATGATTATGACTACTACATTTAGGTTCAGTTACTGAATAAATAATAGTAGATACAGAATATTTCATAGTACATGCTGAACAATTTATAGTAGATACTAAATTAGACAAGTTACTTAGAGTTGTAATAAAGTGTTAATAAAGGTAGAGTTGTAAAAAGTGGTAATAAGGTGAAGAGTGGTAATAAAGCTGTAATAAAAGCAAAAAGTAATAATAAACCTGTAATAATGGTAAAGACTTAAATTGTGAGAAAGCTGGAATAAATGTAAAGAGTTGTTTATTCTAGAGATGTAATAAAGTGGTAATAAATATGAAGCATTGTAATAAATCTAAAGAGTTGTGTATTCTAGAGATGTAATAAAGTGGTAATAAATATGAAGCATTGTAATAAATCTAAAGAGTTGTGTATTCTAGAGATGTAATAAAGTGGTAATAAATATGAAGCATTGTAATAAATGTAAAGAGTTGTTTATTCTAGAGATGTAATAAAATGGTAATAAATATGAAGCATTGTAATAAGTGTGAAGAGGTGTAGTAATGGCAAAACATTGTAATAAAGTTGTAATAGAAGTAAAGAGTTGTAATAAAGCTATAATAAAGGTAAAGAGGTGTCTAAAATCTGTATTAAGGTAGAGTTGTAATAAACCTCTAATAACTGTAAAGAGTTGCAATAAACCTGTAATAATGATTATGAGTTGTAATGAAGCTGTTTGCACATTTGAGTTATAGCAAACATGTAATAACAGTATAGAATTGCAATAAAGCTGTAATAACTGTTAATATTTGTAATAAAAGTAACGAGTTCGACTATAACTACAATAAAAATAGGAGTTGTAATAAACCTAAAATAACAGTAAAGAGTTATAATAAAGTTGTAATAAACATAATTTGTAATAATATTTGTAATAAATCTGTAATATGGTAATGAGTTTTATAGCTATAATAAAAGCAGAGAACACTAATAAACCTGTAATAACAGTAAGGAGTTGTAATAATACAGTAATAAATGTAAAGATTTGTAATAACAGTAATGAGTTGTATATCTGTAATAAAAGCAGAGAACACTAATAAACCTGTAATAACAGTAAGGAGTTGTAATAATACAGTAATAAATGTAAAGATTTGTAATAACAGTAATGAGTTGTATATCTGTAATAAAAGTAGAGAACACTAATAAACATGTAATAACAGTAAAGAGTTGTAATAATACAGTAATAAATGTAAAGATTTGTAATAAAGCTGTAATAAACATAGTGTGGATAATGTGAATAGCAAACATTCGCCTATTATAACTAATATTAACTAAGTACGTCTCAAACCTGTTCATAAAGAATTTAAATGGAATGTAAATGGAATGTAAATATATTTCTATGTAAAGTCTCAGTAACTATGTAATAAAGTATAAGTATTAAAACTAATATACTGACTCTAGGCGTATACACACAGTGATTATTAAAGCAGGACTCTGCAGGACTCTGGTTTGAAGCTCACGTGCAGGTGTTTAATTGAGATGCACCTTTAGGAGTGAGGCTTTCTCCAGCCGCTCGCTCCCGCTGTCCTTCCTCACCAGCTTCCTTCTTCATCCTTCGCTCTTCATCTTCCACGACTTCTCGACCTTTGACCCCCTCGCCTTTGTCCACCACCTGCAGGGCCTGAGCGATGACCTTCGAGAGCTGGTCCAGGTCACCCGCGGTCAGCGTGTCCACGTTCACACTCTGCTGGCCGAGCTGGTTCACCACACCCTGGATGAACTTCTCTGGAAAGAAGAGAGAATAAAAGAAGAACGTGAGTGAAAAGAGAAACAGAGTCAGCTTTTTTACTGGACAATCAAGTGAATACATGCAGAAACAAACGAATAAAGAGAGTAAGAAAAACAATAATCAATCAATAATTTACATTTACAATAAACTCAAAGACAAAACACGTAATAGATATTAAACCTGTTTATACGTCATGTAGTCACACTGCTCAATAACACAGGAAAACTGCACTGCTACTGTATAACAGCCTGGATTAAGTCTAGACCTGGACTACTAAATCAGTGGTGGTTCATTAGTGGGGCAGTGGTGGGCTGGACGTTGGGGAATCAGCTTTGTGAGGAAGGTCACTGGTTCCATCCCCTGAACTGACAGGACACGACTCAAGTTCCCCAACTGCTCCCCGGGTACTGTGGATAGGGCTGTGCGTGCTCACTGCCCCCTAGTGTTTGTGTGTGTGTTCACTAGAATGTGTGTATGTGGGTGTTTCATTGCCCCCTGGTGTTTGTGTGTGTGTTCACTAGAATGTATGTGGGTGTTTCATTGCCCCCTGGTGTTTGTGTGTGTATTCACTAGAATGTGTGTATGTGGGTGTTTCATTGCCCCCTAGTGTTTGTGTGTGTGTTCACTAGAATGTGTGTATGTGGGTGTTTCACTGCCCCCTATTCTGGGTTCATTACTGTCTGTGTATGTTTCATTGCCCCTAATGTGTGTCTTCACTAGTGTGTGTGTGTATATATGTGGGTGTTTCATTGCCCCCTAGTGTTTGTGTGTGTGTTCACTAGAATGTGTGTATGTGGGTGTTTCATTGCCCCCCTAGTGTTTGTGTGTGTATTCACTAGAATGTGTGTATGTGGGTGTTTCATTGCCCCCTAGTGTTTGTGTGTGTGTTCACTAGAATGTGTGTATGTGGGTGTTTCATTGCCCCCTAGTGTTTGTGTGTGTATTCACTAGAATGTGTGTATGTGTGGTGTTTCATTGCCCCCTGGTGTTTGTGTGTGTGTTCACTAGAATGTATGTGGGTGTTTCATTGCCCCCTGGTGTTTGTGTGTGTATTCACTAGAATGTGTGTATGTGGGTGTTTCATTGCTCCCTAGTGTGTGTGTGTGTTCACTAGAATGTGTGTATGTGGGTGTTTCATTGCCCCCTAGTGTTTGTGTGTGTGTTCACTAGAATGTGTGTATGTGGGTGTTTCATTGCCCCCTAGTGTTTGTGTGTGTGTTCAATAGAATGTGTGTATGTGGGTGTTTCATTACCCCCTAGTGTTTGTGTGTGTGTTCACTAGAATGTGTGTATGTGGGTGTTTCATTGCCCCCTAGTGTTTGTGTGTGTGTGTTCACTAGAATGTGTGTATGTGGGTGTTTCATTGCCCCCTAGTGTTTGTGTGTGTGTTCACTAGAATGTGTGTATGTGGGTGTTTCATTGCCCCTAGTGTTTTTGTGTGTGTTCACTAGAATGTGTGTATGTGGGTGTTTCATTGCCCCCTAGTGTTTGTGTGTGTGTTCAATAGAATGTGTGTATGTGGGTGTTTCATTGCCCCCTGGTGTTTGTGTGTGTGTTCACTAGAATGTGTGTATGTGGGTGTTTCATTGCCCCCTAGTGTTTGTGTGTGTGTGTTCACTAGAATGTGTGTATGTGGGTGTTTCATTGCCCCCTAGTGTTTGTGTGTGTGTTCACTAGAATGTGTGTATGTGGGTGTTTCATTGCCCCCTAGTGTTTGTGTGTGTGTTCACTAGAATGTGTGTATGTGGGTGTTTCATTGCCCCCTAGTGTTTGTGTGTGTGTTCTCTAGAATGTGTGTATGTGGGTGTTTCATTGCTCCCTAGTGTTTGTGTGTGTGTTCACTAGAATGTGTGTATGTGGGTGTTTCATTGCCCCCCAGTGTTTGTGTGTGTGTTCACTAGAATGTGTGTATGTGGGTGTTTCATTGCCCCCTAGTGTTTGTGTGTGTATTCACTAGAATGTGTGTATGTGGGTGTTTCACTGCCCCCTAGTGTTTGTGTGCGTGTTCACTAGAATGTGTGTATGTGGGTGTTTCATTGCCCCCTGGTGTTTGTGTGTGTATTCACTAGAATGTGTGTATGTGGGTGTTTCATTGCTCCCTAGTGTTTGTGTGTGTGTTCACTAGAATGTGTGTATGTGGGTGTTTCACTGCCCCCTATTCTGTGTTCATTACTGTCTGTGTATGTGGGTATTTAATGCCCCCTAGTGTGAGTGTGCGTTCATTAGTGTGTGTATGCAGGTGTTTCATAGCCCCTAGTGTGTGTGTATATGTGGGTGTTTCACTGCCCCCTAGAGTGTGTTCACTAGTGTATGTGTATATATGTGGGTGTTTCACTGCCCCCTAGTGTGTGTGTGTGTTCACTAGTATATGTGTATATATGTGGGTGTGTCGCTGACCTCTAGTGCGTGTTCACTAGTGTGAATGTATATGTAAATGTTTCACTGCCCCTAGTGTGTCTTCACAAGTGTGTGTGCATATGTAAGTGTTTCATTGCCCCCTAGTGTGTGTGTGTGTTCACTAGTGTGAATGTATATGTGAGTGTTTCACTGCCCCCTAGTGTGTGTTTTCACTAGTGTATGTGTATATATGTGGGTGTTTCACTGCCCCCTAGTGTGTGTGTGTGTGTTCACTAGTGTATGTGTAAATATGTGGGTGTTTCACTGCCCCCTAGTGTGTGTGTGTGTGTGTGTGTGTGTGTGTGTGTGTGTGTGTGTGTGTTCACTAGTGTATGTGTATATATGTGGGTGTTTCACTGCCCCCTAATGTGTGTGTTCACTAGTGTGTATGCATAAGTGAGGGTTTCACTGCCCCCTAGTGTGTGAGTTTTCACTAGTGTTTGAGTGTTTACTAGCGTGTTCACTATTTCATTTACTAATTGAACCACAGATACTGTTTGTGAGTTTAGGTTTAGGATTAATCTTTGCTTTAGAATCTTGACTCTCTGGTATTCTCCTTGTGGCTCGCTCCTGGACTGCCCAGTGACGCAGATCTTACCGTCCACTGAGCTGAGGGGGTCTTTATGAGCGGGACGGCTCGCTCCAGACCTGAACAGCAGCTTGTCTATTCTGGGCTTGGGAGGCTGTCGGGGAGCTCCTGGAGGATTTCCTCCTTCAGGAGGCGCTGTACGCTGAAGATTGAAGTACTGCAACTTTCCCTGAGACGGACTCGTAAGCTCTGGCTTTGGTCTGGACCGGAACTGCTGCAGATCTGAGAGCTGACCGGTGTGATCTGGATCTAGTGTGGATACGAGAGCTACAGACAAAAACATCACATCACAGTTACAGAGCTTCACAGGGCAGCACTACTTAAAGAGGCACTCGGACCAGAATTAAAACTACACTTTCTCTACTGAAATCCCGTCCAGAGTGAAGCCCCAGTGGTCTAGAGTGAGACTGTCCAGTTTAAAGACTGGTAAAGACACTTTCTCATCATGTACCATGAAGGTATATTACACACCTATCTATATACTGACAACTGAAGAATAATAACCAGGCTGCTCACATGACTAATGTTAATGTTATATGTATATATATGAATATCAGTCCTACCAGATAGGGATGCCGGGCGTGGAGGGGGCTGTTTAGAGTTCGGCCGAGGTGGCAGGAGAGAGACGGAGGACAGCGGAGGCGGCTTTTCTCTGGGCTCCATGTAGTAATCCATCATTTTCACCTTCTCATCACCTTTAAACTGGAGAAAACACCATCAACACATTAACAGTACGTCCACTAACTGGCCACTTTATTAGAAACACCCACCTTCTACTTCCGCTAACTGGCCACTTTGTTATAAACACCTACCTTCTACTTCCACTAACTGGCCACTTTATTAGAAACACCTACCTTCTACTTCCACTAACTGGCCACTTTATTAGAAACACCCACCTTCTACTTCCGCTAACTGGCCACTTTATTAGAAACACCCACCTTCTACTTTCACTAATTGGCCACTTTATTAGAAGCACCAACCTTCTACTTCCACTAACTGGCCACTTTATTAGAAACACCCACCTTCTACTTCCGCTAATTGGCCACTTTATTAGAAACACCCACCTTCTACTTCCGCTAATTGGCCACTTTATTAGAAACACCCACCTTCTACTTCCACTAACTGGCCACTTTATTAGAAACACCAACCTTCTACTTCCACTAGCTGGCCACTTTATTAGAAACACCCACCTTCTACTACTACTGACACTGACATGATAGTCACCAGAGAGAAGCTCATTCAGACGGCGTGCTCTAAAAAGTTTTTTCTATAAATAAACACTTTAAAATTCTCTTTTTTTCAAGTGTTTTTTTTATGTAGCTCTTGTTTTTATTGAAGTTTATGAATAGAAGTTTATAAATAATTAATTCAATTATTTTTTAATAATTAAATAATTAATTCAATTCTGCATTTAAACAGTAAATATACTGAAATATACTAAACGGTATGTGTGGTGTGTTGGTGTTTCAGTAGCTGATGGTATGAGATGCTGATACTGGACTACTTCAGTAAACAGGATACACCACTGAATCAGAACACACTAGAACTTATAACAGTCTAATTAAATACTGCTGCTCTCGAGCATCCAGACTGAGACACATCTGTAAAAATACAATTAGAATCAATTTCAGACCACCTCCAAATGTGAGTCCATGTGGTTTGTCGCTATGCAGATCGCCAGAAATCGGATTACAGCATACAGTGTGAACAAGCCTTTAGAGGTACAGTATTAAAATCAGTTTAACTGTAATGTAATGATGGAAAATGTTACTGTAGGAATGAATCATGACTGTTTCTGGAACAGAGGACGTGGAAGAAGGGGGTCTTTAAAACACACGGTTTGAGGTATTTAAGTTTCTGTGCTGTCACCACACATTGAAGCAGCTGCTGAGTGTTTGTGGGAAAGTGAAGGTTTGGATTGGTAGCTGTGTTTCAGCTGAAGAGGTGAATACGGGAAGTCCATCTCGAATTTATGCACTAAAGCTTCTCGAGCTGCGGCGGCGCGTCCTCAGCGAGCGGCGCTCCGGAATCCCAGTGAGAACGAATATCTGATATAAAGGGCTTCTCTCCAGTCCTGCACAGTCCCTGGCTTATTCAGACACTGGGACGGCGGGGTGGACACACACACACACACACACACACACACACACACAGAGAGAGCCTCCTAGAGCACTACGGGGTCCTACTGTTCATTAGTGCTGTGAACTTTTCAACTCCTTCAGGCTTTCAGCTCAGAGACAGCTGTTTGCAGCCCTCAGTGAAGTCACTGAGGCTTTATGAGAACAAACCTGATTCAATATTAATATTTTAATATTCAGTTAATTACTTATTCAGTATCATCACTCTCCAAAGAAACACCTGTATCTCCAAAATATCTACTTTACAGGAGAGGCCAGAAACCTTCTTCACTTTCAATGTAAGTCAATGGAACCAGATTTTTTTCCAAGCTATTTTGGAGCATTTCTATTGGTCCGTTCAGTGATACATCATTTTTCTAAAAAACAAAACTTAAAACGTGGCCTGTGCAAAAACAAAAATCCAATATTACACTAAGGTGGTGGTGTTGTGTTAGTAGTGTGTGTTGTGCTGGTGTGAGTGGATCAGATACAGCAGTGCTGCTGCTGGAGTGTTTAAACACTGTGTCCACTCACTGTCCACTCTATTAGACATTCCTACTACTGGCTGGTCCACCTTGTAGATGTAAAGTCAGAGACAGTAGCTCATCTGCTGCTGCACAGTTTGTGTTCCTCTAGCTCTTCATCAGAGGACACAGGACGCCGCCCACAGGACACTGCTGTCTGGATAGTTTTGGTTGGTGGACGATTCTCAGTCCAGCAGTGACACTGAGGTGTTTAAACACTTCAGCAGCAGCACTGCTGTGTCTGATCTACTCACACCAGCACAACACACACCAACTTACACACCATCACCATGTCAGTGTCACTGCAGTGCTGAGAATGACCCACCTCTGTGGTGGTCCTGTGGGGATCCTGATCATAAAAGAACAGAGTAATAAAGTATACAGAGAATCAGATGAACTACAGTCTGTAAGTGGAGGTCCTGTATGATCAGTGGAGCTGATACAGTGGACAGTGAGTGGAGGTCCTGTATGGTCAGTGGAGCTGATACAGTGGACAGTGAGTGTAGATACAGTCTGTAAGTGGAGCTCCTGTATGGTCAGTGGAGCTGATACAGTGGACAGTGAGTGTAGATACAGTCTGTAGGTGGAGCTCCTGTATGGTCAGTGGAGCTGATACAGTGGACAGTGAGTGTAGATACAGTCTGTAAGTGGAGCTCCTGTATGGTCAGTGGAGCTGATACAGTGGACAGTGAGTGTAGATACAGTCTGTAAGTGGAGCTCCTGTATGGTCAGTGGAGCTGATACAGTGGACAGTGAGTGTAGATACAGTCTGTAGGTGGAGCTCCTGTATGGTCAGTGGAGCTGATACAGTGGACAGTGAGTGGAGATACAGTCAGTAAGTGTATGGTCAGTGGAGCTGGAGGAGCAGATGAACAGAAGCTCGAGGACGTACAGTGGGCGGAGCTGAAGACTAATGCTGTGACAGCAAAGAGACGGCTAGCTTACCTTCCCTGGAAGGCTCTGTTTGGAGGAAGTGACATCAGCGGGCAGAAAACCCAGTTCCTGTAGGTAACTCTCCAACGTCCTGCCGAACAGAGCTTCATCCCCCTTCAGCTTCCTGTTCCTACCGTCAGCCTGAGCCCTGAGTAGAACACCAATACGAGTGAAACGTTCTGTAAGACTGGTGGAGCACACTCAGCTCACCATTTCACCAGACACCGTTCAGAACGTTCACCAGGGTCTATAACGAGAACTAGGTCAATACAAAACCACACACTGACCACACACACACACCCACACACACCCACACACACAAGAACATACACACACACACACTAGTGAACATACACACGAGAGGCCAGTAAAACACCCACATACACACACACACACCCACACACACCCAAACACACCCACACACTACTGAACATACACCCACACACACCCACACACACTAGTGAACATACACACACACACACACACACACACACACACACACACACACACACACACACACACACACTAGAGAACATACACACTAGGGGGCAGTGAAACACCACATACACACACGCTAGTGAACACCCACACTAGGGGGCAATGAAACACCCACCCACACACTAGAGGGCAAAGAAACATCCAAAGACACATGCACACTAGGGGCCAGTAAAACAACCACATACACACACACTAGTGAACATACTCACAATGGGGCCAGTAAAACAACCACATAGAAATGCACTAGTGAACATACTCACAATGGGGGCCAGTAAATCAACCACATACACACACACACTAGTGAACATACTCACAATGGGGGCCAGTAAAACAACCACATACACACACACTAGTGAACATACTCACAATGGGGTCCAGTAAAACAACCACATAGAAACGCACTAGTGAACATACTCACTTGGGGCCAGAAAAACAACCACATACACACACACTAGTGAACATACTCACAATGGGGTCCAGTAAAACAACCACATAGAAACGCACTAGTGAACATACTCACTTGGGGCCAGAAAAACAACCACATACAAACACACTAGTGAACATACTCACAATGGGGGCCAGTAAAACAACCACATAGAAACGCACGAGTAAACATACTCACTAGGGGCCAGTAAAACAAGCACATACACACACACTAGTGAACATACTCACAAGGGGGCCAGTAAAACAACCACATACACACACACTAGTGAACATACTCACTAGGGGCCGGTAAAACAACCACATAGAAACGCACAAGTGAACATACTCACTAGGGGGCAGGGAAACCCCCACACACACCCACACCCACACACACACACACACACACACACACTAGTGAACATACAAAGGGGCAGAGAAACATACACACTAGGGGGCAGTGAAACACCCATACACACACACACACACTAGTGAACATACACACGAGGGGGCAGTGAAACACCCATATACACACACACTAGTGAACACACACACACACACTAGGGGGCAGTGAAACACCCACACCCATATATACACACACACACTAGTGAACATACACATAAGGGGGCAGTGAAACACCCACACCCATATACACACACACACACGAGGGGGCAGTGAAACACCCACACTAGGGGGCACACCAGCAACCTTCTAATCACAAGGCTGGTTCGCTAACCTCCAGCCTGCGACTGACCCATAGTACACAATGTACACAGCCTGGGACTGCAGTGTTATTTACAAATGATGGCTAACAGTGCTAATACATCTTTCATACTACACTGGAATACAAATTAAACTGATAGCATTGAGAACCTCCTTAACAGTACCTGCTCTGTGGTGGTCCTGTGGGGGTCCTGACCACCAGGGTAACAGAGTGTAGAACTCATATTGATTATATTCAATAAAATTCTAAAACAACGTCCCTGCTAAACCAAACTCACCTGGAGCTGAAAGCTGGAAAGGTGTTGCCGAGACGCCGCACAGGAATCTTAGGCAGCACTAACAGCTCCCTGGAGATGACCTGTTGGGTGATGTCATCCTGCCAGGTGTAACCTGCCGTCAAACAAACGGAGACAAGAAGGTGAGCAATAGACCACAAACTGGAAAGCAAAAGAAAGAGACCCTCATTAGGAGCGTCAGTGGAGGAACAGAGTCCAGAATGAAATGTCGCTCAGTTCTTTGTATGTGAGTATTTGGGATGCATTTCAATGGACGACCTGAAGAATCTACAGCTGCAATGCAAACTATTTCTATTCACTATGTTCACTACCTTCATGCCGTTTCACTCTCATTCCACTGTAATGAAGACTGAGATCTGGGTTACACAACTAGACACCACCGGTATTGTACCAAATATCATTGTAAGACTTATAAAAATAATAAAAATGGTACACATTGGGTCTGATTACATGCATGTTTGGTGATCGGATCAGGTTCAGATTTCACTTGCGGCAGGGATGCATTGTGCACAGATTCCTGTCGGCTCACGTTTGTCACATCTTTTAGGCTACGTCCCAAACATCTTGAAAAGCCACAATCTTGAAAGCCGCCATATTGGATCAAGGGCATGTTTTTCCAATGGGAAGGTGATCGTGTAGCAGATCAAAGAAGACCAGAATTGTCTCAGAAATTCATTGGTGCAATCAGATTTGCAATTTCTCCTGAGGTTCAAACATTATCAAAAGTTATTAACACAACATTGCAACAACAACCACATCAACATAGAACATCATATTCAGTGTTCTGCGCCTTCAGATCTGTGTTCACCACCTTCGCTTGAGGACCCCCCCACAGATGCTTAATTGGGTTCAGGTCTGGAGACACACCCTCAGCTTCCTCAGCAAGGCAGTTGTTATCTTGGAGGTGTGTTTGGGGTCATTATTATCGCTGTGTATTGGCAAGAACCTGACAATACGATACATATCGTGATACAGTGCTCACGATTCAATATATCATGATATATCGCGATACTGCAAGTAAAGTGATATATTGTGATTTTTCAAATCCTACTATTTAAAACATACCACTGTATGTACAGGTTTACTAAAGCTTACAATAGCACTGCGTCCTTGTGCTGCGTGTTAATGTTGGAGTGGAGCTGAAAATGGATTACAACACTGCCATCTAGAGGTTTAAACGCAACACACAATGATTCACTGTCTGCCCGGAATCTGTGTATCGATATTGTGTTTTTGAGAATCAATATAGTATCACTAAACAAAATATCCCGATATTCGATATTTTCAATATTTTCTCTGCCATGCAGCCCAGTTTCCAAACGGAGGGGATCATGGTCTGCTTCAGAACGTCACAGTACATGTTGGAATTTATGCTCCCCTCACTGAACTGCAGATCCCTAGTGCTGGCAGCACTCATGCCCCTGAGCCCATGATGCTAGCCCCAGCATGCTTGACTGTAGGCAAGACACAGTTATCTTGGTACTCCTCACCAGGGCGCCGCCACACATGCTGGACTTTAGGTTGGTCTGGTCAGATTATGGGGCATGGTTCCAGTAATCCACCTAGCGGTTCAGATAGGAATTGCAGGGAGCCGGCCAGAGGGGGGTTTACGAAGTTCTACGTGAAACGCTAAGGCTATAAAACGCTGGAAATACAAAAATTAGGCTCATTGTTTAACGCCATCGATCGGCTCTCGGGATCGTATACATTGGAGAAATATCGGCCGATACCGATACATTGCCGATCAATCCTTCCATCTCTTTTACAGACTGTAGTTCATCTGATTCTCTGTATACTTTATTACTCTGTTCTTTAACCATCAGTGGAGCTGATAAAATAGGGAGATGTTGTAGAAACCAGGAGGTGGTTTTAATGTCATGGCTGTTTGGTGTATATACATCCATTCATTATCTTCCACTTTATCCCGCTAGTTGGGGTCACAGGGGGGAGCTGGAGCCAATCCCAGCGTCATCGGGTGAAGGCGGGGTACACCATAGACAGGTTGCCAGTCCACGGCCAACACACACTCACGCACATACAGTTTAGAGTGAGGATCCTAACATGTATGTGTTTGGACTGTGGGAGGAAACCGGAGTACCCGGAGGAACCCACTCAAACACAGAGAGACCATACACACTCCACACAGAACCACCCGGACCGGGAATTATAATTGGGTATTTTCGTACTTGAGTATATTTGTCATTAAGTATCATTACTCCATCACTGTAAACAAATATTACAAGTTGACGTCTGTAAATATGAATTAGCTGAAAAGGTTCCGCCTCATTTGCTTTATTTTTCAGACGAGCTGAAGGTAAATGTGTGTCCTCACTGCTGTCACTGTCTGTAGTTGGTCTGCAGTGCAGCGGCTAACACTGTATTCAGTATTCATCCACCCGCCTCCGATATCCCGCTGCGCTCAACCCACACCTGCCTCCTGGCAGCGCTGCCCAGCGTCTCTGCCTCATGTAATGATTCAGTCGGTCAGCTGGAACCACCACAGAGAACAGCAGGACCAGACCAGCCAGAGCGCCACCAGCGCAACTCCAGCAACGCCCAGGCAGGCGGCCCGTTAACCCATCCGGGCCTAGCTGCGTCCCGGCGACCATCAAAGGCTGCATTCCAGCACATCCCGGAATTCCAGTTCAGAGAGGGAAATACGTGCTGCCCTCACAGGCCACGTTCTCCGTCTTTCCCTGGCCATTCAGACGTTCCTCCGGAAGGAATTTCGCTCCGCTGTATCCGGCCGCTCGTGTCTGAGATGGTTCTCGGTGTTCGGATGGTGCTCAGGGGCCACAGGCTGCTGATTGGGATCACTGCTATAAGGAGGGATCGGAGCATAGCAACAGCGCTCGAGAGCATCTCCTAAAGCCGACAGGGACGCGCCCTCATTAGCCCTCTATCGGCGCCGCACATCCGCCGCTGATAATCCATTTACATGGCAACCCGGGGAAGGGCTTAGCGCGGTGTCACATTTATCAGCAGTGCTTTGCAGCGAGGCCGAAACCGGGAAACACCTGAACCTGTGAGGCCCCAGTTCTGGAAGAATCCCAGTAGCAGCAGGAACGGTTGGGGTCATGAGGGGGTTTATATTTACTGGCCACTTTATCGGAATGCCCCCCACCCCCCACCCCCACGCCTTATTGCTGCAGCTTATTGGTGGAGAATGAAACCCATATGCAGGGATTGATTAATGTGTGTGTTTCACAACCCCCTAGTGTAGATGTTCACTAGTGTGTGGGCGTGCCCATGTTTCATTGACCCTAGTGTGTTTGTTCACCAGTATGTGTGGGTTTTCACAGCGCCCTAGTGTGTATATTCACTACTATGTGTGTATGTGGGTGTTACACTGGCCCCTAGTGTGTATATTTTCTAGAGTGTGTGTGTCTGTGTGTTCAATAGTGACTGAGTGTGTTTCACTGCCTCTAGTGTATTTGTTCACTAGCGTTTGCGTGTTTGTTTATGTGGGTGGTTCTCTGCCCCAGTGTGTGTTTCACTGGCCTAGTGAGAGTGTGTGTGTGTTCACTCGTGAGTGTGTGTCTATGTGGGCATTTCATTGCCCCTAGTGTTTGTTCACTAGTGTGTGTGTGTGTTTCAGTGCACTTAGTGTGTGTTTCACTGTCCCTAGGGAGTATGTGTGTGTTTGTTCACTACTGTGTGTGCATGTGAGTGTTTCACTGCCCCTAGCATGTTTGTTCACCACTGTGTGTGTGTGGGTTTTCACTGCCCCTAGAGTGTTTGTTCACTAGTGTGTGTGTGTGTGTGTGTGTTGGGGGGGGGGGGGGGGGGGTGGGGGTGGGGGGGGTCCTATTCCTCTGTTCTAAATTCTGAAACACCGCAGCTCACACAGTCTCCAGCTCCGCGTACTGATCAACGTTACTGACCAAAGTGGACACACACACGGCAGCAGACTGGAAAAAGACAGAGGGGTGGGGGGTGGGGGTGGGCGATTGATGTTTAGTTTGAGGGGGTTAACACTAAGAGAAACAGGGAGAAGGTCCTGACAGAACCTGGGACCACGGACAGCGTCGTCATGGCCCGAGTCAGTCTTGAGTAAACTGGGCCTCTAATGGGCAGCCAGAGCCGTGAGAACCTTCCCCTCTCGTCCCGCCTCGGGGTCGCGCCGCCACGTCGCCTCCAGAAATGAATCTTCTAGAAATGACCCACCATTAATTAACACGGGTAGCGGCGGGCAGGAGCCGACAGCTTCCCGAGCTCGGCCAATCTGTTTCAGCTACGACACATTAATCAAACCGGAGACGTCTGGACCTTCAGAGCGTTGGCAGCACCGCTAGCCGCCGCCTGACGCCTCTGGTGATTTGGTTTCGAGCGGAGATCATCCTGCTTTTAAGGTGGAGGTGCTGCTGCTGTTGTTGTTGTTTCCCTCCGGTCAGCTGACGGGGACTGGAAGTCTACCCGAGGCTGGGAAGTACAAGCCTGACACTCCGATCCAATTAAAGGAAGCGGATGGATTGTTTACACTCTTCTAAGAGCCTGAGTGCACGGAGAGAGAGCGCCGCAACCCCAAAGAGCATGAAAGACCACGCGTCGCCCAAGAACACGCGTCCCAGTCACGACTAGTTCCCGGCGACAAAGGAATAATTCCCAGACATTATGCGGGCTGGAGTCTTGCCGCTTGTGAGGAATATTGATCAAAGCTTCGAGCGGCCCTCAAAGCCGGCGGCCCTAAAGTGCCTGCGATTCAGGTGAAACCATCAAAAAGCCGCTTGCGTGCTTACTCCTCAATCTAAGACGCGCCACATGAATTCATGATCAAACGAGGCAAGCAGCTCGCGAAAGCACGGCCAGGTGCGGCCGCAGCTTGACCCGCTAATCGAGCGCCGGCTAAAATGCGCCGCAGCTGCCGCGAGAAGGTCCCGGACCCCAACGCATTAATAGTCATTCTGCTAGCATCACCACCACCACCATCCTCCTCATCATCATCCTCATCATCCAGAGCCGCTCTCCCTCCTACGCGCTCCACGCTGACCCGACCCGCAGCAGCTGCAGCTGCCTCGCCTCTACGGCCGCCCAAACAAAGCGCCGCCGGTTTTTCCGCTAGTCAAACATCTGCGTGGCCGAGTCCTCCAGAGAGGCAGAGAGAGGGGGCTTCTGGGTACCGGGGGCTGTCTTTCAACGGCGCCCGTGTAAAACGGTTTGTTGCCGGAGAACAGATGCGGCGAGGCAGATAAATAAATAATTCCATATTCATGAACACTCCGCTGAGGAATTCGCCGGCTGATACAGCCGGAGCCGCCAGAGCCGCCGCCGCTGCTGACATTTAGCATCGCGGAAGGCCACAAACGGCCCCTTAGCAAAAACCTTGACAAACTCTTGCGAAGGCCTTGGATGCACAGCTACAGCTACGGCTCACACTTGGCTACAGATTCAGCAGATTTCTTACAGCCTGTCAGGCTACATGCCTTCGCTGAGGAGAAGAGAAAGAAAGGGAAAGAACGAAACGCTGGCTGGATTTTACTGGGATTAAACTTCTACACACTGTACTTCTGTGGCATATACAGTATTTGGGGGGGTTAATTCACCAAACTATAATAACCATGGGATTAAAACAAGTCTGGATTACCAAAGAAAGGAAACTAACACTGTCAGATCTTTGACATAACCAGAAACTGGACCAACCATCTATTCCCACTGCCCAGAAACCTGATGTGAGAGACTGGCCATTAGGACAGTTCCCAGTGGGGCAATATGTGTGTATGTAGTATAGTGTAGTATAGTGTTGGGGTGGGGTGGGATGATCACTGTGGTTGTATTGGGGTGAAGTTAGTTTCCAGTCCAGGTTTGGTTATCAGTACATGTGAAATTTAATGCTTATGTTTTTGTGAAGTATACAGTATGTGGAGGATGAATTTGCCAAATTATGATAACAATGCAATCCCAATAAGTCTGGATGACCAAAGGAAGGATGTGTAGATTCTCCATGTCTGATTCCATTCACAGTCATTGGCTGGGCCAACCCTATACTATTTCCATTGCCATTCCAAAAACCTGATGTGCTGGTCAGTCGCAGTGATGGACTGGCCATAGGGACAGTTCCCAATAGGTAAGTCTAGATGACCAAAGAGAGGATGTGTAGAATCTCCATGTCTAGATTTCATTCACAGGCAAATGGTTGACATAACTGGAAACTGGACTCGCTTTCTGGGCCAACCAACTATTTCCATTGCCCAGAAACCTGATGTGATGGTTAGTTATGGACTGGCCATTGGGACAATTCCCAGTGGGCCACTGTGTGTAGTGTTGGGGGGGTCACTGTGGTTGTATTGGGGTAAAAGTTAGTTTCCAGTCCAGGTTTGATTATGTATACATGTGACATTTAATGCTTGAGTTTTTTAATACAATCCAAACTTATACACACTGCACTCCTGTGACATGTACAGTCTTTGAGAGTTCAATTTGCCAAATTCTAATAACAAAGGGATTTAAAAATCCCCATCAAGTCTGGATTACCAAAGAGAGGAAACAAACACAATCAAATAGTTGACATAACTGGAAACTGGCCTCGCTTTCTGGGCCAAGCATCTATTCCCATTGCCCAGATGGTTAGTTATGGGCTGGCCATTGGGACAATTCTTAGTGGGCCACTGTGTGTAGTGTTGGGGGGGGTCACTGTGGTTGTATTGGGGTGAAGTTAGTTTCCAGTCCAGGTTTGATTATGTATACATGATACTGATGTGATGGACTGGCCATTGGGACAGTTCACAGTGGGCCAATATGTTTGTGTGTATAGTGTAGTATAGTATAGTATAGTGTAGTGTTGGTGGCCGGTGGGTCACTGTGGTTGGTATTGGGCTGTAGTTAGTTTTCAGTCCAGGTTTGGTTCTCGGTACATGTGAAATTTAATGCTTGAGTATTTTTTCCAATAAGTCTGAATGACTAGATTTCAGTTTCTGGGAAAACCATCTTTTCCCACTGCCCAGAAGCCTGATGTGATGGACTGGCCATTGGGACAGTTCCCAGTGGGCCACTGTGTGGGTGATTCTACTGTCTCCAGAATTAAAATAACGTCTCCTCTTAATTTCCTTTACTTCTGCTTGATGAGCTGACATCCTGTTAGAGCAACTGGGATTAAAAAAAAGCCTGGATTACCAAAGAAAGGGAACAAACACTGTCAAATGGTTGACATAACCAGAAACTGGACTCGCTTTCTGGACCGACCATCCATTCCCATTGCCCAGAAACCTGATGTGATAGACTGGCCATTAGGACAGTTCCCAGTGGGCCAATATGTGTGTATGTAGTATAGTGTAGTATAGTGTAGTATAGTGTTGGGGTGGGATGGTCATTGTGGTTGTATTGGGGTGAAGTTAGTTTCCAGTCCAGTTACAGTTTGAGCAGCTGTAACTCAGTTCCTGAGAACTGACGCTCAGTTTGTTCACGTTGCTCTCAGATGGATAAAGTCTTTTGTGTCTGACTCTTATTTCAGTCGTATTTACATAAGAAAAGTCCAAGATCTCGTTTTCTCGTCTCAGGTATCTACCAGCAGTCTATCACTGGAGAAGAAGAACAACTCCAGCTTTTCTCATTTATCTCTGAAACATTCTGCAATTAATTGCTTATGTTATCTCCTGCTTTGTCCTAAGAGGGGTTCAGGAATCAGTGAGCCCTCATTAATACGACACTGAGCACCGCGTTATTTCTCTCGAGACCTATGAAAGACATTTGGTGTGTTTTCAGTAGGCCTGAACAAAACACTGCTGTGTGTGTTATGTGTTTGTGTTTTTGTACATTTTCAGGACAGAACATGTCCAGAGAACCTACAGGAGCGACACAATGGTCCACACTGCTTCAGACACTACAGACAGGTTTACAATCTTACAACATATGGATTATATCAATGCTGTCCAATGAAAAACAAGCATCTCCAAAATTGTAACTTTGCTGCTGCACAGTTTGTGTTCCTTTATTGCAAGTGTCACTAATAGGCGGACAGTGGTCTGGATCCGGAACCAAACGTTGTTCCCCCAGCTAATACACTGGACAGTGTGTCGAGTATAGAGGATTCAGTGACAGTTCTATAGATTGCATTGATGGGAGAGGTCAGTGGAGAATGGATAGACTGGCTCCAGCTGTCAGAAAGGCTAGCGTAACTAAGGAACCAGCTCAGCTTGGTCCTTTTTTAACCACACCTATCAAAGCTAGAGCTTCAGAATCCAAATCTCGTTGAGTATGTTACACACACAGTTTCCTGGGGGTCCCGGACACTGCAAATAGAGAAGCGCTCACATAGTCGGTCAGCATCAGTGAGGCTGAAATGATGAACTTCACGTTTATGGTCACTGCTCCTTCCACCCAGACTCTCGACCACACACACGTCAGAGCACATTAAACCCACTCCAGCAGATTCTAGCAGAGCACACAGCGACGACCGGCCGTGAATACACATCAGCATATCAGGGAGTCGCAGCCGGCCAACGTCCCCCCGCCTGTGTTTGTAGGACAATATTGGAGGTTCCACGTCTTCCACCGGGCGACAGTCCCCTCTTATCCAGTTTGTTTTCAATTTTAATTGTCCAGTATTAACACGTTGGCCAACACGAGTGCAGCAAAACATCTGCTCTGAGATTAATGGAAGTGGACTTGTCGAGTAAATAAAGCCTCTGCTGCCCTTTTCTATTAATACATTCACTACACGCGTGCCATTTCAGCTTATTGTCCAGGACAAAGGCAGGACATTTGTAATTAGTGACAGACTTAATAGGCTGACCTTTCGATGGTGGTCAAACCGGGGTCAACTCTCATCACTGTTGTGGAATTATTCAAGAGTAGATCTTAACACCATGCAATGAACTCGTCTACAGCAGGATGGTCCCAGTTAAAGTTCGTGACTCTGACACAGTCTCAGCTTCTCTTTTAGATAAAGGCAGGAGATCTGGGGGTTCATGGACACAGAGGTTTATGGTAAACTGAGATGTTGGTGCTGTTGTTCCACCACTTCACGCCATCACACAGGTTTGTTGACGGTGGAGTGGGGGGAACCCAGTGTCTCAGGGTGGTCTCATGTCCATGTTCTTCTGGTTCTCTGCTTTTAGTTTAGGCTGTTATAGTTAGATCTGCCGGAGTCGCCAGCCCTGAAATTCTGAATATTCATATTCTCTACAGTCTTACTCCCGAGCCCAACTAACTCTCTCTTTACTCTTCCTGAGGTAATGACTGTCCTCCCATCTGTTGAACGCTGTTGAAGGTCTGACCATCAGGGCCTCCTCCCCACCATCACCAGCCAGCTCTCCTGTCCATCTGTGTCTACTGCTACACCCTCAGTTACATCACTGTGCCATCCAGATGCACCAGCATTGGGATAGGATGGGACTGTTTCAGCTCCGCCCACTTTACATAAAGACTCAGTCAGAGACTGCCTCAGTCAGAGGCTGCCTCCACCTGTGCAGCTTCTAAAGCTTTGCTATCCAGATTTCAAACAGAGACTCTTTTCTTTGGTGTTTAGTTTATTAAACTGTAAATACTGTTTGATCAGAGGAGGATGGGTCTCCCCTTGTGAGTCTGGTTCCTCCCAAGGTTTCTTCCTCCAGTCTGAGCAAGGTGTTCTCACCACTGTTGCCTCTGGTTTGCTCTCTGGGGGATATATGTTGTAACTGTCTGTTTTCAAACTTCTGTAAAGCTGCTTTGAAACAACATTATTGTAAAAAGCGCTACACAAATAAACTTGACTTTACACTCTTTACACTTTAGCTGATGACGAGTGTTTATAGTACCTGAATAACGTTGACTCCAAATTCTCTGCACAGTACTTTCACAGCCTCGACGAGGCAGCTGATGAACGTAGCACTTTGCATCTTCTCTCTCTTTTCTTAGCTCTCTGGTGAAGAACATATCCAACATAAAGTTTACTAGAGCCTGGTTCCAATTACTTGTTAGCCACGCTGGCCTTGCAGCTTCAGTGTAGCTGTTAAACTGTTTATGCCAAGTTCTTGTCGAGCAGCACGAGTCTACCTCTAGAGGCAGCTTAAGCTTAGAGTACTTTATTTATATATTCCTTCCATGTGCGAGGAAAGGATGGAGCAGAGACAGCCTTCAACTAAGCCAGCAGTTCATGCAGAAGTTGCTGAAGAGATCTCCATTATTAGCAGTAAATGGAACAATTGGTGTCAGAAGTGGGGTCACCATTTCTTATAGTGTGCACAGCATTGACAAAATGGCAGAGTGAACATAGCACTTCGGCCTGAAGAGTGTATCTGGTGTAAAGTCGGGAAAAATAGAGGCAACAGCAAAGTTAGCAAAAAACATAACTTGATGCTAATTGTTGGAGCGCAAGCTTGTCAGCCACTTTAACCTGGCAGCTCAGGCTTCGAGTATCCTGTATACATATTACTATGTGTGAGGCGAGGCAAAGTCCATGCAGAGTCTGTTCGACCTCCGTTAAAAGTGGTAAACGACAAAATTGGTGTCAGAAGTGGGGTCACCATTTCTGATAGTGTGCACAGTATTTTCACAGCCTTGACAAAACAGGTGAGTGAACGTAGCACTTCGGCCTGAAGCGTGTATCTGGTGTAAAGTCGGGTAGAATAGAGACAACAGCAAAGCCATTAGCAATAGCTAGTAACT
This sequence comes from Megaleporinus macrocephalus, assembly GCA_021613375.1. NCBI lineage: Eukaryota > Metazoa > Chordata > Actinopteri > Characiformes > Anostomidae > Megaleporinus > Megaleporinus macrocephalus. Next base: position 5,954,739 of record CM038708.1, read on the forward strand.
TGATGCTAATTGGTAGCATACAAGCTTGTCAGCCACTTTAGCCTTGCAGCTCTAATACAGCATAGGCTTTGAGTATCCTGTTTACAGATTACCTCCATGTGTTAGGCCAGGCTGGAGCAAAGCCTGTCAGAAGTGGGGTCACCATTTCCAGCCATGCCTGGTAGACACTTGCACTGCCCCAATTACCCTATAGCCCAGCATAGAACGGCCAAACAATCCATCACACATGATATCCACACAGTCACAACTATTTGGAGTCCAAAGTTGCCGCACTCTCCAAGGAGGCTCTGGGAGCCACCGCTCTGGCTGGCCACGCCTCCCACAGGCCTGCAGTGGGACACAATATTTGACCTGCAGCCTGTAGGGTCTGATTCTGTGCAAGCTTCCAGTTACTTGTTATCTACGTTAGTCTTGTAGCTCCAGTGCTAAAACTAAAGCATCAAAGCCCAGATACAACACTTGTCTTAGTTGATCAACTAGACCTGAAGTAAGGTTGGGGCGGGGGTGGTTCTGTGAACTGGGTTTTGTTATTGTTAGACCACCCTGTTAAGAAGGAGAGAGGTGCTAAGAAGTGCTAAAAACAACCAAAGACTCAGAGACAGCTGCTAAGCAGTGACAGCAGAAAATACAGTGCTCTTCCTTTATTTCAGGCTTATTGTTAAACTGAAACAGTCCAGTTTCACAGGATCAGGAATAATAAATAAATAAATAAATCACACAAAGAGAAAGTTTAAAGGACGGAGTGTGTGTGTGAGGACAGCCAGCGGCTTCACTTCACCCCAATTATAGCACCAGAGAAGAAAAGCAAACTCTCTGCTCTCTACTTCTACACTTTATTCCCAACCTTTCACTTCCCACTCTGTATTCTGTACTCTTTTCTGCCCACCCTTTACTCTCTACTGCCCACCCTTTACTCTCTACTGCCCACCCTTTACTCTCTACTGTCTACCCTTACTCTCTACTGTCTCCCCTTTACTCTCTACTGTCTCCCCTTTACTCTCTACTGCCCACCCTTTACTCTCTACTGTCTACCCTTTACTCTCTACTGTCTACCCTTTAGTCTCTACTGTCTCCCCTTTACTCTCTACTGTCTACCCTTTAGTCTCTACTGTCTCCCCTTTACTCTCTACTGTCTACCCTTTAGTCTCTACTGTCTACCCTTTAGTCTCTACTGTCTACCCTTTAGTCTCTACTGTCTACCCTTTAGTCTCTACTGTCTACCCTTTACTCTCTACTGTCTACCCTTTACTCTATACTGTCTACTCTTTACTCTCTACTGTCTACCCTTTACTCTCTACTGTCTACTCTTTACTCTCTACTGTCTACCCTTTACTCTCTACTGTCTACCCTTTACTCTCTACTGTCTACCCTTTACTCTCTACTGTCTACTCTTTACTCTCTACTGTCTACCCTTTACTCTCTACTGTCTACTCTTTACTCTCTACTGTCTACTCTTTACTCTCTACTGTCTACCCTCTTCCCTCTACTGCCCACAGTCTACCCTTTTACCCTCTACTGTCTACCCTTTACTCTCTACTGTCTACCCTTTACTCTATACTGTCTACTCTTTACTCTCTACTGTCAACCCTTTACTCTCTACTGTCTACTCTTTACTTTCTACTGTCTACCCTTTACTCTCTACTGTCTACTCTTTACTCTCTACTGTCTACCCTTTACTCTATACTGTCTACTCTTTACTCTCTACTGTCTACCCTTTACTCTCTACTGTCTACTCTTTACTCTCTACTGTCTACCCTTTACTCTCTACTGTCTACTCTTTACCCTCTACTGTCTACCCTTTACTCTCTACTGTCTACCCTTTACTCTCTACTGTCTACCCTTTACTCTCTACTGTCTACTCTTTACTCTCTACTGTCTACTCTTTACTCTCTACTGTCTACCCTTTACTCTCTACTGTCTACCCTTTACTCTCTACTGTCTACTCTTTACTCTCTACTGTCTACTCTTTACTCTCTACTGTCTACCCTTTACTCTCTACTGTCTACCCTTTACTCTCTACTGTCTACTCTTTACTCTCTACTGTCTACCCTGTTCCCTCTACTGTCTACCCTGTTCCCTCTACTGTCTACCCTTTACCCTCTACTGTCTACCCTTTACTCTCTACTGTCTACCCTTTACTCTCTACTGTCTACCCTTTACTCTCTACTGTCTACCCTCTTCCCTCTACTGCCCACAGTCTACCCTTTTACCCTCTACTGTCTACCCTTTACCCTCTACTGTCTACCCTTTACTCTCTACTGTCTCCCCTTTACTCTCTACTGTCTACCCTGTTCCCTCTACTGTCTACCCTCTTCCCTCTACTGCCCACAGTCTACCCTTTTACCCTCTACTGTCTACCCAATACTTTCTACTGTCTACCCCTTACCCTGTACTGTCTCCCCTTTACTCTCTACTGTCTCCCCTTTACTCTCTGCTGTCTCCCCTTTACCCTCTACTGTCTACCCTTTACTCTCTACTGTCTCCCCTTTACTCTCTGCTGTCTCCCCTTTACCCTCTACTGTCTACCCATTACTCTCTACTGTCTACCCTGTTCCCTCTACTGTCTACCCTCTTCCCTCTACTGCCCACAGTCTACCCTTTTACCCTCTACTGTCTACCCTTTACCCTCTACTGTCTCCCCTTTACTCTCTACTGTCTCCCCTTTACCCTCTACTGTCTACCCTTTACTCTCTACTATTTACCCTTTACCCTCTACCCTCTACTGTCTACCCTTTACTCTCTACTATTTACCCTTTACCCTCTACCCTCTACTGTCTACCCTTTACTCTCTACTGTCTACTCTTTACTCTCTACTGTCTACCCTCTACTCTCTACTCTTTACTCTATACTGTCTACCCTCTACTCTCTACTGTCTACCCTCTACTCTCTACTGTCTACCCTCTACTCTCTACTGTCTACCCTTTACTCTCTACTGTCTACCCTTTAGTCTCTACTGTCTACCCTTTAGTCTCTACTGTCTACCCTTTAGTCTCTACTGTCTACCCTTTACAATTAGGGTTTAGTCTGTGTCTAGAATTTATACAATGTTTAGAGTCTGTTCTGTTTAGTAAGTGATAAAGAGTAGAGACTAAACACTCTATAAAGCCCAGATACAGACTAAACACTCTATAAAGCCCAAACACAGACTAAACTCTGTATGAAGCCTAGATACAGACTAAACACTGTATAAAGCCTAGATACAGACTAAGCTCTGTATAAAGCCCAGACACAGACTAAACACTGTATAAAGCCTAGATACAGACTAAGCACTGTATAAAGCCCAGACACAGACTAAACACTGTATAAAGCCTAGATACAGACTAAACACTGTATAAAGCCTAGATACAGACTAAACACCGTATAAAGCCTAGATACAGACTAAACTCTGCATAAAGCCTAGACACAGACTAAACACTGTATAAAGCCTAGATACAGACTAAACACCGTATAAAGCCTAGACACAGACTAAACACTGTATAAAGCCTAGATACAGACTAAACACCGTATAAAGCCTAGACACAGACTAAACACTGTATAAAGCCTAGATACAGACTAAACACTGTATAAAGCCTAGACACAGGCTAAACACTGTATAAAGCCTAGACACAGACTAAACACTGTATAAAGCCTAGATACAGACTAAACACTGTATAAAGCCTAGACACAGGCTAAACACTGTATAAAGCCTAGATACAGACTAAACACCGTATAAAGCCTAGACACAGACTAAACACTGTATAAAGCCTAGATACAGACTAAACACCGTATAAAGCCTAGACACAGACTAAACACTGTATAAAGCCCAGACACAGACTTAACAGTGTATAAAGCCTAGATACAGACTAAACACTGTACAAAGCCTAGACACATACTAAACACTGTAGAAAGCCAAGACACAGACTAAACACTGTATAAAGCCTAGACACAGACTAAACACTGTATAAAGCCTAGATACAGACTAAACACTATATAAAGCCTAGACACAGACTAAACACTGTCCTGATAAGGTAAAAAAACCTTCTGGGATCACACAGATGCTCTGAAAGGTTCAGACCTCGGTGTAATGTAAAAGTAATTTAGCGTTAGCGAGCGTGGACAGCAGGTCCGGCCTGCGTTTACGTGTGTTTGTGTGTGTGTGATGGTTTTGTGTCACAATGAGCGAGCGAGCTCTCGCCGCCTCCGTCTCTGTGGCCGGTCGATTTCATCGATCTCACGCGTCCCAAATCGCGGCGTTTTCTTCAGCTACTCGAGATGTGAGATAAAGACAAGAGCGAGTCGATGACATTGACAACCTGCAGCTCTATCTGTCCTCCACACATACACACGCCAGAGAGTGGAGGTCCGCACGCAGCTACAGGACTGCGTGATCAGGACAGCGGGGACAAAACAATAACAGGGTGGACGTTCAATGACATCACATAAGAGACCATTCGCTGGACAGGTTTGAAGTCAGAGCTGAAACATGTTTGGGATTTTTAACTGATCTGGAATCCTTCAGTCAATACATTCGCGATGGTACCAAAAAGTGATGTCACTGCATCTCGTAAAATGTTGGGGTATTATTATGTATTATGTTTAGATTATTAGGGTCTCAGGTACTGTCTTGGCTTCAAAGAGTTAATATATACAGACACATATATAGATATATACATACATATACACACACATATAAATATATATACATATACATATATATACATATATATACATATATATATATATATATATATATATATATATATATATATATATACATATATATATATACATATATATATATATATATATATATATATATATATATATATATATATATATATATATATACACACACACACACATATATATATATATATATATATATATATATATATATATATATATATATATATATATAAAATTTTTCTACTGTATTAGTCCAAACTGCAGTATTCAGGATATACACATACATACATACGTCAGTGTGTTTATTTAACCCTTTCCAAGCTTCTCCTTCTATAAACAACCCAGTATTATTTACAGTTCTCATCTAATACCTGCTTTGACTGCTCAGTACTTCATTAAGCTAAATCAAGATTTGCTGCTGAAGGAACTGAATACATTCATACAATGTCTGGGGCGTCCAGGAGAAAACTGGAGCTCAAAATCTGATCTACTTCTCTCACAATAACATATTCATGTTACTTTGTATTGTGTGTCTGATTATTTACATCTGTTCTAATCAGATCTGTTGTTCTTACTGGTGAACATACACTTATTGATCAGATTGTGTACCGAAATTGTACTTGTACCAGTTTTATTGAATGATATTAACACATAATCCAGGATATATTTTCAAGCTCGCACTCTCGTTCCTGCCAAGTTAAGCACATACACGCATGTACTCACACAGTCCCCCACAGGACTCTAAATCTGACACGCGTCAATCACACGGCCAGGTTTCAGACGCCATCTGTGTCCAAGAAAAACAGAGCGAGAGAAACGGAGACGGCAGGAGAAGAAAAGGGCTTTCAAATAAAGAGAGAGAGAAGGAGTAATTGAACGCAGCCTCTCTTCTCCTCCTCTCGTCCTCCTGATCCCTCTCTCTTTATTCGGTTCAGGTAATTGGAGTTGGACGGCCGTCTCCTCCACGCTCTAATATTCATTACCATGTTGGTAATTTACCCAAAGACGGCTGCGCGCCTTCCACGCTTTTCAGCTTTCATTTACGCCTGTTAGAGGATCAACCTCGGCAGCCGCTTCTGAAGCCAATTAGAGCCGCCGAGCCGCCGAGCCGCCGAGCCTCCAGCCAACGCCGGACGGACAGAAGCATGCTGCCCCCCAGAGGCCCTGCCGAGGAGCTGCACCGAGGAACGCAGGCCAGAGTTTTCTGTTCAGGTGTGTTTCTGGAAATACACTTGCTGGAGTAACCGAGTGCAGCGAGTGGCTGTAGATCTGTAGAAGCTTCATCATCACAGTTCAGTAACGTCTACAGTAAATATGTTTTTTAGTTTAGTACGGTGGTGTAGTGGTTAGTACGGTGGTGTAGTGGTTAGTACGGTGGTGTAGTGGTTAGTACGTTGGTGTAGTGGTTAGTACGGTGGTGTAGTGGTTAGTACGGTGGTGTAGTGGTTAGTACGGTGGTGCAGTGGTTAGTATGGTGGTGCAGTGGTTAGTATGGTGGTGCAGTGGTTAGTATGGTGGTGTAGTGGTTAGTATGGTGGTGTAGTGGTTAGTACGGTGGTGTAGTGGTTAGTATTGTGGTGTAATGGTTAGTATGGTGGTGTAGTGGTTAGTACGGTGGTGTAGTGGTTAGTACGGTGGTGTATTGGTTAGTATGGTGGTGTAGTGGTTAGTATGGTGGTGTAGTGGTTAGTATGGTGGTGTAGTGGCGAGTATGGTGGTGTAGTGGTTAGTATGGTGGTGTAGTGGTTAGTATGGTGGTGTAGTGGTTAGTATGGTGGTGTAATGGTTAGTATGGTGGTGTAGTGGTCAGTAAGGTGGTGTAGTGGTCAGTATGGTGGTGTAGTGGTTAGTATGGTGGTGTAGTGGTTAGTATGGTGGTGTAGTGGTTAGTATGGTGGTGTAGTGGTTAGTATGGTGGTGTAATGGTTAGTACGGTGGTGTAGTGGTTAGTATGGTGGTGTAATGGTTAGTATGGTGGTGTAGTGGTTAGTATGGTGGTGTAATGGTTAGTACGGTGGTGTAGTGGTTAGTATGGTGGTGTAATGGTTAGTATGGTGGTGTAGTGGTTAGTATGGTGGTGTAATGGTTAGTACGGTGGTGTAGTGGTTAGTATGGTGGTGTAATGGTTAGTATGGTGGTGTAGTGGTTAGTATGGTGGTGTAGTGGTTAGTATGGTGGTGTAGTGGTTAGTATGGTGGTGTAATGGTTAGTACGGTGGTGCAGTGCTCAGAAATGTAAAGAAAATTACAATACTGTGAGTATTACTCCAATAACATCATAATGATGTGTGCATTGCTGCAATAATAAATTGTATTTTAATAGCAAATAGATTACTGTAATAACAATCAGAGTACTGTAATTATTACTGTAATAACAATTACCATACTACAATAACATTTACAGTACTGTGATTACTGGTGTAATTAAAATTACAATACTTGTGAGAACTACTCCAATAACTACTACTCCAAGCCATAGAGCTGACAGATAATTGGCAAACTGACAGGTTTCACATTGGCAAAGGAGTGTGGCAAGGATGCCCACTATCTCCATTACTCTTTAACTTGCAGGTAGAACTCAAGTCAAGTCAAGTGGGAACTCAAGAACTCATGAGAGAAGCAGGACTGGAGGCAGATGATCCAGGATTTAGGATCTGCAGATGAATGATCAATAACCTTATGATGTGCAGATGATGTAACACTCATAGTGGATATTCTCGAAGGCCTGAAGGCCCTTATGCCGAAGGTTAAAGAACAGAGTGAAAAGGTGGGACTCCAGCACAGCACGAAGACAACTGAAGTTATGATGACACTGATGGAGAAGATGTAGAAGTGATGGAGAGCTTCTTCCTACTCAAGCATTTAGAATTCGGGAAATATAACACAGACCAGTTGTCAGCAGATAAAGGATGAAGGAGCTCGCAAAAGTCTTTAAACGTAAGGATTTGTATCTACAAGCAAGGAGCTGGACTGTCCAGGCTGTGGGCTTCTCCTTGGTTCGTTAAGGACACAAAAGCTGGACTATAAACCACTGAAACATAAAAAATACTGACCTTCGTCTTGGGGGTTGCACGACTTCTGCACTTGAAGTCGATAGTTATACGAGTCAACAACAGCTAATCCCTGATGATCTCATAAATAAACCCGCTGGAGGCAAAAATGCTTTACGACGATCCAACTTAAAAATCTGTGATGGAGCCGAACTCCACAGGGCAGTAGAGCATGACGTGGCCTTTCCAGCGAGACCTGGACGGCACAGCCAGCCTTCAGGCAACCAGAGACACGGACGGATTTGAAGGGATGAGGTTTTAAACAATATGCTCAATGCAGTAAAGTATAGAGCAGTCAGAACAACACAGTACAGCACGACTGGAGATACAAACAGATTATATATAGCATTACATTATAGAATTTACAGCCATTTACACAACCACTAGTGAACACACACACTAGGGGAAGTAAAACACCCACATACACACACACATACACTAGTGAACACACACTAGGGGGCAGTGAAAGACCCATATGAAACACCCACACACACACAGTAGGGACCAGTGAAACACCCACATACACCCACATACACACACCCACATACACACACACACACTAATAAACAAACACACTAGTGGGCAGTGAAAAATCCACACAAAAGTTAACACACAAACGGTGGGGTCAGTAAAACACCCTTACCCACACACACTAATGAACAACCACACTAGGGTGCAAAAATCCACATATAAACACTAGGGGCAGTGAAACAGAAACACACTAGTGCACATATACTCTAGCGGCCAGTAATGCACCCACATACAGATGCACACGGGTGAACACAAACACAAGGGGCAGTGAAACAGACACACACACACCCACCAGTAAACACTCATACTAGAGACCAGTGAAACACACACACACACGCAAGTTAACACACAAACGAGGGGTCAGTGAAACACCCTTACCCACACACACACACAGACACACACTAGGGGGCAGTGAAAGACCCATATAAACACAACAATAAATACACCCATACACACACTAGGGGGCAGGAAACACCTACATACACACACTAGTAAACGCACACACTCACACACTAGGGACCAGTGAAACACCCATACACACACACACCCACACACACACACTAGGGACCAGTGAAACACCCATACACACACACACCCACACACACATACTAGGGACCAGTGAAACACCCACACACACACACTAGGGACCAGTGAAACACCCATACACACACACACCCACACACACATACTAGGGACCAGTGAAACACCCACACACACTCACACAGTAGGGACCAGTGAAACACCCACACACACACACACACTCACACAGTAGGGACCAGTGAAACACCCACATACACACACACACACACACACACACTAGGGACCAGTGAAACACCCACACACACACACTCACACAGTAGGGACCAGTGAGACACCCACATACACACACACACTAGAGACCAGTGAAACACCCACACACACACACACTCACACACACACACACACACACACACACACACACACACACACACACACACACTAGTGAACACACAAGGAGGGGTCAGTGAAACACCCACATACACACACTAGGGGGCAGTGAACACGGGCAGTGACCACACTTGCTTGGGGGGTTAGAGGCAGTTGTGTGTTGTGTTGGTCGAGGGGATCAAACTCATCGTGACATTAACACACAATGTAAACAGCAGCTGTCGAGTTCTAACGATGGGGAAAACTAAACCTCAACATAAACTAAGCTACAATATTTTTTTATTTGGACGAGATGTTAAATATGCTCCACCACATGTACTAAACAGAACATGCAGGTTGTCGAGTTGCTGCTTGGTTGTTGCTTTGTTTTCCGCGTCTACAGAATCAGTGCATATCTGTCTCTGATTCCAGTCCCACAGTCGCCGAGGCCTAAACGTCCTGACGGCCCGTTTCCTTAAATCCAAACCAGCTGGTGCGACTGTGACGGGCCGTCATGTCAGACTCTGCTGAGTCCGGTGGACCCCACATATTAAAAACCTGTCTGGAACCCGCAGAGTGACGTTCTGGTAGCGGTCAGATCCGCAGGGCTACTCTGGACTCTGTTTCTGTCCTTTTAACGCAGTGTGTCATTGAAAAACCTCTCCATCTCCCCAGCCCTCAGATGTCCGTCGAGTCGCCCCGGGCGACAGAGAAGTGCTCTCATCCTTTCATCATTTGCTCTTTCATCTGCCCACGTGATGGAGAGATGCACCGTCCGGCTGTAGAGCCGGTCAGCATGAGGGTCCAGTCAAATATGGTGGTAATCTTTTACTGAAAGGCACAGTGTTCTTCAGCAGCTTGTGTTGACCATCAACCTGAAGCTTTGTTTCTTGGAGCTCTAATCTTAGAGATCCATCAGAGTGGAGCATAATGGAAAGGCTTCATCTACATAGAACTGATCCGATCACAACGGCCATTAATTACACAGAGAGAGACAGAAAACACAATTAACACAAAACTATACAACCAGTGTCCACACGTTACAGCTTCCATTCGGTTTAGGAGACACATTTGCCATAATGCAGGTATAGACTGGCCGTAATGCAGGTATAGACTGGCCGTAATGCAGGTATAGACTGACCGTAATGCAGGTATAGACTGACCGTAATGCAGGTAAAGACTGGCCGTAATGCAGGTATAGACTGGCCGCAATGCCGGTATAGACTGGCCGTAATGCAGGTATAGACTGGCCGTAATGCAGGTATAGACTGGTCCTAATGTAGGTATAGACTGGCCGTAATGCAAGTATAGACTGGCCGTAATGCAGGTATAGACTGGCCGTAATGCATGTATAGACTGGCCGTAATGTAGGTATAGACTGACCGTAATGCAGGTATAGACTGACCGTAATGCAGGTATAGACTGGCCGTAATGCAGGTATAGACTGGCCGTAATGTAGGTATAGACTGACCGTAATGCAGGTATAGACTGGCTGTAATGCAGGTATAGACTGGTCGTAATGCAGGTATAGACTGGTCGTAATGCAGGTATAGACTGGCCCTAATGTAGGTATAGACTGATCGTAACGCAGGTATAGACTGGCCGTAATGCAGGTATAGACTGGCCGCAATGTGTATATAGACTGGCCGTAATGCAGGTATAGACTGGCTGTAATGCGTGAATAGACTGGCCGTAATGCAGGTATAGACTGGCTGTAATGCGTGAATAGACTGGCCGTAACGCATGTATAGTCTGGTCGTAATGCAGGTATAGACAACAAACAATGCGAGCAATCTAGCAAAATTCCAAACAATCCAAGAAAAACAAACAATCCGGAAAACAGAACCTTGACAATCCAAGGACAATATAAAATATCCAGAATAACTCTAAACAATCCAGGTACATTTCTTGGGCAGTACAGGAAACTCCGGGACAATCCAGCGAAACCCTTGGCAACCCAGAGACAGTCTAAAAAACTCCAGGAAATACCAAGACAATCCAAAGTAATTCTAAACAACCTAGGGCAATTTCTTGGCCAGTCCAGGAGAGATCAACCAACAATAAAGAGAAATTGGGATTCCAGGGACAACTTGAAAAAAAGACAAACAGGAAAAAACAATACAAACCAGAAAAATTCTAAATTTGAACAATACCTGGACTAGACAGGGAGAACCTTGGTAATTCAGGGACCAACCAAAACAAACAGGGGTAACCAAGACCAACCCTAAGAACTCTGGACAATCCAGGAAGAACCAGGGCAATCCGATAAAAATTTGAAAATATCCAGGAAACACTGATCAGATCAGGGAAAGAAAACTGGACTCTCTAGGAAAAACCTTGAAAAGTGGCCACCTTGGACAGACACATAACATTTCATACACAGATCATTTTGCGATAAATCAGGATCTCTGTGAGGAATCTGACTGTGGTGTCCTCAATGTCCATTAACACTGACCTGTGTGGTCAACCATCAACAGAAACCACAGATTTGTACTACGAACAGCCTCACAGCATTAAACAGAAACAGAGCTGAAGATCAGCCGTCTAGAAGACAGCCACTACTGAAGCACAACCTTCTGACTGAATCCAACCCATCCAGACCTGGAGACGGAGAGCTGATGTTGGTAAGGAGAACCAGTAAACAAGCAGGCTGAGGAAAAGTAAACACAGCCATGACTATGCGAGTGAGTTTACTGAGTCTGGAGCTGAAAGCAGAGGGTCAGTGAGAAACATCTCCTTCCACACACTGCAGAGCAGTATAACTCTATCAACCCTCACGTCTCATCAGTCATTAATCCATCATGTTTCTGTCTGTCTCCCATCACTGATTAAAATCTGACCCTGAGTCGCTGGCGAGAGTGAATTCCTGGAGAGTTTATGAGCATGTGCACACATTCAGACCTCAACTCACGTCTCGGTTATTATTGATTCACTTCAGCAGAGTAACAATAACAGGTATGGAGGCCACTTCACTGCTCCTGCCAGCAGCTTCACAAAGTATTGACTCAGTATCTTGGAAAAAAAATGAAAAAGAAAATAAGACAGTAACTAAACACAAAATAGAATAAACAGAATAAAGAACAAGAGAATAAACATACAGACAATGTGAGAGGAGCCAATGTGTTTACTTTTGAATAACAGTAAACAGGAAACTGGCTCAGGCCCTGAATGGGTATTGAATGTTGTTTAAAAAGAAGACAGGAGTGAGTATAAGACGTGTACTAACTGCAATAACTGCTTGTTCTTTCTTGCACTGCAGCGTATAGATGTATATTCTATATAGCGTATAGTCTTTTCATGGAATTTCAGACAAAAACGCTGTGTTATTACAAAGTGTATTCAAAGAACTAGACTAAATCATGTAAAACAGTGTAAGAGAACGAGAAGAAAGGCCTAAAATGGTAACATAACTGATTATTAAAGAAAGGAACAAAAGAAAATAATAATTATATATAAAAAAAATTAACAGTAACAGTGTTAAAGCAACAATCTGCCCTCGGGCAAGAAAACAAATTATTCCATCTCTAACAACAGAAACAGCTAACTAACTCTCTATAGCCAGGTCTTTCTCCAATATACCTCAGACCCAGCAGCCAATCAGAATCTCTGAAGATGTTCTAGCGAACCATCTAACCACCGAAACATCTAACCACATAACTATTCAACCATCTAAGCATCTAACTACCTAACCACCTAGCCATCTGACCATATAACTGACCATTTAAACACCTAACAACTATTTAACCATCTGATCATCTAACTCTCTAACCATCTAACAATTTAACCATCTAACTCTCTAACCATCTAACAATTTAACCATCTAATTGTCTAACCATCCAAACATCCAAGCATCTAACTATTTAACCATCTGATCATCTAACTCTCTAACCATCTAACCAGCTAACATTTTAACCATCTAACTCTCTAACAATTTAACCATCTAACAATTTAACCATCTGACCATCTAACCATCTAAACATTCAACCATCTAACCATCTAAACATAACTGTATAACTATTAAACCATCTATCTAATTAACCATCCATCTAAACACCTATCCATTTAAGAATCTAACCACCTAAACATCTAACTATCTAACCATCTAACAATTTAACCATCTATCTATCTAACCATCTAAAGAACTAACCATCTCACTATCTAAGCATCTATCTAATTAACTAACCAACTAACTAAAAAAACCTAAATGTCTATCAAATTAACTATCTATATCCAGTTCTGTCTTAAACATAGGACCCTCAGAACCTCAGACCCACCGGTCAATGAGAATAAAGCTGATGTAATGCTTAAACTCTTTATTCACACTAATACATACTTCAAATCTCTAAAGATGTTAAAAACAAACTCCGTGTTCAAGTGAGTTGAGGACACACGGGTTTCTGAGAAAAGGAGTTTATCCATAGGGACCAGGCTGTACCTCACTTCCCGTCAAGGCTGATCTTGCAAACTTACATAATTGTGTTTCTTCTTTGTAGAGTATTATATTGCTTTAGAATTGCTGCCATATATATAATAATATTAATAATAATAATAATAATAATAATAATAATAATAATAATAATAATATACTTTACTACCAATGCAGAGTAAAATATGAATCAATATTTAATAAAATTCTTCCAGCTTTGCAATAAAACAGACAGATGCTGGTGACGCAGGAGTTTACCTTGATGTGCCAGTTTTTGGAGAACGCTCCTCAGACGCTGCAGGGCTGCCGGAGAAACGTCAAAGGTATAAACATCAGCACCAGGAAAGAGACACTGTCCAAACACACCATCTGAAACACAAAAACAAACACATGAATCAGTGCAACGTTGTAAAACTATACGCAAACCTGAACACTGGAGTAACTGACTTTCAGGCTAAACTACTTATTTGGGGTAATTTTACAGCAAAGCCTGATTGAACATTGTTGGAGTAGCCTGTTAGCTGCCTGCTGAACTGCTCAGGGGGACAGTTCCATAGAAATGCCTGTGATTGTGGAATAGGACGGCTGACAAGATGTGACTGTCAGGTGTCTATATACTTTTGGCCAAATAGTGTACACACTAGGGTGCTAAAGTCTTACACACCTATAAGCTGATAGTTTAAAAGTCTTTATCTGATCAATAAGTGTATTTTTTTTTTATCAGTAAGAACACCAGATATCATTAGATATCTGTCCCCAAGTGTCATCAAGTGTCCTTTAACTGTGGAACACTATGATGATTCCTAGAGGACTTATCTCTGGGTACATGCTATAAGCATTATCCACGTTATTGAAATAGCTAACTCAGTATATCATGCAGTGTTTTATACATTTAGATGTGATCAAATATATAATCACAAGTCTGTAGAAAAATAGCTGATCAGCTTTCACAGCAGTAACATCAGTCCATAGATAGCAACACGTTATGAAGAGGGATACCAGGTCAGAGTATAACTTTATTTGTAGAATACTGCAGATCAGATGGTCTGGGAGTGCTCAACCCTGGTCTGGTCGGAACATGGTCTAACTTCAACCTAGCAACACACTGTATTTAAGTCCTAGCTGTCAATAGGTCAACCTGCCTCAACCCATCAGGCCAGATCGGTATCTCCTTGGCTTAGGACTAGGGAAGGATCTACTAAGCCATAAACCATAAACAAACCATAACCATAAACAATCTTGTAAATCCTGTGGCATTCAGTGTGTGATCAGTGTCCACAAACAGACACTATAGGTTGTTTAAAAAAAAAAAAAAATTTGATTATATATATATATATATATTCAACAACAGTGTAGTACCTAATCAAGCAATTAAAAATCACATGTACCAAACTTCTTATTCCCACTACAACCCAAACACATGAACATGAAACTTCACAAAAGCTCAATCCTGTTTCAGTATCCCAGTAGGTCCCAGTAATTACTATCCCCATGGTCACAGTTCCAGAGATATTAGTGAAGGTGATGTTGTCCAGAACTGGTAAAGGTCTTGAAGCCTTCCAACACTATATCTGTGGATTAGCCAAACAAGCTACCATGATCTCATGAATGGCATATTCATCAAGTGTTCAACTAGTCAGGCCTGGAAGTGGTGACTGACAGGAAGGACCAATCAAGGTTTATAAGTATTCATATAAACCCGTGATGCTGGTTCAGCATCATCTGTGATGTTGTGGGCCTGTTTTACATGTTGGGTCTAAAGGTCCAGCACAACTTACATACATGAGCATGATACATGAGCTGTGTCCCAATTCAGGTGTCCAGCCTTCAGCTGCACACTACACTGAGTCCCTGAACTACATTTCCCATAATTCCCTCGGATCACATGATTCAGTCACAGCCCAGGAGCTCCTCCCTGGAGTACTGATTCGGTGCACCTGGGACTCCATAATGAGCTACTTGAGTTTGTCTTTTTGTTACTCATGTTGCGAAGTATTGGCATCATTCCTGAAGCGTACCGAGCGGTCATTCTCATTGTTGACTTCTGGTTTGACCTGTTTTTTGACTTTTGCCTTGACCTTTTCATACTATTGCTCATTTGATAGTCTTTTGGTTTTGACCCTTGACCCTGTTCTTGCCCATGTACCTGTTTTTGATCACCTTGGTTTTGACCTGGCCTTCATTTTCGACTACTCTTTTGGATTTGCCCTTTGCAAGTAAAGCTCATCTACTCGCATTTGACCAGTCAAATCCACATTACATCAGGGGCCGCGTCCTTTGAGGGATGTGGTCTACAAAGGTGTACCCTTGGTAGGACACAGTCTGCAAAGGCCAAACCGAAATTAGACGGTCTGCTCTACGGCGGATTTCCTGTTTGCACCACTGTTTCCGCCAGTACCACTGCCTTAGCAAGATTGGTACCCAGTCACCTTTCAAGCTTGAGTCCTCACCAGTGGGCAGTGAACCTCAGGATATGTTGGCTGGAGAAGGATTCAACCACTGGATCCTTAATTGCCATGAAAAGGAGCCTTCAAATGGGACAGTCAATTTGTGCAATTGGCCTTCAAGTGCAGCCCCGAAGGACGCAATATCTAAAACAGGTAGCTAAAACTCAAGCAGATGTGAAATGAAAAATCAGACTGTTTCAGCCAGGAAGCTTCACCTGGACCATGGCTGGATCTTCCAGCAGGACAATGACCCAAAACACAACTTAAAATCATCATAAAAACAGATCCCTGACCACAGAAGCCAGGCTTTACCTTGACCATCGCAATGCCTTTATAGGCAAACTGGAAGATGAGCTGAAAAAGAGAGCATGGAGCTCAGAATCTGAAGAACCTGGAGAGGTTCTATTCACCGTATTTGGCCACACCCACATTCAAGCATGTGTTTCTTCCGCCTTTGTGTTAGAACCTCCGCTCAGCTAACCAAAATGAGTACAGGTACATGGGAGGAGACCAGAGAGACAGTAAGAAGCTCGAATAGGACAACACTGTCTCCTCCGAGGTTAATAACACAGTGGGTGGATGATATGAAAGGGTGGTCTGAGGTTAATAACTCAGTGGGTGGGTGATATGAGAAGGTGGTCTGAGGTTACTTATGGAGACATCTTTAATTACTCTGTACTCTCGGAAGCTGTAGACGGTTCAGTAATGAAAAACTATAAAAGTACTGAAGCGTATCAGTACCTGCACAGTGGGAAGGTGGGCGTGTCCTCCTACACACAGACGGTGAGTTTATATTTCTGAAAGCCGGTTAAACCCAAGTCCAGCCAGCTGCCCGAGCCACTCTGCGTGGGTGTTAGTTACAGTCCAGATAGCCTAGCGCGGTGGACACTGATCAGAAAACAGTTACTGAACTGATAGACTCACCAGCACCGACACGTCTGCTTCCTCGGAGCTTCATAAGCGAGACAGTTCTCTGGATAAGGAAGCTCTGGTGCTGGTTCTCCTCCACAGAAGAGCAGACATACGGAGGTTTGGGTGGATGTTTAGAGCTTCAGTCATAGACGCAGGTCCTCTTCTTTGGTAGGCGGCCCCCCAACACTCTGATCTTTATGTGCTGTGTTCGTAACTCTGTTGTTCATTACTGACTCTCTCTAACTGAACATGTTATGCTGGTCATTTTATATGTTTGTTGTCGTTTTGCTTGTAATTAGTATCAACGTGTCCGTGGTCACACTGGAAGTTCTAACACAAAGTAAACAAAGATGCCCCCCAGTGTTGTCATGGAAAATAGCATGAATATGGAGGGATGGTCTTGCCTTGTGCTTTCCATATACAGTAAGCAATAAAGAAAAAGACACAGAGCTGCTGTCATGGCACAGGGGGGCTGCACAATAGCAGACGTGGGTAGAAACCAAAAAGCAAGTCCAACTCAAATACAAGGAATAAGCATTAAACCAAATTAGCAATAAGGGTTCCGATTGGTGGACAGTGTCATATGACCGGTAGGGGCCTTCAATTAAAAGTTGTGTTTTTGATCAGATTTTGAATGAAAGATCAAAGGATCAGCAGTACAGAATATTTCCCGGTGTCTTGATCTTGTTTACCATGTGCCGCTATTTGTGGACGACACCGTATACGGTCCTGAGAGTTGAACATGACTGATTTTTGCAAAGCGTCTAAACACAAACACGCACAAACGTTTATCTGAGAAACTGCTCGGACCACCGTCAGTGCAAAGCCCCCATGAACGCTCAGTAAGACTGAAGGTTCTGGACCGGAGGCTAATAGCTGGAGGGTTTTTTTTGACAGTTTTTAGATAAGTGCCCAGACCGTCAGCGCTCACACCTCTTATCTCAGCCCCCCACCCCCTTATCTTTCCATCATCACGGACCCTCTGCCACTAGATAGTCGGTTGCTAGGCAGCCGCAGCCAGGGTTGGCTCAGTAATTCAATGGCTATCTGGGTGAGAGCAGGGAATTGTGGGCTATGCAGCTGTCCTTGTGAGGAATATAAATGACCGTCTGACAGCGAGAGATCAGATCACAACAGTTAACACACATCTGCCCTGTAAATACCCCACGTCAGGGTAATCCCAGAAACCCCCCAGATAAACAACAGACGTCAGCCTGTAGGGGCGTGTTAACACTTCCTCTGAGTCCTGTACTCATAACGCATTATAAACACATTAGTAAGGTCTTATATGGAATATATAATACCTCAGAATTGCTTTGAAGTGGTTATAACTACATACAACGCTTTATAAAGCAGGACTACACAATTCATTAAGTTCCATAACACATTATAGCCAAGGACGGATTAAGGATAGTGTGGGCCCCTGGGCCCTGGGATAACCCCCCCAACCCGTGCCCCTCGTGATCAAGCGCCCTCTAATGGTATGGTGTGCTCTTCTCTAGGGCCTCCTGGTAGGGGCTCTCATAACCAGGGCCCTCTAAAATTATGCCCCCTCTTTCCTAGGACCCCTAATAGCCAGTAGTCGAAGTCAGAGCAGTGCCACAACACCTTTTCATAACAGCATGGCTGCTCCCAAAAGCATGGCTAGGGGCCCCAAGAGGACCTGGGGTCAAGTCACTAAAAGTCAGAGGATCCCTAAAATGGAGGGCCCTTGTAAATAAAAATTTATTGTATCATAAATGTTGATAGGCAACGCAAAACGTGTAGGGCCAGGGCCCCGGCCTCACTGGCCCGGTCAGTAATCCAACCATGATTACAGCATCTGTTCATAAGAAAACATAAGGGTAACATTTCCTATAAACCCTGTATTCATAATACATTATAAGTGCATTAATAAGGAGTTGTATGGCATATACTGTATAACTGTTTAGAAGTATTAATAGTGACATGCAGATCACTGTATAAAACAAAACTGTTATAATCTAACTCCTGTAATTAATTACCTGTTTTAACCAGACTCCTGTAATTAATAACCTGTTATAATCTAACTCCTGTAATTAATTACCTGTTTTAACCAGACTCCTGTAATTAATTACCTGTTATAACCTAAGTCCTGTAATTAATTATCTGTTTTAACCTAAATCCTGTAATTAATTACCTGTTATAATCTAACTCCTGTAATTAATTACCTGTTATAATCTAACACCTGTAATTAATTACCTGTTTTAACCAAACTCCTGTAATTAATTATCTGTTTTAACCTAAATCCTGTAATTAATTACCTGTTATAACCTAACTCCTGCAATTCATTACCTGTTATAATCTAACTCCTGTAATTAATTACCTGTTATAATCTAACACCTGTAATTAATTACCTGTTTTAACCAAACTCCTGTAATTATCTGTTTTAACCTAAATCCTGTAATTAATTATCTGTTTTAACCTAAATCCTGTAATTAATTATCTGTTTTAACCTAAATCCTGTAATTAATTACCTGTTTTAATCTAACTCCTATAATGAATTACCTGTTTTAACCAGACTCCTGTAATTAATAACCTGTTATAACCTAACTCCTGCAATTCATTACCTGTTATAACCTAACTCCTGTAATTATCTGTTTTAACCTAAATCCTGTAATTAATTACCTGTTTTAATCTAACTCCTATAATGAATTACCTGTTTTAGCCAGAATCCTGTAATTAATAACCTGTTATAATCTAACTCCTGTAATTAATTACCTGTTTTAACCTAAATCCTGTAATTATCTGTTTTAACCTAAATCCTGTAATTAATTACCTGTTATAACCTAACTCCTATAATGAATTACCTGTTATAA
>CM038708.1:5979511-5982011 GCA_021613375.1 Megaleporinus macrocephalus
CTGTATGTGTAGAAGGTGGTGATGGTCTACTGACTGTCTCTGTAGATCTGTTTCTAGTTGTATGTGTAGAAGGTGGTGATGGTGGTGTACTGACTGTCTCTGTAGATCTGTTTCTAGTTGTATGTGTAGAAGGTGGTGATGGTGTACTGACTGTCTCTGTAGATCTGTTTCTAGTTGTATGTGTAGAAGGTGGTGATGGTGTACTGACTGTCTCTGTAGATCTGTTTCTATTTGTATGTAGAGAAGGTGGTGATGGTGTACTGACTGTCTCTGTAGATCTGTTTCTAGTTGTATGTGTAGAAGGTGGTGATGGTGTACTGACTGTCTCTGTAGATCTGTTTCTAGTTGTATGTGTAGAAGGTGTTGATGGTGGTGTACTGACTGTCTCTGTAGATCTGTTTCTAGTTGTATGTGTAGAAGGTGGTGATGATGTACTGACTGTCTCTGTAGATCTGTTTCTAGTTGTATGTGTAGAAGGTGGTGATGGTGGTGTACTGACTGTCTCTGTAGATCTGTTTCTAGTTGTATGTGTAGAAGGTGGTGATGGTGTACTGACTGTCTCTGTAGATCTGTTTCTAGTTGTATGTGTAGAAGGTGGTGATGGTGGTGTACTGACTGTCTCTGTAGATCTGTTTCTAGCTGTATGTAGAGAAGGTGGTGATGATGTACTGACTGTCTCTGTAGATCTGTTTCTAGCTGTATGTAGAGAAGGTGGTGATGGTGTACTGACTGTCTCTGTAGATCTGTTTCTAGTTGTATGTGTAGAAGGTGGTGATGATGTACTGACTGTCTCTGTAGATCTGTTTCTAGCTGTATGTAGAGAAGGTGGTGATGGTGGTGTACTGACTGTCTCTGTAGATCTGTTTCTAGTTTTATGTGTAGAAGGTGGTGATGGTGGTGTACTGACTGTCTCTGTAGATCTGTTTCTAGTTGTATGTAGAGAAGGTGGTGATGGTGTACTGACTGTCTCTGTAGATCTGTTTCTAGTTGTATGTAGAGAAGGTGGTGATGGTGTACTGACTGTCTCTGTAGATCTGTTTCTAGTTGTATGTGTAGAAGGTGGTGATGGTGTACTGACTGTCTCTGTAGATCTGTTTCTAGTTGTATGTGTAGAAGGTGGTGATGGTGGTGTACTGACTGTCTCTGTAGATCTGTTTCTAGTTGTATGTGTAGAAGGTGGTGATGGTGTACTGACTGTCTCTGTAGATCTGTTTCTAGTTGTATGTAGAGAAGGTGGTGATGGTGTACTGACTGTCTCTGTAGATCTGTTTCTAGTTGTATGTGTAGAAGGTGGTGATGGTGTACTGACTGTCTCTGTAGATCTGTTTCTAGTTGTATGTGTAGAAGGTGGTGATGGTGGTGTACTGACTGTCTCTGTAGATCTGTTTCTAGTTGTATGTGTAGAAGGTGGTGATGGTGGTGTACTGACTGTCTCTGTAGATCTGTTTCTAGTTGTATGTAGAGAAGGTGGTGATGGTGTACTGACTGTCTCTGTAGATCTGTTTCTAGTTGTATGTAGAGAAGGTGGTGATGATGTACTGACTGTCTCTGTAGATCTGTTTCTAGTTGTATGTGTAGAAGGTGGTGATGGTGTACTGACTGTCTCTGTAGATCTGTTTCTAGTTGTATGTGTAGAAGGTGGTGATGGTGGTGTACTGACTGTCTCTGTAGATCTGTTTCTAGTTGTATGTGTAGAAGGTGGTGATGATGTACTGACTGTCTCTGTAGATCTGTTTCTAGCTGTATGTAGAGAAGGTGGTGATGGTGTACTGACTGTCTCTGTAGATCTGTTTCTAGTTGTATGTAGAGAAGGTGGTGATGGTGTACTGACTGTCTCTGTAGATCTGTTTCTAGCTGTATGTAGAGAAGGTGGTGATGATGTACTGACTGTCTCTGTAGATCTGTTTCTAGTTGTATGTGTAGAAGGTGGTGATGGTGTACTGACTGTCTCTGTAGATCTGTTTCTAGCTGTATGTAGAGAAGGTGGTGATGATGTACTGACTGTCTCTGTAGATCTGTTTCTAGCTGTATGTAGAGAAGGTGGTGATGATGTACTGACTGTCTCTGTAGATCTGTTTCTAGTTGTATGTGTAGAAGGTGGTGATGGTGTACTGACTGTCTCTGTAGATCTGTTTCTAGCTGTATGTAGAGAAGGTGGTGATGATGTACTGACTGTCTCTGTAGATCTGTTTCTAGTTGTATGTGTAGAAGGTGGTGATGATGTACTGACTGTCTCTGTAGATCTGTTTCTAGCTGTATGTAGAGAAGGTGGTGATGGTGGTGTACTGACTGTCTCTGTAGATCTGTTTCTAGTTGTATGTGTAGAAGGTGGTGATGATGTACTGACGGTCTCTGTAGATCTGTTTCTATTTGTATGTAGAGAAGGTGGTGATGGTGTACTGACTGTCTCTGTAGATCTGTTTCTAGTTGTATGTGTAGAAGGTGGTGATGATGTACTGACTGTCTCTGTAGATCTGTTTCTAGTTGTATGTGTAGAAGG
>CM038708.1:5987011-6052011 GCA_021613375.1 Megaleporinus macrocephalus
GGTTAGACAGATGGTAAGATAGATATATGGTTAGAGGGTTAGATGGTTAGACAGATGGTAAGATAGATATATGGTTAGAGGGTTAGATGGTTAGACAGATGGTCAGAGGATTAGATGGTTAGACAGATGGTAAGATAGATATATGGTTAGAGGGTTAGATGGTTAGACAGATGGTTAGATAGATATATGGTTAGAGGGTTAGATGGTTAGACAGATGGTAAGATAGATATATGGTTAGAGGGTTAGATGGTTAGACAGATGGTCAGAGGATTAGATGGTTAGACAGATGGTAAGATAGATATATGGTTAGAGGGTTAGATGGTTAGACAGATGGTTAGAGGGTTAAATGGTTAGACAGATGGTTAGAGGGTTAGATGGTTAGACAGATGGTAAGATAGATATATGATTAGAGGGTTAGATGGTTAGACAGATGGTTAGAGGGTTAGATGGTTAGACAGATGGTTAGAGGGTTAGATGGTTAGACAGATGGTAAGATAGATATATGGTTAGAGGGTTAGATGGTTAGACAGATGGTTAGAGGGTTAGATGGTTAGACAGATGATTAGAGGGTTAAATGGTTAGACAGATGGTAAGATAGATATATGGTTAGAGGGTTAGATGGTTAGACAGATGATTAGAGGGTTAAATGGTTAGACAGATGGTAAGATAGGTATATGGTTAGAGGGTTAGATGGTTAGACAGATGGTCAGAGGGTTAGATGGTTAGACAGATGGTTAGAGGGTTAGATGGTTAGACAGATGGTAAGATAGATATATGGTTAGAGTGTTAGATGGTTAGACAGATGGTTAGAGGGTTAGATGGTTAGACAGATGGTTAGAGGGTTAGATGGTTAGACAGATGGTTAGAGGGATAGATGGTTAGACAGATGGTTAGAGGGTTAAATGGTTAGACAGATGGTTAGATAGATATATGGTTAGAGGGTTAGATGGTTAGACAGATGGTCAGAGGGTTAGATGGTTAGACAGATGGTAAGATAGATATATGGTTAGAGGGTTAGATGGTTAGACAGATGGTTAGATAGATATATGGTTAGAGGGTTAGATGGTTAGACAGATGTTCAGAGGGTTAGATGGTTAGACAGATGGTAAGATAGATATATGGTTAGAGGGTTAGATGGTTAGACAGATGGTTAGAGGGTTAGATGGTTAGACAGATGGTTAGAGGGTTAGATGGTTAGACAGATGGTTAGAGGGTTAGATGGTTAGACAGATGGTAAGATAGATATATGGTTAGAGGTTTAGATGGTTAGACAGATGGTTAGAGGGTTAGATGGTTAGACAGATGGTTAGAGGGTTAGATGGTTAGACAGATGGTCAGAGGGTTAGATGGTTAGACAGATGGTAAGATAGATATATGGTTAGAGGGTTAGATGGTTAGACAGATGGTCAGAGGGTTAGATGGTTAGACAGATGGTAAGATAGATATATGGTTAGAGGGTTAGATGGTTAGACAGATGGTTAGAGGGTTAGATGGTTAGACAGATGGTTAGAGGGTTAGATGGTTAGACAGATATATGGTTAGAGGGTTAGATGGTTAGACAGATGGTCTGAGTGTTAGATGGTTAGACAGATGGTAAGATAGATATATGGTTAGAGGGTTAGATGGTTAGACAGATGGTTAGAGGGTTAGATGGTTAGACAGATGGTAAGATAGATATATGGTTAGAGGGTTAGATGGTTAGACAGATGGTTAGAGGGTTAGATGGTTAGACAGATGGTCAGAGGGTTAGATGGTTAGACAGATGGTTAGAGGGTTAGATGGTTAGACAGATGGTTAGAGGGTTAGATGGTTAGACAGATGGTTAGAGGGATAGATGGTTAGACAGATGGTTAGAGGGTTAAATGGTTAGACAGATGGTTAGATAGATATATGGTTAGAGGGTTAGATGGTTAGACAGATGGTCAGAGGGTTAGATGGTTAGACAGATGGTAAGATAGATATATGGTTAGAGGGTTAGATGGTTAGACAGATGGTTAGATAGATATATGGTTAGAGGGTTAGATGGTTAGACAGATGTTCAGAGGGTTAGATGGTTAGACAGATGGTAAGATAGATATATGGTTAGAGGGTTAGATGGTTAGACAGATGGTTAGAGGGTTAGATGGTTAGACAGATGGTTAGAGGGTTAGATGGTTAGACAGATGGTTAGAGGGTTAGATGGTTAGACAGATGGTTAGAGGGTTAGATGGTTAGACAGATGGTCAGAGGGTTAGATGGTTAGACAGATGGTAAGATAGATATATGGTTAGAGGGTTAGATGGTTAGACAGATGGTCAGAGGGTTAGATGGTTAGACAGATGGTAAGATAGATATATGGTTAGAGGGTTAGATGGTTAGACAGATGGTTAGAGGGTTAGATGGTTAGACAGATGGTTAGAGGGTTAGATGGTTAGACAGATATATGGTTAGAGGGTTAGATGGTTAGACAGATGGTCTGAGTGTTAGATGGTTAGACAGATGGTAAGATAGATATATGGTTAGAGGGTTAGATGGTTAGACAGATGGTTAGAGGGTTAGATGGTTAGACAGATGATTAGAAGGTTAAATGGTTAGACAGATGGTAAGATAGATATATGGTTAGAGGGTTAGATGGTTAGACAGATGGTTAGAGGGTTAGATGGTTAGACAGATGGTAAGATAGATATATGGTTAGAGGGTTAGATGGTTAGACAGATGGTTAGAGGGTTAGATGGTTAGACAGATGGTAAGAGGGTTAGATGGTTAGACAGATGGTAAGATAGATATATGTTTAGAGGGTTAGATGGTTAGACAGATGGTCAGAGGGTTAGATGGTTAGACAGATGGTAAGATAGATATATGGTTAGAGGGTTAGATGGTTAGACAGATGGTTAGAGGGTTAGATGGTTAGACAGATGGTTAGAGGGCTAGATGGTTAGACAGATGGTTAGACAGATATATGGTTAGAGGGTTAGATGGTTAGACAGATGGTCAGAGTGTTAGATGGTTAGACAGATGTAAGATAGATATATGGTTAGAGGGTTAGATGGTTAGACAGATGGTTAGAGGGTTAGATGGTTAGACAGATGGTTAGAGGGTTAGATGGTTAGACAGGTGGTTAGAGGGTTAAATGGTTAGACAGATGTTAGATAGATATATGGTTAGAGGGTTAGATGGTTAGACAGATGGTCAGAGGGTTAGATGGTTAGACAGATGGTAAGATAGATATATGGTTAGAGGGTTAGATGGTTAGACAGATGGATAGAGGGTTAGATGGTTAGACAGATGGTAAGATAGATATATGGTTAGAGGGTTAGATGGTTAGACAGATGGTTAGAGGGTTAGATGGTTAGACAGATGGTTAGAGGGTTAGATGGTTAGACAGATGGTTAGAGGGTTAGATGGTTAGACAGATGGTCAGAGGGTTAGATGGTTAGACAGATGGTAAGATAGATATATGTTTAGAGGGTTAGATGGTTAGACAGATGGTCAGAGGGTTAGATGGTTAGACAGATGGTAAGATAGATATATGGTTAGAGGGTTAGATGGTTAGACAGATGGTTAGAGGGTTAGATGGTTAGACAGATGGTTAGAGGGTTAGATGGTTAGACAGATGGTTAGACAGATATATGGTTAGAGGGTTAGATGGTTAGACAGATGGTCAGAGTGTTAGATGGTTAGACAGATGGTAAGATAGATATATGGTTAGAGGGTTAGATGGTTAGACAGATGGTTAGAGGGTTAGATGGTTAGACAGATGGTTAGAGGGTTAGATGGTTAGACAGGTGGTTAGAGGGTTAAATGGTTAGACAGATGGTTAGATAGATATATGGTTAGAGGGTTAGATGGTTAGACAGATGGTCAGAGGGTTAGATGGTTAGACAGATGGTAAGATAGATATATGGTTAGAGGGTTAGATGGTTAGACAGATGGATAGAGGGTTAGATGGTTAGACAGATGGTAAGATAGATATATGGTTAGAGGGTTAGATGGTTAGACAGATGGTTAGAGGGTTAGATGGTTAGACAGATGGTTAGAGGGTTAGATGGTTAGACAGATGGTTAGAGGGTTAGATGGTTAGACAGATGATTAGAAGGTTAAATGGTTAGACAGATGGTAAGATAGATATATGGTTAGAGGGTTAGATGGTTAGACAGATGATTAGAGGGTTAAATGGTTAGACAGATGGTAAGATAGATATATGGTTAGAGGGTTAGATGGTTAGACAGATGGTTAGAGGGTTAGATGGTTAGACAGATGATTAGAAGGTTAAATGGTTAGACAGATGGTAAGATAGATATATGGTTAGAGGGTTAGATGGTTAGACAGATGATTAGAGGGTTAAATGGTTAGACAGATGGTAAGATAGATATATGGTTAGAGGGTTAGATGGTTAGACAGATGATTAGAGGGTTAAATGGTTAGACAGATGGTAAGATAGATATATGGTTAGAGGGTTAGATGGTTAGACAGATGATTAGAGGGTTAAATGGTTAGACAGATGGTAAGATAGATATATGGTTAGAGGGTTAGATGGTTAGACAGATGGTAAGATAGATATATGGTTAGAGGGTTAGATGGTTAGACAGATGATTAGAGGGTTAGAAAGGTGTTGGATGGACAGAGAGATGGTTGATGGAATTGAGTTAGTTACAGATAGAAGAATAAGTTTTGTCCTGAACGCAGATTGTTACTTTGACTTTTTCTTTTAATTAAACTTTTTTCCATATATCATTTTCTTTCTTCCTGTCACTCATAATGAGTTAAGTTACCAGTTCTATGTTTTTTATGATCATATACACTGTTTTGCATGATTGTTACTCGTTTGAAGCACTAAAAAACCTCCTCAGTCTCCAGTCTGACTAATTATTTAATAAACTTGGTGCTAAAGCAGCGTTTTTCAGGCTCTTGTACTGAAACACCAGGAAAAAAGACCAAAACACACTTCAGGTGCTGCTCCGTTTATCAGTTCATCTGACAGTTCATCAGCTTCTGACCACAGGGCCACTGTCATCCAGACATTATCTGCATGGTGGTTCATTCACAGCACAGCATGTTCAGGAGTTTTTACACCTCTTAGTGTCACAGCCAGCATCAGAGACCAACACTACATTTCTGCCGACTTGATTAAAAAGTTCAGAGACTGGATTTTATTACTTGTTTGAGTTTCTCTGCTTGGACAGACTGGAATTCCCCACATGGTGGACAACACAAGCCTCACTGTGTGCGCAAATTACAGAACACCAGCATGTTTTATATAAGAAAGCTGAGTGTTTATGTACCTCACAAACAGTTATTTTTCTGTTGTAATACGATTAACTCTGCTCGTTTTGCAGGTGTAGAAAGTCTGTATACAATAATTAATTAACTTTTTTAATGTTTTTAAATGCAGTCAACTTAAAAAAATATTCAAAATAGTTAATCATTGGTAATTAATCAAATTAGCCATGTTGGCTTCAGTATAGGTATGGCAGAAGCTAGCCCTAGGTCAACATCATTTATTAACCAAGTTAGTTATGTTAGCTTTAGTATAGGTATGGCTAAAGCTAACTCTAGGTCAACCTTGTTAAACATTGTTGTCAAGTTAGCTATGTTAGCCTCAGTGTAAGTATGGTGGAAGCTAATCCTAGGTCAACATAATTTATTAGCCAAGTTAGTCATGTTAGCTTCAGCATAGGTATGGTGGAAGCTAATCATTGGTCATCTTTTGTTAATCATTTTTAATCAGCCAAGTTAGCTATGTTAGCTTCAGTATTGATATGGTGGAAGATAACCTTAGGTCAACAACGTAAATAGATGTTGTTCAGCCAAGTTACTCACATTAGCCTAAGTATAGGTATGGCAGAAGCCAAATCTAGGTCAACATAGCTAATTTGGTTGATTAACAATAATTATCTATGTGAGCTTCAATATAGGTATGGCAGACAACAACCCTAGGTCAACATAGTTAATCAACCAAGTTAGTTATGTGAGCTTCAGTATAGGTATGGCAGAAGCTAAATCTAGGTCAACATCGTTAATCATTGTTAACCAGCCAAGTTAGCTATGTCAGCTTCAGTATAGGTATGGCAGAAGATAACTCTAGGTCAACATTCTTCTTCATTGCAAAAAACACTTCTTGCAATGGCTGAAACGCCAATTCGTCATACTTAAAAATTTGCGTTGGATCAACAAAATATCTCAGCAATTGGCAGAAAACAAAAATGACTAATGCAAAACACTGTTGGTCTAATACTTCATTTTTTAGAGTGCAGGCAAAAACAGAACTAGATTTTTTATCTTAAGATATTTAAATACTGGCTCAAGTCCATCTGAATTACTTTTACAGCTCAGTAATTTACAGATAGCACTGAGAATATTCAGAGGCTGGAACTGGAGCCGACTCATTAGCTGTGCCTCTCTGTATAATGAATCTGCATTAGAAAACATCCCTATTCATCACAGTCATAACAGTCATCTTCCTCCAGCATCTGCGTGTTCGGCTGAGGCGGCGACGCTGAGCGAAGCTGACAGGCAGTGTCGGGAAGCTTATCCCTGCCGACAGTGTGAGGAATTAGCCTATCGTTAGTCTAATCCCATTTTCTTCACAAAAAAAGAAAAAATAATAAAAATAAAAGCTCAGCTAAGCTGCACTGCTGTCAGCCGTGTGTCGTTCTGAACACTAACACTAACAAACTCTCACTGCACACCGCAGGAGTCCCGCTGATCCCCGCTGATCCCAACACCGACTTATTACTGCTTCTGTGAAAGAAGACGATGGTTTACTACATCTGCTCTGATTCAGCCGTTAGAGGGAACACAAGAGTCACAAAAGTCATGGACACCATTTGCCTCAATCATGGAACAACAATTGAAGGCTCTAATTTTACGTAAGCTGTAAGAGTGGTGTAAGTCTCCAGCCCCATGACTGTTCCTGCTATAGCTAGTTAGCTAAGCCTAAGGCCAATATTGACAGTCCAGGCTTGACAACTCTCTCGCACTGGCCTTCAGAATCCCCCAGTTCAGTCTGATCTCCCCAAATTCAGGCCAATCTGTTAGCTTCAGTATAGGTATGATGGAAGCTAACCCTAGGTCAACATTGTTAATCAGCCAAGTTATCTATGTTAGCTTCAGTGTTCTTATTGTGGAAGCTAACCATTGGACAATATTGTTAACCATTGTCAATTAGCCAAGTCAGCTATGCTGGTTTCAGTATAGGTACAGCAAAAGTTAACCCTAGGTCAACATCGTTAATAATTGTTAATTAGCCAAGTTAGTCATGTCAGCTTCTATATTATGGTGGGAGCTAACCCTAGGTCAACATTGCTAATGATCGTCAATTAGCCAAGTTAGCTATGTTGGTTTCAGTATAGGTATGGCAGAAGCTAACCCTAGGTCAACATTGTTAATCATTGATAATTCGACAAGTCAGCTTCTGCAATAATACTGAGGCTAACTTTAATTTTTACTGTTAATTAGCCAAGTTAGTCATGTAAGCTTCTATATTATGGAGGGAGCTAATCCTAGGTCAACATCATTAATCAGTGTTAATTAGCCAAGTCAGCTTTGTTGACCTAGGGTAAGCTTCTGCCATAATACTGAGGCTAACTTTAATTTTTACTGTTAATGAGCCAAGTTAGTCATGTAAGCTTCTATATTATGGTGGGAGCTACCCCTAGGTCAACATCGTTAATCATTGAAAATTAGACTGCCATAATACTGAGGCTAACATTGTTAATTACTGTTAATTAGACAAGTTAGCTGTGTTATCTTCAGTGTTGGTATGGCAGAGGCTAACCCTAGGTCAACATCGTCAATCACTGTAATCAGACAAGTCAGCCATGTTAGCTTCAGTATTGTATAGCTGCTACTGCAATAACTGCAATTTCCCCCTGGGATCAATAAAGTATTTCTGATTCTGATTCTGTATAGTGGAAGCTAACCCTAGGTCAACACTGCTAATCACTGGTAATTAGCCAGTAAAGACCCAGTTAAACTTTGCAAGTCTTTAACAAACTTTAGTTCTGAATCTTCTGAACTGACAAGCCGTCTATCAAAACACAGTGTTTAAGATGTGAACAGCTAAGAAGAAAATAATCCACAGCCTCCAAAACAGCCTTTTTAAGGACACGACAACAATTACAGCAAAGTGTGGGACCCAAACCGCAAGGCGGGGGCAGAAAATCAATTCTGTAACACCGAGTTCCTCTAATGAAGACAAGAGCATGGCAGGACTGTACAAAGAGAGTCTATGCCGCAGCGCTGAACAGCCAGAAACTCAATAGCTTCCTTAAATCCGAGCCGCACATCAAATTGGCCCTCGTTTATGTCGGAAGCTGAAGCAACAGGAAGGCACGCGAGGAGCCAAGGTCACCGAGCAACACCGCATTTTCAATTCAGCACTTATTAATTTGATTTGAGTAGAAGAGATAAAGGAGAGACACAGCGAGCGGGAGAAGCAGCTCTTTAGAGGAATAACTTACCAGAACTAAACGAGTGCGGATCCACGTACGCTGGGTGGATGTGTTCACTGTTTATCTCCAAGTTATAGACGTCTACAGTTCTTTCTGTCGCTTTGCTTTAATCCTTGTGTTTCTGCAGCTACAGGGAGTTTTCGTGGAGCAAACTTTCAGAAAAGTGCTGAACTGGTTTAGTTTTTTCCTACAATATGTTGCGATAAAGTGATTTTCAATCACTTTCATGGTCACACGTATATAAAACCAGCTCCTAGTCCTGCAGACTGCTTCTACACACATTAGTAAAGAGTGGGTCTCTCTCAGGAGCTCAGTGAACTCCAGCGTGGTACCGTGATAGGACACCACCTGTGCAGCAAGTCCAGTGGTGAAGTTTCCTCACTACTAAATATTCCACAGTGGACTGTCAGTGGTGTTAGAACAAAGTGGAAGTGATTGAGAACGACAGCAACTCGGACACTAAGTTGTAGAACACGTACAATG
The DNA here is from genome assembly GCA_021613375.1 of Megaleporinus macrocephalus. NCBI lineage: Eukaryota > Metazoa > Chordata > Actinopteri > Characiformes > Anostomidae > Megaleporinus > Megaleporinus macrocephalus. The sequence continues at coordinate 5,995,927 of CM038708.1, forward strand.
ACAGAGCGGGTCAGCGGATGCTGAGGAGCATAGTGCACCTACTTTCTACAGAGTCCATCACTACAGACCTCCAAACTTCATGTGGTCTTCAGATCAGCTTAAAAACAGAGTGTGGAGAGCTTCATGGAATGGGTCTCCATGGCCGAGCAGCTGCATCCAAGCCTTACATCACCAAGAACAATGCAGAGTGTCAGTTGCAGTGGTGTAAAGCACCCCGCCACTGGACTCTAGAGCAGCGGAGACGTGTTCTCTGGAGGGGCCAATCACGCTTCTCTGTCTGGCAGTGTTTGATGAGTTTGGGTTTGGTGGTTGCCAGGGGAACGGTACTTGACTGCATTGCCCCGAATGTAAAGTTTGGTGGAGGGGGGATTATGGTTTTTCCAATAATTTTCTTTCCTATATTGGGGGAAAACTGTTTCATGATTAATGAAATATGAACGTATGATGTAGACTACCTGACTGGGAACATGAGTTTCAGACCTCTGCTCTTTTAGAAACTTGACCAGTTTGGTACCAACATAACACTGGACATTGCATAGATGTGCTAAAGCTGCTTTACCATAATTGTAGCTGACCAGGTATAATTATTAAATATTAAATACTACCACTACTACTACTACCACCACCACTAATACTACTACTACTACTACTACCACCACCACCACCACCACCACCACTACTACTACTACTACTACTACTACCACCACCACCACCACCACCACCACTCTCTTTTAAAACAGGACTGATCTGAGATCTGTTTAGTGTTTGTTAGAATCCTAGCTGCTGCGCTCTGGACCAGCTGGACTGTTTTCTTAGGAACTCCAGTAAGAGACCATTACAGTGATCAACTCTGACCATTACAGTCATCAACTCTGACCATTACAGCGATCAACTCTGACCACTACGGCGATCAACACTCCAGCAAGAGAACATTACAGCGATCGACTCAGACTATTACAGCATTCGACACTGACCACTACAGCGATCGACACTGACCACTACAGCGATCGACACTGACCACTACAGCGATCGACACTGACCATTGTAGCGATCGACACTGATCACTACAGCGTTCAACACTGACCAACACAGCGTTCAACACTGACCAACACAGCGATCAACTCTGACCAACACAGCGATCAACTTTGACCAACACAGCAATCAACACTCCAGCAAGAGACCATTACAGCGATCAACTCTGACCAACACAGCGATCAACTCTGACCAACACAGCGATCAACTCTGACCAACACAGCGATCAACTCTGACCAACACAGCGATCAACTCTGACCAACACAGCGATCAACACTCCAGCAAGAGACCATTACAGCGATCAACTCTAACCAACACAGCGATCAACTCTGACCAACACAGCGATCAACTCTGACCAACACAGCGATCAACTCTAACCAACACAGCGATCAACTCTGACCAACACAGCGATCAACTCTGACCAACACAGCGATCAACTCTGACCAACACAGCGATCAACAGTCCTACAAGAGAACATTACAGCGATCGACTCAGACTATTACAGCGATCGACACTGACCACTACAGCGATCGACACTGACCACTACAGCGATCGACACTGACCACTACAGCGATCGACACTGACCATTGTAGCGATCAACACTGACCAACACAGCGTTCAACACTGACCAACACAGCGTTCAACACTGACCAACACAGCGATCAACTCTGACAAACACAGCGATCAACACTGACCAACACAGCGATCAACTCTGACCAACACAGCGATCAACTCTGACCAACACAGCGATCAACTCTGACAAACACAGCGATCAACACTGACCAACACAGCGATCAACACTGACCAACACAGCGATCAACACTGACCACTACAGCGATCGACACTGACCATTGTAGCGATCAACACTGACCAACACAGCGTTCAACACTGACCAACACAGCGTTCAACACTGACCAACACAGCGATCAACACTGACCAACACAGCGATCAACTCTGACCAACACAGCGATCAACTCTGACCAACACAGCGATCAACACTCCAGCAAGAGACCATTACAGCGATCAACTCTAACCAACACAGCGATCAACTCTGACCAACACAGCGATCAACTCTAACCAACACAGCGATCAACTCTGACCAACACAGCGATCAACTCTGGCCAACACAGCGATCAACTCTGACCAACACAGCGATCAACACTCCAGCAAGAGACCATTACAGCGATCAACTCTAACCAACACAGCGATCAACTCTGACCAACACAGCGATCAACTCTGACCAACACAGCGATCAACTCTGACCAACACAGCGATCAACTCTGACCGACACAGCGATCAACACTCCAGCAAGAGACCATTACAGCGATCAACTCTAACCAACACAGCGATCAACAGTCCTACAAGAAACCATTACAGCAATCAACTCTAACCAACACAGCGATCAACTCTGACCAACACAGCGATCAACACTCCAGCAAGAGACCATTACAGCAATCAACTCTAACCAACACAGCGATCAACTCTAACCAACACAGCGATCAACTCTAACCAACACAGCGATCAACTCTGACCAACACAGCGATCAACTCTGACCAACACAGCGATCAACTCTGACCAACACAGCGATCAACACTCCAGCAAGAGACCATTACAGCGATCAACTCTAACCAACACAGCGATCAACTCTGACCAACACAGCGATCAACTCTGACCAACACAGCGATCAACTCTGACCAACACAGCGATCAACTCTAACCAACACAGCGATCAACTCTGACCAACACAGCGATCAACTCTGACCAACACAGCGATCAACTCTGACCAACACAGCGATCAACAGTCCTACAAGAGACCATTACAGCGATCAACTCTAACCAACACAGCGATCAACTCTAACCAACACAGCGATCAACTCTAACCAACACAGCGATCAACTCTAACCAACACAGCGATCAACTCTGACCAACACAGCGATCAACTCTGACCAACACAGCGATCAACTCTAACCAACACAGCGATCAACTCTAACCAACACAGCGATCAACTCTAACCAACACTCCAGCAAGAGACCATTACAGCAATCAACTCTAACCAACACAGCGATCAACTCTAACCAACACAGCGATCAACTCTGACCAACACAGCGATCAACTCTGACCAACACAGCGATCAACTCTGACCAACACAGCGATCAACACTCCAGCAAGAGACCATTACAGCGATCAACTCTAACCAACACAGCGATCAACTCTGACCAACACAGCGATCAACTCTGACCAACACAGCGATCAACAGTCCTACAAGAGACCATTACAGCGATCAAATCTAACCAACACAGCGATCAACTCTGACCAACACAGCGATCAACTCTGACCAACACAGCGATCAACTCTGACCAACACAGCGATCAACAGTCCTACAAGAGACCATTACAGCGATCAACTCTAACCAACACAGCGATCAACTCTGACCAACAAAGCGATCAACTCTGACCAACACAGCGATCAACACTCCAGCAAGAGACCATTACAGCAATCAACTCTAACCAACACAGCGATCAACTCTAACCAACACAGCGATCAACTCTGACCAACACAGCGATCAACTCTGACCAACACAGCGATCAACTCTGACCAACACAGCGATCAACTCTGACCAACACAGCGATCAACTCTGACCAACACAGCGATCAACTCTAACCAACACAGCGATCAACTCTGACCAACACAGCGATCAACTCTAACCAACACAGCGATCAACTCTGACCAACACAGCGATCAACTCTGACCAACACAGCGATCAACTCTGACCAACACAGCGATCAACACTCCAGCAAGAGACCATTACAGCGATCAACTCTAACCAACACAGCGATCAACTCTGACCAACACAGCGATCAACTCTGACCAACACAGCGATCAACTCTGACCAACACAGCGATCAACTCTGACCAACACAGCGATCAACTCTAACCAACACAGCGATCAACTCTAACCAACACAGCGATCAACTCTGACCAACACAGCGATCAACTCTGACCAATACAGCGATCAACACTCCAGCAAGAGACCATTACAGCAATCAACTCTAACCAACACAGCGATCAACTCTAACCAACACAGCGATCAACTCTGACCAACACAGCGATCAACTCTGACCAACACAGCGATCACTCTGACCAACACAGCGATCAACACTCCAGCAAGAGACCATTACAGCGATCAACTCTAACCAACACAGCGATCAACTCTGACCAACACAGCGATCAACTCTGACCAACACAGCGATCAACTCTGACCAACACAGCGATCAACAGTCCTACAAGAGACCATAACAGCGATCAACTCTAACCAACACAGCGATCAACTCTAACCAACACAGCGATCAACTCTGACCAACACAGCGATCAACAGTCCTACAAGAGACCATTACAGCGATCAACTCTAACCAACACAGCGATCAACTCTAACCAACACAGCGATCAACTCTGACCAACACAGCGATCAACTCTGACCAACACAGCGATCAACTCTGACCAACACAGCGATCAACACTCCAGCAAGAGACCATTACAGCAATCAACTCTAACCAACACAGCGATCAACTCTGACCAACACAGCGATCAACTCTGACCAACACAGCGATCAACAGTCCTACAAGAGACCATTACAGCAATCAACTCTAACCAACACAGCGATCAACTCTGACCAACACAGCGATCAACTCTGACCAACACAGCGATCAACTCTGACCAACACAGCGATCAACTCTGACCAACACAGCGATCAACTCTGACCAACACAGCGATCAACAGTCCTACAAGAGACCATTACAGCGATCAACTCTAACCAACACAGCGATCAACTCTGACCAACAAAGCGATCAACTCTGACCAACACAGCGATCAACACTCCAGCAAGAGACCATTACAGCAATCAACTCTAACCAACACAGCGATCAACTCTAACCAACACAGCGATCAACTCTGACCAACACAGCGATCAACTCTGACCAACACAGCGATCAACACTGACCAACACAGCGATCAACTCTGACCAACACAGCGATCAACTCTAACCAACACAGCGATCAACTCTAACCAACACAGCGATCAACTCTGACCAGCACAGCGATCAACTCTGACCAACACAGCGATCAACTCTGACCAACACAGCGATCAACAGTCCTACAAGAGACCATTACAGCGATCAAATCTAACCAACACAGCGATCAACTCTCACCAACACAGCGATCAACAGTCCTACAAGAGACCATTACAGAGATCAACTCTAACCAACAAAGCGATCAACTCTGACCAACACAGCGATCAACTCTGACCAACACAGCGATCAACTCTGACCAACACAGCGATCAACAGTCCTACAAGAGACCATTACAGAGATCGACTCTGACCACGACAGCGATCAACACTTCAGCAAGAGACCATTACAGCGATCAACTCTAACCAACACAGCGATCAACTCTAACCAACACAGCGATCAACTCTGACCAACACAGCGATCAACTCTGACCAACACAGCGATCAACTCTGACCAACACAGCGATCAACTCTGACCAACACAGCGATCAACACTCCAGCAAGAGACCATTACAGCAATCAACTCTAACCAACACAGCGATCAACTCTAACCAACACAGCGATCAACTCTGACCAACACAGCGATCAACTCTGACCAACACAGCGATCAACTCTGACCAACACAGTGATCAACCCTGACCAACACAGTGATCAACCCTGACCAACACAGTGATCAACAGTCCTACAAGAGACCACACGACTCTGGCCACTACAGCGATGGACGCTCACCACTATAGCAATCAACACTCACCATTATTGTGCTCACCTCTGCTTGCAACAAATGCATAAATGAGTTTGTCTGCGTCACTCTGAGATACTGAAGCTAAACTAGTGAATATTTATCAGATGATAAGAAGCTACTAAGCTTACATGCGGAGTACAATAAGAATTGGGCTCAGAGTCTAAGATCACACCCAGGTTACATACTTCAGGTTTAATATTAGTAGTTACAGAACCGAGCCTGTCATGAAGCATTTTAGTTAGAGTTAGAGTTTTAGTACCAATAATCAGTATTTCTCTTTATTTAATTGTAAAAAAAATGGACCTTATGTCACTAAGTTTGCTAGCTTGTTAGCCAGCTAGCTAGCTAACTGCTATATGTGAACTATACATAGCAGAGACTTCCTGTTCTTTGGGCATCTCAAAAGTCTTGAAGTTTGAAGTGGTTGCAGCTCTATCTGTGATCTTAACTCCACATGTCCTGCATGGTGCAGCTCAGCTGCCTAGTGTTCCAAGTCCAAGTCCAAGTCAAGTCGCAAGTCTTTAGTGATGTTGTCAAGTCCCAAGTCATCAGTTTAGTGACTCAAGTTGGACTTGAGTCCACACGTCTGGTTCCAACATCCCATTTTCCTTTGAAAAAGCCACCAAGACACCATCCCTCCATCCCACCAGCGCCAGTGACCACACTAATGCCAAGTGTTCTGCTTTACTTAATTTTATTGTTTTGCTATTTTGCTCTTTTTCAGATGTTAACCATATTCACTGTCATTTCTATTAATTGGGTTGAAATTTTATATATTTTTTTAATTCCAATAAACTTTAAAATAAATGCTACTGAATGGAAGCTTTTGGAATGATCCCACTCTGTTTTCAGAATCCTGCAGTGGAAAAGTGGCTGATGATCTGGCGGTGTTGGACCAGGAACACCAGAACACTCAGAGAAGCACAGCAGTTCTGGGATCAGAACCATCCTAAGTGCTGGTAAGAGTTATTAGTGGACCTGCCCGTCGGTACCACTGAGACATTTTTTTAATGAAGTGCTTCTTAAACACGTGTTCTTCTATAAGCAGACCTGCCAGAGCATGACCATCAAAGAGATCAATTTATTACGAATCAATTTGACTTTAAATTGAACTAATCAGTTCAAATGAACATACCGGATGCAGTGGCTCACCCTATCTGAGCTATCCTGACCTAAACCTTCCACAGAAACTGACTGATATTGGTGGAAACTAATCAAAAATGTATATTGATTCTACAGTTTTTTATGGTCCATGTTATTTATTTACATTCAATTTTGTTGTCATTGGTCACATAGGCCATTTGCCTCTATTGTAACCAGAGACTTTTCCATTACGGCTAGAAATATTACCAGCAGGTAAACAACGAGCGTGTTCATGACGGACATGATAGTAAACGTCTTCTCTTTCTCATCGCCAGGAAAGCACTAGAATAAGAAGCAAATAGTTATTGGACTCTGTTCCAGTAACGAGAGTCTCTCAGGCAGAGCAGTAGATGCTGGATGTGAAGGTCAGGAGGCCCATATTATTCTACTGCTGAATGTGAGTTTGCTTGACTACACTGAGTAACTATACTGTCACATTTCTGTTATTATTATTATTATTATTATTATTATTATTATTATATCAGAAGTATTGATAAATAATTATAATAATAATATTTTTATTTATAGAGCACTTTCCATAGTAGTGGCAGCTTAAAGTGCTTCACAGACAATTTTCATCAGTAATAATATGAACTTTATTATCCAAGTTCAACTTTATAGGTACTAAAATGTTAGAGAGTTAAAGAGAGACGTTTATTAACTGTGTAGTAAAAGTGATTCTGAGCTCGACTGTCTAATAGAAGCTGAACTGAGCTCCACAGTTTAGAAGCAGAAGAGCTGAAAGAGGCTCTCCAGGTTCTCTGTATGTTACTGAAGGTGCTTTTACAGAAGGTCAGTATCTGCAGATCTAAGATCAGCAGCTGGAACATAAACAGAGAGACGTTCTGTGATGTAGCAGGTTCTAGATTATCTAGAGCTTTATAGACGAGTACAGAAGTTTAAAGTCTGTTCTAAAAGATACAGGTGGTCAGTGCAGCTCTTCTAAAACAGGACTGATCTGAGATCTGTTTAGTGTTTGTTAGGATCCCAGCTTCTGCGTTCTGCACCAGCTGGACTGTTTTCTTAGGAACTCCAGTAAGAGACCATTACAGTCATCGACTCTGACCATCACAGTCATCAACTCTGACCATCACAGTCATCGACTCTGACCATCACAGTCATCAACTCTGACCATCACAGTCATCGACTCTGACCATCACAGTCATCGACTCTGACCATCACAGCCATCGACTCTGACCATCACAGCCATCGACTCTGACCACTACAGTGATCAACACTCACCACTACAGTGATCAACACTCACCACTACAGTGATCAACTCTGACCACTACAGTGATCAACTCTGACCATTACAGTAATCAACTCTGACCATTACAGTAATCATCTCTGACCATTACAGTGATCAACTCTGACCATTACAGTGATCAACTCTGACCATTACAGTGATCAACTCAGATCCCCTACAGTGATCAACACTCACCATCACAGTGATCAACTCTGACCATTACAGTGATTAACTCTGACCACTACAGTGATCAACTCTGACCACTACAGTGATCAACACTGACCATTACAGTGATCAACTCTGACCACTACAGTGATCAACTCTGACCACTACAGTGATCAACTATGACTATTACAGTCATCGACTCTGACCCTTACAGTGATCAATGTATAATTGCGCGTCATTAACGCAACTATGAATGTTTACATCATGCTTCTAAATGACATCACCTGGAGGTAACATGTACAATGAGAAAAGCCCTAGAACTGACCCGTGTGGTACCCCACAGTAATAGTACATTTCATTATGAATAACTTTCAGTGCAACCACAAACTGTCTATCTGTTAAATATAACTTAAACCATCTAGAACTGTCTCTGAGAGGCCGACCCAGCATTCAAGATGGCGGATCAGAATCTTGTGATCAACATTCTCTGAAGCTGCCAAAGATCCAGTAAGACTAGAATAACATCAGTCCCATTTAGACAGCAGACGCTTGCTTTTATTGTACTGTAGTTGCAATTACAGTGTGAAATATTATCCACCAATAAACAACCAGAGCTTTATTTTCATGTGTTTGTGGTGGATGTGATTGTAAACCAGATTTCTATTTTTACAACCAACTACAGTTGAAAGTCTGATTAGACTAGCCAGCTAATAGAAGCATTAGACCGCGAGCTAGGCAGCAGTGGAGAGCTGGCTAAAAGTGCATTGGCTCATCAGCCAGACTGGGTGACTTTTGAGGATCTCTGATAAGAAAGGACCACTTGAGACACCAAACAATCAATCACAGACCAGATAGCTTGACATGCAGGCAACGGAAACAAACTTCTATTAAATAAAGTGCACAAGGAAACTCACAAGGACATCTCATTTGCTGACTCCTTTCGTTTTTAAAACAGTTTCCTGAAAGAGGGATAGCATGCAGACTGACTGGTTCAGTGGTAAGACCTGTATCTTGCATATGTGTATGTGGGAGGAGATGCAACTGCTTACTAACAGCATTAAACTTAATAAACAATAGTTGTTTTATTTTCCTATGGGCTGATAAAGCCAGTGCAGGGACGCAGTAATAGCCAAGAATTGTTGGGATTCTCTTTGAGAGGTGAGATTCTAAGAGTAGTGGTGCCGAACTGAGTCGAACTGAACTACAATGGAAACTCCGTCCGCAGTGCTCCTAAAACCGCAGCCCCCATTGGTTGGTTGTCACAACAAATGCTACAGAGGGTACGGGAAGTTTATGGCTCAGCAGATCCTAGAACTTTACATCAGGAAGCTCTCAAGTGAGAGAACTGGTTCTGATCATACACACTGAAAAATGCTGGGTTATTTAAACTACCCAGCTGCTACGTTAGTGGAGTTGGGTCACAAATATGGGTTATTTTTTTTTTATTTATTAGTTTTTCGTTATTAGTGCGGACGTGAAAGGGAACATGCACGTAACGTAACTCCCTGGACGCCTGTTTCCCGCCTACACCGCTTCACTCCCGCTGGAAGAGGCTTCCTCAGGAAGATGACGGCCGAAAAAAAGTTGCTAAACTTAAGTTTTTGCTCAAAAATATATTGATTGTAAGTCAGACACGGAGTAGTTTGGTTATTTCCCCTCATGAATTGAGGTAAAAACTCTAGCTAGCGTAGCTAACATGCTAATTTGATGCTAGGCAGTTTGCCTTAGCTAAGATAACAATTCCACACAACCAAATGTTTTTCTCTTTATCGCAACTACATTCGTCCGTCGAACGCGTGGTGTTCAAAGTTTTCACTAGTTAGGTTAGCTAGCCAGCTAACTTTTTAATCTTACACCTGAGCTAGGAGGCTAACGGGGGTACAGTAATGAAATACCAATTAGCATCGAACTATTTCTAATCCGCACTTTCTTCAAACCACCGGTAGCCTTTATGTTCTGCAGAATAAACTAGAGTTTTTTTAGCTTTATATCGACAATTTACTATTTTATAAGGGACACCCATTTAGCCAGATAATTGGCGGCTAAATGACCCCACAGGACCACCACAGAGCAGGTATTATTTGGGTGGAGGGTCACTCATCACTGCAAAGACACAGACATGGTGGTGGAATGTTAGTAGTGTCGCTGTGTCTGATCCACTCGTAACAGCACAACACACTAACACGCCACCACCATATCAGTGTCATCGCAGTGATGAGTGACCCACTGCCCAAATAATACCTGCTTTGTGGTGGTCCTGTGACGATTGAAGAACAAGGTGAAAGGGTGTTAAAGTATGCAGAGAAATTGCAGAGCTGGACGGCAATGTACTCCAATATGGCAAATAGAGCTGATTACATGGATGGTCATTTCCACAGAGGTGGTCATTATATTCCAGTAATACCGAGCAGTGTTGTTGTTGTTGTTGTCTATAAATGTCATTTTGTTGGTGCTAAAGTGGTAATTCTTGCATTGTTTAAGTGTAAGAATATGTAACAGGTAATGTAGATGTTAAAGTAATGTTTAAATTATACATACATAAATAATCAAAATACAACCCAAAATTTGGTTCAATGAACCCAGCAATCTAGTTCAAATTACTTGACTCAAAATGCTGGGTCAAGTTAATAACCCATGTGCTGGGTCAATTCTACCCAATGCTGTGTTTGTCCAATACTGACCCAGCGCTGGGTTGTGAAAATAACATAATTTGGGTCAATTTTAACCCAATGTTTTTTAGAGTGTATGTACTTGTCCATGGCGTTATTAGGTTATCACCTCCTCATCCCACCCTCATCCCTCTCTCTGCACTTGATCATCCCTTTCCTTAGGTCTATTGAAATGACCCTTTGTCTCCTGCTGTTAAGGTGATATCAATGGTGACATGATTCTGATCCGCCATCTTGAATGCTGGGTCGGCCTCTCAGAGACAGTTCTAGATGGTTTAGGTTATATTTATATTTTCTATAAATATATTTCTATCACCTTAGCTACCTTTCCATTCATGCTCTCATCTTTATCTTCTTTATCCCCTCCTTAACCTTCTCTTCCCCCTCCAGCTTCATCCCCTCTCCTCAGAACATCTACTTAAACCATGTCAGACTAGACTAGACTAAACTGGGTTAGAGATGGATTAGAGACTGGACCTCACGGGACTGGACCGGCAACAGACAGATGACCCAAGCTGTGCCCGTGCAAACAGACTGATTGTGGTCCACTGAGCTGTACTCACTCCCTGGTGTTCACATCACTGAGAACCTCACCTGGTCCCTCAACACCAACTCCATAGCTAAGAAAGCCCAGCAGCACCTCTACTTCCTGCAGAGACTGAAGAAGTACTACCTCAGTAACTGCTGTGTGTATGTGTGTTTACTCTAGTACTACCTCAGTAACTGCTGTGTGTATGTGTGTTTACTCTAGTACTACCTCAGTAACTGCTGTGTGTATGTATGTTTACTCTAGTATTACCTCAGTAACTGCTGTGTGTATGTGTGTTTACTCTAGTACTACCTCAGTAACTGCTGTGTGTATGTATGGTTACTCTAGTACTACCTCAGTAACTGCTGTGTGTATGTGTGGTTACTCTAGTACTACCTCAGTAACTGCTGTATGTGTGTTTACTCTAGTACTACCTCAGTAACTGCTGTGTGTATGTGCGTTTACTCTAGTACTACCTCAGTAACTGCTGTGTGTATGTGTGGTTACTCTAGTACTACCTCAGTAACTGCTGTGTGTATGTATGGTTACTCTAGTACTACCTCAGTAACTGCTGTGTGTATGTGTGTTTACTCTAGTACTACCTCAGTAACTGCTGTGTGTATGTATGGTTACTCTAGTACTACCTCAGTAACTGCTGTGTGTATGTGTGGTTACTCTAGTACTACCTCAGTAACTGCTGTATGTGTGTTTACTCTAGTACTACCTCAGTAACTGCTGTGTGTATGTGCGTTTACTCTAGTACTACCTCAGTAACTGCTGTGTGTGTATGTTTACTCTAGTACTACCTCAGTAACTGCTGTGTGTATGTATGTATGTTTACTCTAGTACTACCTCAGTAACTGCTGTGTGTGTGTGTTTACTCCATCGTTAAAAGAGAATTTTAAATGTTTGGACGTAACTGCAGAGTCCGAAAACTGTTGTGTTGACATTTGTTCTAATCTAGGGTGTTTACACGTTTATTAGTTGCCATCTTTAAAAACAGAGCACTCGGGTTTGTTCCAACATCCCATTTTCCTTTTAAGAAGCCACCAAGACATCATCCCCCCATCCCACCAATGCCAGTGACCACACTAGCGTCCGAATGTTCTGCTCAGGGACTGAGGGGCTGCTGGGAGTTTACCTCAGAAACTTAAACCCCCCACTCAGCTGCACTCTCAGACTCTTTCATTAACCAGAGACCCTCAGCATCACGTCTGTTGCATCTCCGTTTGGAGCAGAGAAGACCCTCATAAGCCTGTAGCCACCCGTAAGGAATAAACAGTGATTATCTGTAATCATAACAGACCAGCCCTGCGCCTTCTCACGCACTGTTCACAATAACCACGAATCCAGACAGCCTCGACACTCTTTCTGTAAGACCCTTACAATTCAGCACAATGTATGACCAACTGTGCAGCAGCAGATGAGCTACTGTCTCTGACTTTACATCTACAAGGTGGACCAGCAAGTAGTAGGAGATCGATAGATAGATAGATAGATAGATAGATAGATAGATAGATAGATAGATAGATAGATAGATAGAAATACAGATATATAGATAGATGTGAGGGTATAGGTGAAGGTTAGGTACAGTGTGAGCGTCTGTATAGAAATACAGTTATATAGATAGAAATACAGATAGATAGAAATACAGATAGATAGATAGATAGATAGATAGATAGATAGATAGATAGATATACAGATATATAGATAAATAAATAGAAATACAGTTATATAGGTAGAAATACAGATATATAGATAGATAGATAGAAATACAGATATATAGATAGATAGATAGAAATACAGATATATAGATAGATAGAAATACAGATATATAGATAGATAGATAGATAGATAGATAGATAGATAGAAATACAGATATATAGATAGATGTGAGGGTATAGGTGAAGGTTAGGTACAGTGTGAGCGTCTGTATAGAAATACAGTTATATAGATAGAAATACAGATAGATAGATAGATAGATAGATAGATAGAAATACAGATATATAGATAAATAAATAGAAATACAGTTATATAGGTAGAAATACAGATAGATAGATAGATAGATAGATAGATAGATAGATAGATAGATAGATAGATAGATAGATAGATAGATAGATAGATAGATAGATAGAAATACAGTTATATAGATAGATGTGAGGGTATGGGTGAAGGTTAGGTACAGTGAGAACGTCTGTGCAGAGCTCCAGAGCTGTCTGAGGGGGATGTCCTTCAGGAAACTGTTCTAATGAAGGTTTAATGTGACTGAGCAGGAACTGCGGGGTCTTGGCTCAAACTGCTGAGCTGAAAGCTGCATCGTTACTGAGTGAGGAGAATATAAACAGGACAGAACATGGTGAGTGTGCGCTGCTGAGAGTCGCCTGTAATGCCTGAAATAACCTGTTAATAACCAAAAGCGCCGTACGGCTTAATGTGTTACCATCACACACACTCAAGCAGAAGGTCTGACTCGATGTTCAGGTCTCTTAAAATTAACATCATACTGATAAAGATACGACAACAGTAGATCATCCGCTCACGTCCTCAGAAGACGTGAAAATGTTTCTTCTGGATAAAATAAAGCCTACAGCTTGTACAGAAACTGTGTTTCCTATTTTAAACTCTACAATATAGACCAAACATCATCTTGCTGTGAGGAGACAGTGCTGACCACTACTATAAGCCAAATGAGACTGTTGTCTGTGCACTGACCTTTAGAGTGAATAATCAGTGAATTAGTAAATATATATTAATTTCAGCGTTTATGACAGTTAACCGTAAAAACTGTGTTAGAACGCTCAGCAAAGCTTTACTTCACTGCAAAAGAGGATTATTTTATTTTTACCCATAAATGTAATTCTCTTGTGAAGCCACAAGGGGGCAGTAAAAGATCTGCTCTGACCCCTGCTCTATGAACAGCAAAACTAATTGGAATAATACTTCTTACTGTAAGGCTAGGTTTTGTAGTAGTAGTAATAATAATAATAACAACAACAACAACAACAACAACCATCCATCCTCTTCCGCTGACCACTACACCACCGTACTAACCATTACACCACCATACTGACCACTACACCACCATACTAACCACTACACCACCGTACTAACCACTACACCACCGTACTAACCACTACCCCACCATACTAACCACTACACCACCATACTGACCACTACACCACCATACTGACCACTACACCACCATACTAACCACTACACCACCCTACTAACCACTACACCACCGTACTAACCATTACACCACCATACTGACCACTACACCACCATACTGACCACTACACCACCATACTAACCACTACACCACCCTACTAACCACTACACCACCGTACTAACCACTACACCACCATACTGACCACTACACCACCATACTAACCACTACACCACCATACTAACCACTACACCACCGTACTAACCACTACACCACCATACTAACCATTACACCACCATACTGACCACTACACCACCATACTGACCACTACACCACCATACTAACCATTACACCACCGTACTGACCACTACACCACCGTACTGACCACTACACCACCGTACTAACCACTACACCACCATACTAACCACTACACCAACATACTAACCACTACACCACCGTACTAACCACTACACCACCATACTAACCACTACACCACCGTACTAACCACTACACCACCATACTAACCACTACACCACCGTACTAACCACTACACCACCGTACTAACCACTACACCACCATACTAACCACTACACCACCATACTAACCACTACACCACCGTACTAACCACTACACCACCATACTAACCACTACACCAACATACTAACCACTACACCACCGTACTAACCACTACACCACCATACTAACCACTACACCACCATACTAACCACTACACCACCGTACTAACCACTACACCACCGTACTAACCACTACACCACCGTACTAACCACTACACCACCGTACTAACCACTACACCACCATACTAACCACTACACCACCATACTAACCACTACACCACCGTACTAACCACTACATCAACATACTAACCACTACACCACCATACTAACCACTACACCACCATACTAACCACTACACCACCGTACTAACCACTACACCACCGTACTAACCACAATAATAATGTTTATCACTTCAGAACAGAGATCCAGTCCTTGCTGTGTCCTTGAAGGCCACAGTGCTCTGTAAACACGGCTGCTGTTTTCAGACTCAGGGGGAAAATGTCCACCTCGCTCTGGGAGCACTCTGCTCATCAGCGTGCTGTTATTAAAACACCTCAGGACTGCAGTGAAGCACTCGGTGATAGAGGTGGAGGCCACGGCAACGTGTAGCGGCACACCAGCCACGTGAGGCTGTAGACCAGCTTCAGGAGCTCACAGAGCAGGTCATTAATGCAGGAGAGCAGCGCAGCGGCACATGGACCGAACAGAATGTTAAACAGTTATGACACCTGAGAGCAGATTTCCTTTCATTAAACACTGAAACACGTCGCTTTGGAACAACAAATGACATCACAACGTTTCAAACTGTTAGAACGAGGGTCATCGCTGAGGTTCAGCCTCTACAGGGGGTTAAGGAACCAGCCTTGTGTCCAGACGGTTGCTGGTTCGCTCCTATGAGCCCACAGGACACAACTGAAGTGCCTTTGAGCAAACACCTAACCACTAGCCCACCGCTCCAGTCTGTTTTCATGGCGTTCTCTGGACCTACTCATCCATGTGGAAGACCCTCTTAACCCATTTGGGTCTGAATCCATCCATCACGTACACCATACATACTGATGGTCTTCTCTGGGGCGGATGGGATCTTCCAGCAAGACACTGCGATACAACACACGCCTAGAAATGTCCAACACTGGTTGGAAAAGCTGACCAGGACTTCCAAGTACTACCCTGGATCCCTAATCAGCTGTGGGATGCACTGCAGTCAGCATGGCTCCAGATACCTGTGACCACCTACCAGGACCTTATTGAGTCTCCCAGTCCGTCTAGCTGCTGTCCGAGCTGCACACGGTGGTCACTCTGGATGTTAACTGGTGGTCATAATAATGTGACTCCACACTATAAACCTGAAGTTAACACCCCACAACCATGTGCTCCTCTAGGCAGCTGACTGACCTGAAAATGAAGCTAAGATGATGCCTTCAAAGCAGAGGAAGACTATAGCAGTGTCCTGTAGGCGGCGTCCTGTGTCCACTGATGAAGAACTAGAGGAACACAAACTGTGCAGCAGCAGACGAGCTACTGTTTCTGACTCTACATCTACAAGGTGGACCAGAAAGTAGTAGGAGTGTCTAATATAGTGGACAGCGAGTGGACACAGTGTTTAAACACTCCAGCAGCAGCACTGCTGTGTCTGATCCACTTACACCAGCTCAACACACGTAGTAATGCAGGTCTTTATGACTTAAAGTGAATTATTAGCCCATTACAAACTACCGCCTCCACTCCGAGTACAAGCCAGCAGACCACTAGATGGTGCTTCCCGGCCCACTGGTTGAGAAACCCTGACCTCTGTGTAAATTCCAGGCTAAAAGTAGCCCACCTAGGTGGTGGTATGTGGACCTCCATTGCAAACAATGGTTTCAAAATTTTTGGACACAGAGAAACATGGCCCACCACGTCCAGGGGTGTCTTGATTCATGCAGATGTTTTGGAAGAGAGCCAATAAAATAAAAGCATTCAGCAGCTCGTAAGCCAATGAAAGAAACGAGCTGAAGCTCTCGGAGTGGTGGTCACTGCACTGTGAAACCCACCCAGAAGGATTTACTGTCTGTTCTCTTTTCATATGCAGAACCAGTCCAGCTCCATGTAACTCAGTGTGTGTGTGTGTGTGTGTGTGTGTGTGTGTGTGTGTGTGTGAGCAGCGTGTTAAACGTTCCTCTCCGCTGAGGAAAGGTCAGTCTGAAGACGAGGCAGTGAATACCTAAAGCTGAACGTCTGAAACGGCCGTCAACAAGACACACCAGCGTCCAGCCAAGAACAAAACAACACCGAGCATCTCAGAAGAACCTTCACGAGGGAGTTCCAGTTCCGTCACCAAGATCCAGTAAACACAATTTTTTATCCACTGTGTCCACTCACTGTCCACTCTATTAGACACTCCTACTACTTGCTGGTCCACCTTGTAGATGTAAAGTCAGAGACAGTAGCTCATCTGCTGCTGCACAGTTTGTGTTCCTCTAATCCTTCATCAGTGGACACAGGACGCCGCCCACAGGACACTGCTCTCAGTCCAGCAGTGACACTGAGGTGTTTAAATACTGCTGAGAATGATCCACCTCCCTAATAATATCTGCTCTGTGGTGGTCCTGTGGGGGTCCTGATCATTAAAGAACAGGGTATACAGAGAATCAGATGAACTACAGTCTGTAAGTGTAGAACTATAAGCATTCCTATATGGTCAGTAGCGCTGATAGGTAGAGGTGAAGTGGCTAGTCGCTAGTATATATATATATATATATATATATATATATATATATATATATATATATATATATATATATATATATATATATATATATATATATATATATACTAGATTGTTACTAGATTCTCATTATATTTATATATACACGTATATTTATATATACACACACACATATATATATATATATATACACTAGATTCATATTATATATATGAAATCTATTTATCTATATAAAATATATACACACACTAGATTCATATTATATATATGAGAAATCTATATCTCTCTCATATATATATATATATATATATATATATATATATATATATATATATATATATATATATATAAATATATATATATATATATATATATATATATATATATATATATATATATATATATAAATGTGAAATCCATCTAAATGAAATCTATCTAATCAAGCTATTATATATATATATATATATATATATATATATATATATATATATATATATATATATATATATATATATATATATATATATATATATATATACACACACATACACACATACACACACACACACACTTCTCCGTCTGCTATAAAATTTTATATTGTCACAACTCCAGTATCTTAGCTGAGGTGATGACATTCCAATCACTTAGCTCCCCGTCTCCACCTCGCTCTTCCAGAGCTATTGGCTTTGACTTCTAATCATGTGGAACGCTCTATAATTGGACGGGAGATTTGTGTGAAGTGGAGGAGTTGATCACGCGCAGTGCAGCTCATAACGTCTGAGGTGCCGCAGAAGGACTGAGAGAAAATGAAGTCTGTATCAGCTCCCACCGCATGCCCTCCATATCAGATCCGGCGTATTCCAGAGGCTGAGCTCCGCGTCTACAGAGACGTGGCCTGCTGGGTCGTACTCACGCCCAACATGATCCTGAATCCATCATCCCACTTAATTTAGAGACCTTTATTTTTAACCTGGACATTATTACTCAGAGGCTTTTCTTTTATGATCTGTGGAAACTTTCCCAAGATTCATTAGGTTTGGCCCTTTCTTGAGAAAGTTTCCTCATCAAACATCAAACATGGACACCTGCCCTGGCTTCACCCTTCCCGGTTCCTTCATTCGTTCCTCCTTATTTATCTACTGGCGTTTTCCCTCCTCTGAGACCAAAGCACAATGAACAACAACTTATGTTGTTCAGCCATGTGTCTTAGCGTGTGACCCTAACTGGGACGTGTCCATGTCAGTATTTTGGGTTTAAAGTAGAGATGGAAGGATCGATCGGCCATGTATCACTATCGGCTGATTTTTAATGAAAATATGTGATCCGTGATCGGCCGATATTTCTCCAACATAGTCGAGCCTGAGAGCCAATCAATAACGTTAAACAAATGAGCCTAATTTCTGTATTTCCAGCTAGCATTCCATCCAGGAAGAGGAGCCCTCTTTGAAACCCCCTCCGGACAGCTCCCTGCAATTCCTAACTGAACCACTAGGTGAAATACATACCCTTTCATTTTCAACAGACTGACTAAAGCATGTCGTCCGTCTGGCACTGTTTACCGTATGTGACCCAGACTCATCCAGGACATTTTTAAAATTAGTAAAATCAGCGTCTCTCGTTGGAGAACCAAGACAAAGACATTTAACACTATTAATCTGATACAGCACTAAAGAGAAACCACACAGCTGAACACAGTGAGTATCAGTAACAGCAGAGCTAGAACACACAACTAACACAAAACAAATAACCCAGAAACCCTACAGACCAGATCTGACCGGTACAAACAGCAGAGCTAGAACACACAGCTAACACAAACTAATAACCCAGAAACCCTACAGACCAGATCTGACCGGTACAAACAGCAGAGCTAGAACACACAGCTAACACAAAACTAATAACCCAGAAACCCTACAGACCAGATCTGACTGGTACAAACAGCAGAGCTAGAACACACAGCTAACACAAACTAATAACCCAGAAACCCTACAGACCAGATCTGACCGGTACGAACAGCAGAGCTAGAACACACAGCTAACACAAACTAATAACCCAGAAACCCTACAGACCAGATCTGACCGGTACAAACAGCAGAGCTAGAACACACAGCTAACACAAAACTAATAACCCAGAAACCCTACAGACCAGATCTGACCGGTACAAACAGCAGAGCTAGAACACACAGCTAACACAAAACTAATAACCCAGAAACCCTACAGACCAGATCTGACCGGTACAAACAGCAGAGCTAGAACACACAGCTAACACAAACTAATAACCCAGAACACCTACAGACCAGATCTGACCGGTACAAACAGCAGAGCTAGAACACACAGCTAACACAAAACTAATAACCCAGAACACCTACAGACCAGATCTGACCGGTACAAACAGCAGAGCTAGAACACACAGCTAACACAAAACTAATAACCCAGAAACCCTACAGACCAGATCTGACTGGTACAAACAGCAGAGCTAGAACACACAGCTAACACAAACTAATAACCCAGAAACCCTACAGACCAGATCTGACCGGTACGAACAGCAGAGCTAGAACACACAGCTAACACAAACTAATAACCCAGAAACCCTACAGACCAGATCTGACCGGTACAAACAGCAGAGCTAGAACACACAGCTAACACAAAACTAATAACCCAGAAACCCTACAGACCAGATCTGACCGGTACAAACAGCAGAGCTAGAACACACAGCTAACACAAAACTAATAACCCAGAAACCCTACAGACCAGATCTGACCGGTACAAACAGCAGAGCTAGAACACACAGCTAACACAAACTAATAACCCAGAAACCCTACAGACCAGATCTGACCGGTACAAACAGCAGAGCTAGAACACACAGCTAACACAAAACTAATAACCCAGAAACCCTACAGACCAGATCTGACCGTACAAACAGCAGAGCTAGAACACACAGCTAACACAAACTAATAACCCAGAAACCCTACAGACCAGATCTGACCGGTACAAACAGCAGAGCTAGAACACACAGCTAACACAAAACTAATAACCCAGAAACCCTACAGACCAGATCTGACCGGTACGAACAGAACAGCAGCAGCAATTCAATATTCTACATTTAATGATTACAGATTTAGTTTAAAATAGCAGAGTCTGAGTTTAATGACTGCAGTTCTTACTGCATTTATTTAATTAGCTTTTTTTGTTTTAAATTAAGGGTCTAAATGTAATGATAGTAGTTTTGGGGATATTAGTTTGATTTACTTGTTAATGTTTATTTACTGTTAATTTTGTTAAAAATATGATGCTGTTTCATATGAGCTCGTTAAAAATGGTAATAAACCAGTTTAGACCATGTTTCATGACTTGCTTGCGCTAATAACTACATATAGCCCCGCCCTCTATCGTTATCGGCGATCACGCTGAAATGAGATCGGAATCAGCCTCAAAAATGCTGATCGGTGCATCTCTAGTTAAAAAAATTGTTCCTACCAATATGAGAGCAAACCTGTCATCATTACATTTGGAGCTGATAGTTCCATCTTCTAGATATTGTTTAGTCATGCTCGCATTTGATTGGCTGAAAAGGAGGAAGACTGACATCACAACCAGCAAATATTCTTACTGACTTGGAGAAGTGAGAGCCGATCAGTAAGCTAGTGGCTTCCGGTCAACATACTTAAGAACTGGTGAAAATGTAGTCTTTCAGATGAGTTACGTTCTTTAAACGTTACACTAACACAGTGGATTCTTTTTAGATATGATACCACCAAAAACAAGACATCAGGACATTCCACCTTCTAAACCATCAGTCATAGGTAGTAAACTAACTAGCCTGAAAACCTGCTAACGAACATCTTTCCACTGTGTAAATAAGCTTGACTGAGGTTAGTAAACCATGTTAACTGGCATTAACCAGCAGACTAATCCTACCTTCTCTCATATATGAGCTAGCAGTCAGTTAGTGTTGTGTCCCTACCAATATTGAGACCAAATCTATACCCCTGTCTTAAACTTAGGTACAGTCAAATGAGATGTCCACCAAGTATATTACCACCAACAGTTTCAAACTATAAACAAATGCACACGTAAATAGCCAAATGGAAACAGGTGTACTGAAACAGTCTTTCCAAGTTCCAGAATATCTATTCCACGACTTTCCAACCTCACATGATGTGGATGCCGTTCACTAATAACGCCTACAGTTTTAGCTTCCATCTGAAAGCTTCTGCAGGACGAACGAGGACTGTAGGTCCATGTGTATTCGGCACCAAGAACTAGGACAGCCAATAGAAGCCTCAACAGAACTCATTTAATTCTTTGTAGATATCATACCACCAAAAACAAGACATCAGGAGCTTTTTTCACCTCACAGACCGCAAGTCATAGGTAGTAAACTAACCAGCCGGTAGGCCGTGAATGTACCAATACCGAGACCAAATCTACACCCCTGCCTTAAACATAGACAAGTCAAATGAGATGTCCACCAAGTATATTCCCATTCAAATGCAAATGCATAAATGCTCAAACGAAAAGAACACGAAGAAATAATTAAGCCAAAGCAAGTCCTACTGTGATGAGCTTTAAGCAGGTGTACTGATACAGTCTCATCAGAATCCAGAACGTGTATTCCACGATGATGTTGAGGCTGTTCACTAACTATGCATTTAGTTTAATGACTGTAGGTCCTTATACCCTTGTATATGGCATAAAGAACAAGGATGGCCAATAGAAGCATAAATATCTAAATTGGTAAAATGTCTAGAACTGAATCCAGATTAAAACCAGTAGGAACTAAAAAAGACTCTTATGAAACAAATATAAATACATAACATAGATCACAAATTTCCTCCACCTGAAGCTAAAAGCTACAACAATCTTTGAAACATCCAAATGTTACTTACGTTGAGCTGAAGAACATCATGTTCTTCAACAAGGCTCCTGAGAAACATGGCTGAGGAGCACAAACAAGTCAGCCAAACCTCCAACTCACATTTCCCTCCAAACTCTGTCTTCTTCACACTCATAACATCAAACCTGAGGATTAACACTGCCCCCTAGCGGCTGGTAAAAGAACTACCCCACTGACAGTGACTACAATCTGTTACAGGTGTTCTGTAAGTATGAGGGTCCGGAGGAATCAACACCAAACATGTTGGTCAACTGAGACTTACCACTTCACTGGGCTTAAAAGATCTGCTGGCATGTAAGAGTATGTCACACTGGTCACACCATGCCGCACCCCAAAAATCAGAGCTATTGTTTTTATTGGAGACTGGCTGCCTGTCCAGGGTGTTTTCTGCCCTGCCGTAGAGCACCGTGAAACCCACGCTGAGACATTCAGTGAAACCCACGCTGAGACATTTTCTAGGCTTGACTTTTCAGCTCATATTGTTCAGCTGCAAGGCAGCCAGTCTGAACCAGCCTTGTGATCCGAAGGTTGTTTTAATTCTCTGAGCCAACAGGACACGAGCAAAGAGCAAAATACCTAACCTGCTCCCTGGATGCTGTAAATGGGGCTGCCCCCTCTTCTGGACAAGTGTGCTCACTGCCCCCTATTGTGTGTATGTGGGTGTTCCACTGCCCCTAGTGTGTTTACTAATGTGTGTGTGTGTATGTGGGAGTTTCACGTATTCCTTGTGTGTGTGTGTGTGTGTGTGTGTGTGCATATGGATATTTCACTGCATCCTAGTGTGCCTGTTTACTAGTGTGTATGTGTATGTGGGTGTTTCACTGCCTCCTAGTGTGTGTGTTCACTAATGTGTGTGTGTGTATAAGTGGGTGTTTCACTGCCTCCTAGTGTGTGTGTTCACTAGTGTGTATATGTATGTGGGTATTTCACTGCCTCCTAGTGTGTGTGTTCACTAGTGTGTGTGTGTGTATACGTGGGTGTTTCACTGCCTCCTAGTGTGTGTGTTCACTAGTGTGTGTGTGTGTGTGTGTGTATAAGTGGGTGTTTCACTGCCTCCTAGTGTGTGTGTTCACTAGTGTGTGTGTGTATAAGTGGGTGTTTCACTGCCTCCTAGTGTGCATGTTCACTAGTGTGTATATGTATGTGGGTGTTTCACTGCCTCCTAGTGTGTGTTTACTAGTGTGTATGTGTTTATGTGTGTGTTTCACTGCCCCCTAGCATGTATGTTCACTAGTGTGTGTGTGTGTGGATGTTTCACTGCCTCCTAGCATTCATGTTCTCTAGTGTGTATGTATGTGGGTGTTTCACTGCCTCCTAGTGTGCGCGTTCACTAGTGTGTATGTATGTGGGTGTTTCACTGCCCCCTAGTATGTGTGTGTTCACTAGTGTGTATGTATGTGGGTGTTTCACTGCCTCCTTGTGTGTGTGTGTTCACTTATATGTGTGTTTGTGGGTGTTTCACCAATCCATAGTGTGTTTGTGTGTGTGTGTACACACTATTGTGTATGTGTGAGTGTATGTGAATTTTTGTGTGCCCTAGTATGTGTTTGTTCACTAGTGTGTGTGAGTGTGTGTATGGGTGTTTCACTGCAACCTACTGTGTGTGATCACCAGTGTGTGTGATCACTAGTGTGTGTGTTCACTAGTGTGTGTATGTGTGTGTTTATTAGGGAGGTCATATTTCTCAGTGAGGTGAACAGTTCTAAATTCTATAAACAGTATAGAAATAAAAACGTGATCATCTTATTTAAAAAAAGTTTAAACTGGCTCACGTCTTTCTCCACAGCCGATGAGTGATGTCCCAAAACTTCGACCCTGAATTTCCACAGTGGGGGGTTACGAGTCTGAGGGGCTGCTCAGATTTCACAGCTGGATGTTCTGATCTGGTTTTGAATGCAGCAGTTTATTTTCTATCATATGAATTAATGCTCACATTCATCATTCACCAGCAGCCAATCAAAACAAAGAAGCAGAGAAAATAAAAGAGTTAAATTCTTTAAGTCTGAAGCCCAGACTCAATATATAGACTCAACATGTACAGACGCAGAGCCGAACAGGTCCACGGCGCCAGCCGGCTGATTAGATGGCGCTGTGGAGCGAGTCTGGCTGAGTAAAGGCCTCGGGGCTGAAACTGCTCCTGTAATTATCATTCCCAGCGGGACGCGGCGGCGGAGCAGAAAATTAAACAGTCGACAAGCGAACCGGAACAAATAAATCAGAAGTGAAATGCTTATAAAGAGGCTTGATTAGCCGGAGCTCTCCGAGTGAATCCTATCAGACACAGGCAGAGATCAGACCTGACAGCATGGGAGCGGGGGAAACCGATAAGGAGACAATACCAAGGCCCCGGAGGGCCACAGCCACGCTCTGTTATTAAAATACAGAACAAAAATAACCTGTCCTTAATGTGCTGCACCCTGGAGCTCACAGGTGTACAGCTGATTGTATAGAATGCCAGAATTTAAATATCCAACAGACACCTTCAATGATCAGGACCCCCACAGGACCACCACAGAGCAGGTACTATTAGGGAGGTGGGTCATTCTCAGCACTGCAGTGACACTGACATGGTGGTGGTGGAGTGTTGGCGTGTGTTGTGCTAGTGTGAGTAGATCAGACACCTCAGTGTCACTGCTGGACTGAGAATCGTCCACCAACCAAAACTATCCAGACAGCAGTGTCCTGTGTCCACTGATGAAGGACTAGAGGAACACAAACTGTGCAGCAGCAGATGAGCTACTGTCTCTGACTCTACATCTACAAGGTGGACCAGCAAGTAGTAGGAGTGTCTAATAGAGTGGACAGTGAGTGGACACAGTGTTTAAACACTCCAGCAGCAGCACTTCTGTGTCTGGGGGTCCTGATCATTAAAGAACAAAGAAAAAAAATGATATATATATATATATATATATATATATATATATATATATATATATATATATATATATAGTGTGTGTGTGTGTGTGTGTGTGTGAGTGTATGTGTGTATGTGTGTGTGTGAGTGTGTGTGTGTGTGTGTTTGTATGTGTGTGTGTGTGTGTGTGTGTGTGTGTGTGTTTATTCTGGGTTACTTCAGGCTTGTCCTGAAACTGTAGAAAAACCAGCCCCCCCCCCCCCACACACACACATACACACACACACACACAAACACACACACACACACACACTCTCTCTCTCTCTCTCACACACACACACTCACACACACACATACAAACACAGAGTGAGGAAAATCAATAGCTATCTGACAGCGTTGATGAAGCCTGTTACTGTTTAGACTGGAGCTGTTTGTATCCACAGTGAGAGTCGATACCTGCTCTCGTACCTCCAGAACGAAACGCTATCACAGATACAGACACACAGTCGCTCTGAGACCGAGACCCACAACTGCAATACATAATAATGTATTAATGTAATAATGTAATAATAATAATAATAATAATAATAATAATAATAATAATAATAATAAAAACAACAACAACAACAAACAACAATAATAAACTGTTGTAGACTGAATGGGTGGAGCTAAACTACTGTAGACTGAATGGATGGAGCTGTAGACTGTATGAGTGGAGCTAAACTGCTATAGACTGAATGAGTGGAGCTAAACTGCTGTAGACTGAATGGGTGGAGCTAAACTGCTGTAGACTGAATGGGTGGAGCTAAACTGCTGTAGACTGAATGGGTGGAGCTGAACTGCTGTAGATTGAATGAGTGGAAATAAACTGCTGTAGGCTGAATGGGTGGAGCTAAACTGCTGTAGACTGAATAAGTGGAGCTGAAATGCTGTAGACTGAATGGGTGGAGCTAAACTGCTGTAGACTGAATAATTGGAGCTGAACTGCTGTAGATTGAATGAGTGGAACTAAACTGCTATAGACTGAATGGGTGGAGCTAAACTGCTGTAGACTGAATAAGTGGAGCTGAACTGCTGTAGATTGAATGAGTGGAACTAAACTGCTATAGACAGTCCAAAACTGAGGAACTGCTAAACTTCAGGCCACAAATGTGTCTCGTTTGATGGACTACGTTTGGGGTAAAGCTAAAAACAGTGTAATTTAGATTTTTGGATGGAGTAGCGTTTTAAGATAGCAGCAGGATACCTCTAGCCAATAGAAGCATTAAAGCCCATTAGAGTCTATTAGAGATCTCACTGTTCAATTCCCACTCTGAATTGCTTTGTTTTCCGTGACCGCGCTGTGGAAATGAGTGGGCCGGGTAGGAAACAGAGGAGAAAACACTGCCTAACTCCATCATAATGAAGCTCACATCACAATAACCATGTGTTTTACCAACCACAGCCTTCATATAGATATTAATTCCAGGACAAATAAACAAATACCACAACGAAAGATGGATGGACATCAATCACACGTTCTTCTAGGTCATCAATTATTCACGAGACAAAACTCTTCCCGGCACTGCCAACATTCATCATCGTTCAGAGCCTGCTTGCTGCCGTGTTTGCTAGACTTATAAGAACCAACGCATGACCCATCGATCCACCTGCTAATCCCACAGTGGGGGTGGACTTCGGAAGCATCGTTATTGATCGCCTGCACGGCAACATGGCCCTTCTTCCTGCTAATGCAGATAAACTGGCGGAAGCCTGAGCCGAGAGTTTGACTAATATCCACACAGCGTAGTTAACACCCACACAAACTTCAGGCCTATCGACCCGCATCAGTCTTGAGAGCTGCTCACTCAGAACAGCAGCCACCAACCAGCAGGAGTTCCACCTAACCAATAATATCCTTCTGGAAGAGGAGAACGTTCTTCAAACGTCTCTCTCATTACACATCCTGCAACTCAGCCTTGTTATCAGACCAAACGGCCTGGACAGCCAGCTCCAGGACTCCTGGATAAACTGCTTCAACTTCAGGTTATACAATGCATTGCACGACATACTGTCTAACCAAATCAACACTGGATTTAAATAAGTTATTCCATCTGTTTGATAACTTCTGCTTTATCCCACTAATCTGGGTCATGTGGGGGGTCTGGAGCCAATCCCACTGTCATCGGGCGAAGGCTGGGTACAACATGGACCCAAATTCACACCTAGGGAGAGTTTAGAGTGATCAACCTAACATGCATGTGTTTGGACTGTGGGAGGAAACCGGAGTACCCGGAGGAACCCACTCAAACACAGAGAGACCATACACACTCCACACAGAACCACCCAGACCGGGAATCCAACCCAGATCATCTTACTGTGAGGAGACAGTGCTGACCACTACACCACCATACTGACCACTACACCACCATACTAACCACTACACCACCATACTAACCACTACACCACCATACTAACCACTACACCACTATACTAACCACTACACCACCATACTGACCACTACACCACCATACTGACCACTACACCACTATACTAACCACTACACCACCATACTGACCACTACACCACCATACTAACCACTACACCACCATATTGACCACTACACCACCATACTAACCACTACACCACCGTACTAACCACTACACCACCGTACTAACCACTACACCACCATACTAACCACTACACTACCATACTAACCAATACACCACCATACTAACCACTACACCAACGTACTAACCACTACACCACCATACTAACCACTACACCACCATACTAACCACTACACCACCATACAGACCACTACACCACCATACTGACCACTACACCACCGTACTAACCACTATACCACCATACTGACCACTACACCACCGTACTAACCACTACACCACCATACTAACCACTACACCACCATACTAACCACTACACCACCATACTGACCACTACACCACCGTACTAACCACTACACCACCATACTAACCAATACACCACCATACTAACCACTACACCAACGTACTAACCACTACACCACCATACTAACCACTACACCACCATACTAACCACTACACCACCGTACTAACCACTACACCACCGTACTACCCACTACACCACCGTACTAACCATTACACCACCGTACTAAACACTACACCACCGTACTAACCACTACACCACCATACTAACCACTACACCACCGTACTAACCACTACACCACCATACTAACCTCTACACCACCGTACTAACCACTACACCACCATACTAACCACTACACCACCGTACTAACCACTACACCACCATACTAACCTCTACACCACCGTACTAACCACTACACCACCGTACAAACCACTACACCACCGTACTAACCACTACACCACCATACTAACAACTACACCACCGTGCTGACCACTACACCACCATACTTACCACAACACCTCCGTGCTAACCACTACACCACCATACTAACCACTACACCACCATACTTACCACAACACCTCCGTGCTAACCACTACACCACCGTGCTGACCACTACACCACCATACTTACCACAACACCTCCGTGCTAACCACTACACCACCATACTAACCACTACACCACCGTGCTAACCACTACACCACCATACTAACCACTACACCACCATACTAACCACTACACCACCGTACTAACTACTAAACCACCATACTAACCACTACACCACCATACTAACCACTACACCACCATACTAACCACTACACCACCATACTAACCACTACACCACCATACTAACCACTACACCACCGTACTTACCACTACACCACCGTACTGACCACAACACCTCCGTGCTAACCACTACACCACCGTACTAACCACTACACCACCATACTAACCTCTACACCACCGTACTAACCACTACACTACCATACTAACCTCTACACCACCATACTAACCACTACACCACCGTACTAACCACTACACCACCGTACTAACCACTACACCACCGTACTAACCACTACACCACCGTACTAACCACTACACCACCATACTAACCACTACATTACCATCCTAACCACTACTGGTTGACAGGATTTTAGATTTCTACCATTAGCATATCAGAAGAGAAGGAGCTGTAAATGCAGACTTTTAGCTTTAAGTTGAAGGTATTTATAGTCCCCCTTCTAATTCAGGGGCTCAAAAATAAGCGGTTCCACAGCCAGGTGCTTGTCGTTCCCTCATTATTTAACGAGCAGATAAAAGGTCTAGAAATGATGTGCGGCATTCGCATTTGATATCTGCTATCTGTTGATGTTCAAATCCATCATTAGGCTATGAAACTCAAAGCAAAGCCATCAGAGAGATATCCAAACTCAACCAAAGCGTCAGTCATCCACCGGTGTAGAAAAAACCCTTCGTAACAATCTGCCTGATCAAGAACACTTCTTAGGTGGTAAACAATCAGCAAGCTTCAAACTCGGGAAA
Source organism: Megaleporinus macrocephalus (assembly GCA_021613375.1). Lineage (NCBI taxonomy): Eukaryota > Metazoa > Chordata > Actinopteri > Characiformes > Anostomidae > Megaleporinus > Megaleporinus macrocephalus. The sequence goes on from CM038708.1 coordinate 6,026,154, forward strand.
ACCAGATTAGACTTAGATTAGACAGATTAGACCCAAAAAACAGGTAGAAAAGCCTGTAAATGCTAGAAAACCTTTTTATGGAGACATAAGACGAAGATAAACCTGTATCAAAATGATGGGAAGAGAAGGAGCTACTCATAATCTAAAACACACCACCTCATATGTGTAGCATGGTGCACATAGTACTGTAAAGTGTGGTAGATGTTGTACTGTGAAGCATGGTGCAGGTAGTTCGGTGAAGCATGGTGGAGGTAGTTCAGTGAAGCATGGTGGAGGTAGTTCAGTGAAGCATGGTGCAGGTAGTACTGTGAAGCATGGTGAAGGTAGTACTGTCAAGCATGGTGAAGGTAGTACTGTGAAGCATGGTGGAGATAGTACTGTGAAGCATGGTGAAGGTAGTACTGTGAAGCATGGTGGAGGTAGTACTATGAAGCATGGTGGAGGTAGTACTGTGAAGCATGATGGGGTAGTATTGTGAAGCATGATGGGGGTAGTACTGTGAAGCATGCTGGAGGTAGTACTGTGAAGCATGATGGGGGTAGTATTGTGAAGCATGATGGGGGTAGTACTGTGAAGCATGATGGGGGTAGTATTGTGAAGCATGATGGGGGTAGTACTGTGAAGCATTGCTGAAGAAAGTACTGTAAAGCTGGTTTAAGCTAGTATTGTGAAGCATGGTGGACATAGTATTGTGAACCACAGTGGAGTTAGTACTGTGAAGCATGATGGGGGTAATATTGTGAAGCATGATGAGGGTAGTATTATGAAGCATGGTGAAGGTAGTACTGTGAAGCATGGTGGAGGTAGTACTGTGAAGCATGGTGGAGGTAGTACTGTGAAGCATGATGGGGGTAGTATTGTGAAGCATGATGGGGTAGTACTGTAAAGCATGGTGGAGGTAGTACTGTGAAGCATGAAGCAGGTAGTGCTGTGAAGCATTGCTGAAGAAAGTACTGTAAAGCTGGTTTAAGCTAGTATTGTGAAGCATGGTGGACATAGTATTGTGAACCACAGTGGAGTTAGTACTGTGAAGCATGATGGAGTAGTATTGTGAAGCATGATGGGGGTAGTATTGTGAAGCATGATGGGGGTAGTATTGTGAAGCATGATTGAGTAGTATTGTGAAGCATGATGGGGGTAGTATTGTGAAGCATGGTGGACATAGTATTGTGAATCACAGTGGAGTTAGTACTGTGAAGCATGATGGGGGTAGTATTGTGAAGCATGATGGGGGTAGTACTGTGAAGCATTGCTGAAGAAAGTACTGTAAAGCTGGTTTAAGCTAGTATTGTGAAGCATGGTGGACATAGTATTGTGAACCACAGTGGAGTTAGTACTGTGAAGCATGATGGGGGTAATATTGTGAAGCATGATGAGGGTAGTATTATGAAGCATGGTGAAGGTAGTACTGTGAAGCATGGTGGAGGTAGTACTGTGAAGCATGGTGGAGGTAGTACTGTGAAGCATGATGGGGGTAGTATTGTGAAGCATGATGGGGTAGTACTGTAAAGCATGGTGGAGGTAGTACTGTGAAGCATGAAGCAGGTAGTGCTGTGAAGCATTGCTGAAGAAAGTACTGTAAAGCTGGTTTAAGCTAGTATTGTGAAGCATGGTGGACATAGTATTGTGAACCACAGTGGAGTTAGTACTGTGAAGCATGATGGAGTAGTATTGTGAAGCATGATGGGGGTAGTATTGTGAAGCATGATTGAGTAGTATTGTGAAGCATGATGGGGGTAGTATTGTGAAGCATGGTGGACATAGTATTGTGAATCACAGTGGAGTTAGTACTGTGAAGCATGATGGGGGTAGTATTGTGAAGCATGGTGGGGGTAGTATTGTGAAGCATGATGGGGGTAGTATTGTGAAGCATGATGGAGTAGTATTGTGAAGCATGATGGGGTAGTATTGTGAAGCATGGTGGACATAGTATTGTGAACCACAGTGGATTTAGTACTGTGAAGCATGATGGGGGTAGTATTGTGAAGCATGATGGGGGTAGTATTGTGAAGCATGATGGGGGTAGTATTGTGAAGCATGATGGGGGTAGTACTGTGAAGCATTGCTGAAGATAGTACTGTAAAGCTGGTTTAAGCTAGTATTGTGAAGCATGGTGGAGTTAGTACTGTGAAGCATGATGGAGTAGTATTGTGAAGCATGATGGGGGTAGTATTGTGAACCACAGTGGAGTTAGTATTGTGAAGCATGATGGGGGCAGTATTGTGAAGCATGATGGGGGTAGTATTGTGAAGCATAATGGGGGTAGTATTGTGAAGCATTGCTGAAGATAGTACTGTAAAGCTGGTTTAAGCTAGTATTGTGAACCACAGTGGAGTTAGTACTGTGAAGCATGATGGAGTAGTATTATGCCAGTGGAACTGGTTCCTCTGTATTTATTGATGATATTACAGCTGATTGGAAACTCAGTGGATGGCTCTGTGGATGGATGAAGCAAACTGTGATATTTTTAAGTTAGAGAAGAGGAAATGGTCTGGAGTGGCCAAGTCACCGGACAGCAGTCAAAGTAAACATCATTTACTGAAGGTACAAACCACCGGGAACTGAAAACAGCTGCAGTAAACCTCTGGCAGAGCATCACCGGAGAAGAAACCCAGCGTCTGCTCAAGTCTATGGCTTCCAGACTTGATGTGGTAATTGCATTCAATAATTCAGTAATTGAGTCAATAGTTTGTGGTTTGATTTAATTTTTTCTGTACTTTACTGGTGATGTTCTTTAACAGCAGGACACTTCTGGTCACTAGAGTAGGTCAGAAGTATTAAAGTCCATTAAAGTCCATTAGGGACCTTTCTGTCCAGTTCCCACTGGAGATAGCTTCGTTTCCTCACATCACTGCAGTAGAACGGAGGCTGGTCTGGTGAAGATGTGGTCTGAGAACCGAACATTAACAGTTACAACAACTTTTACACAGACATTAATTAAAATCAAAACTTCTCTGAAGGACGGATGGAGGAATGTAGCAATTACCAACTAATCCCACGTGTTCCTTCAGCACTGCTTCATCAAATTTATTCATCTATTCCACAAACAAAGCCTTCCACTGACAGCAAACCCACGAGAGCGACAGCAGAGAGACACAACTCACCAACCACTCCCAACAATACTGATAAACAGCAGCAGAGAGAGAAGAACAGAGAGAGAAGAACGGAGAGAGAGAAGAACAGAGAGAGAAGAACAGAGAGAGAGAAGAACAGAGAGAGAAGAACAGAGAGAGAGAAGAACAGAGAAAGAGGAGAACGGAGAGAGAAGAGAGAAGAACGGAGAGAGAGAAGAATGGAGAGAGAGGAGAGAAGGGGAAGAACAGAGAGAAAGAAGAATGGAGAGAGGAGAGAAGGGGAAGAACAGAGAGCGAGAAGAACGGAGAGAGAGGAGAGAAGGGGAAGAACAGAGAGAGAGAAGAACGGAGAGAGGAGAGAAGGGGAAAAACAGAGAGAGAGAAGAACGGAGAGAGAAGAGAAGGGGAAGAACAGAGAGAGAGAAGAACGGAGAGAGGAGAGAAGGGGAAGAACAGAGAGAGAGAAGAACGGAGAGAGGAGAGAAGGGGAAGAACAGAGAGAGAGAAGAACGGAGAGAGGAGAGAAGGGGAAGAACAGAGAGAGAGAAGAACGGAGAGAGAGGAGAGAAGGGAAGAACAGAGAGAGAGAAGAACGGAGAGAGAGGAGAGAAGGGGAAGAACAGAGAGAGAGAGAAGAACGGAGAGAGGAGAGAAGGGGAAAAACAGAGAGAGAGATGAACGGAGAGAGAAGAGAAGGGGAAGAACAGAGAGAGAGAAGAACGGAGAGAGGAGAGAAGGGGAAGAACAGAGAGAGAGAAGAACGGAGAGAGGAGAGAAGGGGAAGAACAGAGAGAGAGAAGAACGGAGAGAGGAGAGAAGGGGAAGAACAGAGAGAGAGAAGAACGGAGAGAGAGGAGAGAAGGGAAGAACAGAGAGAGAGAAGAACGGAGAGAGGAGAGAAGGGGAAGAACAGAGAGAGAGAAGAACGGAGAGAGGAGAGAAGGGGAAGAACAGAGAGAGAGAAGAACGGAGAGAGGAGAGAAGGGGAAGAACAGAGAGAGAGAAGAACAGAGAGAGGAGAGAAGGGGAAAAACAGAGGGAGAGAAGAACGGAGAGAGAGGAGAGAAGGGGAAGAACAGAGAGAGAGAAGAACGGAGAGAGGAGAGAAGGGGAAGAACAGAGAGAGAGGAGAACGGAGAGAGGAGAGAAGGGGAAGAACAGAGAGAGGGAAGAACGGAGAGAGGAGAGAAGGGGAAGAACAGAGAGAGAGAAGAACGGAGAGAGAGGAGAGAAGGGGAAGAACAGAGAGAGAGAAGAACGGAGAGAGGAGAGAAGGGGAAGAACAGAGAGAGAGAAGAACGGAGAGAGAAGAACAGAGAGAGAGAAGAACGGAGAGAGAGAACAGAGAGAGAGAATAACAGAGAGAGAAGAACAGAGAGAGAGAAGAACAGAGAGAGAAGAACAGAGAGAGAAGAACAGAGAGAGAGAAGAACAGAGAAAGAGGAGAACGGAGAGAGAAGAGAGAAGAACGGAGAGAGAGAAGAACGGAGAGAGAGGAGAGAAGGGGAAGAACAGAGAGAAAGAAGAATGGAGAGAGGAGAGAAGGGGAAGAACAGAGAGCGGGTTATATGGTACAAGCTTCAGTAGGGTTCTTTGGGTGAGCTTCAGTGGGGTTTTATGTAATGTACTTCAGTATGGTTCTGTAGGACAAGCTTCAATAGGGTTCTATGGGATAAGCTTTAGTAGTTTTAACAGCATGAGCCTAAACAGAGTTCTATGGTTTCAGTAGGATATTATGTGATGAGCTTCAGTTGGGTTCTACTGGACATGTTTTAGTAGGGTTATGTGCCATGAGGTTCAGTAAGGTTCTATGGAACATGCTTCAGTAGGGTTCTATGGGACAAGCTTTGTTAGGGTTCTACAAGACATACAAGATAGTTTCCATGTTTTGCACTGTCACCCTGCATATGTATTAAAAAACAGAGCTGCAGTTTGAGTTGAGATTGTTAACCCATTCATTTCATGCTATGCTAAAATTCACGAGCAGCTTTGTGGTCTCAAAGCGACCGGCTGGTTCTCTCCACTCCTCACTGCACAGCTTTAATTAAACTGAGCTGTTCTCCTGTGTTCTTCCTTCTTTACCCTCTCTCGGTAGAAATCACCTCAGCAGGGAAATCTCACACGTACAGAGACGTTATTAATGAAGTGCTGGAGAGGCGCTGAAGCGTGGTCAGTGTGAACAGGAATGGAGTGACTTCAGTGACTGAACTGCGGTGATTTCGGAGAGTGGACAGTCAAGAACAGTTCTGTTGGGATTAGCGACCAGCAACATTAGCGCCGCCTTAAAAGAGAACAGACATGACCACACCTATTAATTACAGTCAGGGCTTTCAAACTCTTCAAATAATGATATATACTGAACAGTCTCAGTCAAATAAGTTAATAAATAAGTTAACACTACATTTACATCAGGGGATCTCAACCCTCCCCACCCCAAAGACCACCTGCTTGTAGCTACAAAGCATATAGCAGCCCACAGGAACACGAATATCAATCAGAAAGGCTGAAAGATCAGATCATCCATTTCACTTCAATCACATAAACCGAAATTTGCAGGGATGTTAAAGAGAAAATAGAAATATAGGTGTAGGTGTTGGACAGTGATCTGGAGCTGCATTCCATCAACATGTGCGTTCTGAAGATTAGTTGTAAAGCAGTCAATACCCTCTAATGGTTAAGCGCAATTAGTCAGTACTTTCGAAAGGTTAACTACAAAGCAGTCAGTACTCTCTAAACATTAGTTGTAAAGCAGTCAGTAATCTCTAAACATTAGTTGTAAAGCAGTCAGTACTTTGTAAAGGTTAGCTGCAAAGTGGTCAGTACCTTTCAAAAATTAGCTACAAAGCAGTAAGTACTTTCTAATAGTTAGCTGCAAAGCTGTCAGTACTTTCTAAAGATTAGCTGCAAAGCAGTCAGTACTTTCTAAAGATTAGCTGCAAAGCAGTCAGTACTTTCTAACAGTTAGCTGCAAAGTGGTCAGTACTTTCTAACAGTTAGCTGCAAAGTGGTCAGTACTTTCTAATAGATAGCTGCAAAGCAGTAAGCATTTTCTTATAGTTAGCTGCAAATCACTCAGCACTTTCTAATGGTTAGCTGCAAAGCAGTCAGTGCTTTCTAAAGATTAGCTGCAAAGCAGTCAGTGCTTTCTAAAGATTAGCTGCAAAGCAGTCAGTACTTTGACAGGATCAGTACTTTGATTATACATCTGTTTGATCGGATCTGGAAAACAACAGATTAATTCTGGAATTTTTTCCCATATGAAGAATGAATAGGATGGAAAAGTGCACGCTCATGCTCTGAACTCCTGCTTGATTGACAGACACCGTTTAACATAGACTCAGAGCGGACCCCCGACCACGACCGTAGTGTTGTTTCAACCCACACTCGTCTGTGTGTTGTTTTTTTCCACCCACCCCCATAGAGTCCCATTCATTTTCAGTCACACCCAAACCTCATGGTTTCATTTCATTTAACCTCCTCAAAACTGTCTGTACTCACTCAGAGCAGATCCCCAAACTCTAACCCACAGACATACCGACCCACACTCCTCTATTCATCATTTATTCATCCTTTGCTCCTCCATAGGATCCCAGTCATTTTCAGCCAAATACAAACGCTATAGTTTCATTAAGCTTACAGACTCCAATCTGTCTGTACTCACTCAGAGCAGATCCCCAAACCCTAACCCACAGACATACTGACCCCCACTCCTCTATCTGTCTTTTATATTCAACCATCCTGCCTTTCCTTTAGGAAATACACTTTTATTTTAGTTTATTTTTTATGTATTCTCAGTATTGTAACTGGTGGGGTGGGAAAGGATAAAGGGGGCTGCTCTTGATTCAGTCTAGAAGTTTTGATTAACAGAAATAAAATAAAATAATTGATCACAAAAACACATTAACACTAATAAACACTATCACACACTGTACAGATCAGCACAGTCAGCCTCTATCACCTCGCAGGGGGGGGGGTTAAGGGAGGGCGGTGGGGTCTCCTTTTTCCCCATAGTCAGCCGTTTCTCCACTTAATGAGGAGCTGGTAACGAATGCACACAGGAATAAAAGAAAGAGTCATCCAGCATCTACTCACCGTTGGCACAAACTTCATACGGCGCGCAGAGGTCGTCCTCGAAGAGACAGCCTGGAAGCAGAACGTCGCAGTCATTAGAGGAGCAGAGCGGAGCAACGGCAGTAAAAACAATACGACACAGTGAATTTAAGAAAGGCCCGCGCCCACCGAAGCCCACCGCTGTTATGACTGACCCTCGCGGCGCCCGCAGTCGTGTATGTCATCATAATAACAAGCCTGTCAGGAGAGAGGCTGCGACTATAAACAGATTAATGAGGCAGAATGAGCGCTGCAGCTCCCAGACCATAATATATTAACCTGTAATCGTTCATATCTCAACATTTTAATCAAAGCCCCCCACCCCCACCCTCGCCCAATCCCATGATGCTACCAAGCTGGGATGGTGACGACTGGGCACACGAAGCATCACCACCTTTTCAAACAGATGCTGACGCAACATCAGCTCAACACTGTTAAGCAGCAGGGTTATTGCTGATGTCAGCGATTCAGTATAGACACTGGAGTCAACCGCACACGAACCAAACACACACACACTTTATTATTAAATATAAACATTACAATTCTGATCCCATCTCAGGAGATCAAGAAACATCAAGAGACCACCCATTAGATCCTCCACCAGCAGGACAGGTTTGATTGAGACATAGAGAGCGAGCTGTTTTACTCTTATATGATTCAAGTTTCCAGCCAAGACTAAGACTACTCTACTACAATTCATGCAATTCATGCAAAACTTTCATACACAACATCATCACAGTGTACGTACTTCATACATTCAATTCTCTGTAAAGTTAAAATGGAGAAAGAAAGAGAAAGAAAGAAAGATTGAAAGAGAAACACAGTAAGAAAGACAGACAGAAAGAGGCGAGGGAGGGATATGAGCCTGGAAGACCTGGAAGGCATGAGAGGCCTGAGTGATGTGGGAGGTGTGTGAGATGTAGAAGGGTGGGAGGTATGGGATGTGTGCAAGTTGTGGGAGGTATGGGATGTGTGCGAGGTGTGGGAGGTGTAGAAGCATAGGAGGTGTGGGAGGTATGGGATATGTGGATAGTGTAGAAGCCTGGGAGGTGTGGGAGATGTAGAAGCGTGGGAGGTGTAAAAGTGGGGGAGGTATAGGAGGTGTGATAATGGGGGAGTTGTGGGAGGTATGGGAGGTGTAGGAGGTGTGGGAGGTATGGGATATGTGGATAGTGTAGAAGCGTGGGAGGTTTGGGAGATGTAGAAGCCTGGGAGGTGTGGGAGATGTAGAAGCGTGGGAGGTGTAAAAGTGGGGGAGGTATAGGAGGTGTGATAATGGGGGAGTTGTGGGAGGTATGGGAGGTGTAGGAGGTGTGGGAGGTATGGGATATGTGGATAGTGTAGAAGCGTGGGAGGTGTGGGAGATGTAGAAGCATGGGGCATATGTGAGGTGTAGGAGATGTGGGAGGTATAATAGTGGGGGAGTTGTAGGAGGTGTGGGAGGTGTGAAAGTGTGGGAGGTGTAGGAGGTGTGAAAGCATGGGAGGTGTAGGAGGTGTAGGAGGTGTGAAGGCGTGGGAGGTGTAGAGGTGAGAAAGCGTGGGAGGTGTAGGAGGTGTGGAAGCGTGGGAGGTGTAGGAGGTGTGAAAGCATGGGAGGTGTAGGAGGTGTTGGAGGTGTGAAGGCGTGGGAGGTGTAGAGGTGAGAAAGCGTGGGAGGTGTAGGAGGTGTGGAAGCGTGGGAGGTGTGAGAGATGTAGAAATGTGAAAGGTGTAATAGTGGGGGAGGTGTAGGAGGTGTGGGAGGTGTGAGAGATGTAGAAATGTGAAAGGTGTGATAGTGGGGGAGGTGTAGGAAGTGTGATAGTGGGAGAGGTGTGCGAGGTATGGGAGGTGTAGGAGGTGTGGGAGGTGTGAAAGCGTGGGAGGTGTGGGAGGCGTGGGCAGGCAGAGCTCCTGTTTGCTGGTATCACTGTAGTGATGGGATGAGAGTGTTTGATTCCAGTGGTTATATTACAGACTGAGGACTGATGTGCTGCTGTGCTGCTGTGCTGATGTGCTGATGTGCTGATGTGCTGTTGTACTGATGTGCTGCTGTGCTGCTGTGCTGATGTGTTGCTGTGCTGCTGTGCTGATGTGCTGCTGTGCTGATGTGCTGTTGTGCTGATGTGTTGCTGTGCTGCTGTGCTAATGTGTTGCTGTGCTGATGTGCTGTTGTGCTAATGTGCTGTTGTGCTGATGTGCTGCTGTGCTGATGTGCTGAGCTGATGTGCTGATGTGCTGATGTGCTGCTGTGCTGATGTGCCACTGTGCTGATGTGCCGCTGTGCTGATGTGCTGCTGTGCTGATGTGTTGCTGTGCTGATGTGCTGCGCTGATGTGTTGCTGTGCTGTTGTGCTGCTGTGCTGCTGTGCTAATGTGCTGTTGTGCTGATGTGTTGCTGTGCTGATGTGCTGATGTGTTGCTGTGCTGATGTGCTGAGCTGATGTGCTGATGTGTTGAGCTGATGTGCTGATGTGCTGATGTGCCGCTGTGCTGATGTGCTGCTGTGCTGATGTGCTGTTGTGCTGATGTGCTGCTGTGCTGATGTGTTGCTGTGCTGTTGTGCTGATGTGCTGATGTGTTGCTGTGCTATTGTGCTGTTGTGCTGATGGGCTGCTGTGCTGATGTGCTGATGTGCTGCTGTGCTGATGTGCTGATGTGTTGCTGTGCTGATGTGCTGTTGTGCTGCTATGCTGATGTGCTGCTGTGCTGCTGTGCTGATGTGCTGCTGTGCTAATGTGTTGCTGTGCTGATGGGCTGTTGTGCTGATGTGTTGCTGTGCTGATGTGTTGCTGTGCTGATGTGCTAATGTGTTGCTGTACTGATGTGCTGTTGTGCTAATGTGCTGTTGTGCTGATGTGTTGCTGTGCTGATGTGTTGCTGTGCTGCTGTGCTGCTGTGCTGATGTGCTGCTGTGCTAATGTGTTGCTGTGCTGATGTGCTGTTGTGCTGATGTGCTGTTGTGCTGATGTGTTGCAGTGCTGATGTGCTGAGCTGATGTGCTGATGTGCTGATGTGCTGATGTGCTGATGTGCCGCTGTGCTGCTGTGCTGCTGTGCTGATGTGTTGCTGTGCTGCTGTGCTGATGTGCTGATGTGTTGCTGTGCTGATGTGCTGTTGTGCTGATGTGCTGCTGTGCTGATGTGTTGCTGTGCTGTTGTGCTGTTGTGCTGATGTGCTGCTGTGCTGATGTGCTGATGTGCCGCTGTGCTGCTGTGCTGATGTGCTGCTGTGCTGATGTGCTGCTGTGCTGATGTGCTGATGTGCTGCTGTGCTGATGTGTTGCTGTGCTGCTGAGCTGATGTGCTGCTGTGCTGATGTGTTGCTGTGCTGCTGTGCTGCTGTGCTGTTGTGCTGATGTGCTGCTGTGCTGATGTGTTGCTGTGCTGTTGTGCTGTTGTGCTGATGTGCTGATGTGTTGCTGTGCTGATGTGCTGTTGTGCTGATGTGCTGCTGTGCTGATGTGTTGCTGTGCTGTTGTGCTGATGTGCTGCTGTGCTGATGTGTTGCTGTGCTATTGTGCTGTTGTGCTGATGGGCTGCTGTGCTGATGTGCTGATGTGCTGCTTTGCTGATGTGCTGATGTGTTGCTGTGCTGATGTGCTGTTGTGCTGATGTGCTGCTGTGCTGCTATGCTGATGTGCTGCTGTGCTGCTGTGCTGCTGTGCTAATGTGTTGCTGTGCTGATGGGCTGTTGTGCTGATGTGTTGCTGTGCTGCTGTGTTGCTGTGCTGATGTGTTGCTGTGCTGCTGTGCTGATGTGCTAATGTGTTGCTGTACTGATGTGCTGTTGTGCTAATGTGCTGTTGTGCTGATGTGTTGCTGTGCTGATGTGTTGCTGTGCTGCTGTGCTGCTGTGCTGATGTGCTGCTGTGCTAATGTGTTGCTGTGCTGATGTGCTGTTGTGCTAATGTGCTGTTGTGCTGATGTGTTGCAGTGCTGATGTGCTGAGCTGATGTGCTGATGTGCTGCTGTGCTGATGTGCTGATGTGCTGATGTGCTGATGTGCCGCTGTGCTGCTGTGCTGCTGTGCTGATGTGTTGCTGTGCTGCTGTGCTGATGTGCTGATGTGTTGCTGTGCTGATGTGCTGTTGTGCTGATGTGCTGCTGTGCTGATGTGTTGCTGTGCTGTTGTGCTGTTGTGCTGATGTGCTGCTGTGCTGATGTGCTGATGTGTTGCTGTGCTGCTGTGCTGATGTGCTGCTGTGCTGCTGTGCTGCTGTGCTGCTGTGCTGATGTGCTGCTGTGCTGATGTGTTGCTGTGCTGCTGAGCTGATGTGCTGCTGTGCTGATGTGTTGCTGTGCTGCTGTGCTGATGTGCTGCTGTGCTGATGTGTTGCTGTGCTGCTGAGCTGATGTGCTGCTGTGCTGATGTGTTGCTGTGCTGCTGTGCTGCTGTGCTGCTGTGCTGCTGTGCTGATGTGCTGCTGTGCTGAGCTGATGTGCTGCTGTGCTCTACTGTACTGTAACCTGATTACGGAGGAGATCCTTCCTGTGACTCACTGACTGAATTACAGTAGCACTCTAATTCACTCTTTCTGAGATGGACTAGTTCTCCAGAGGGAAATTACACAGGCTAATATTCTAATAGTGGAGGGGGGCAATGGGAGGGGGTAGGCTGTTACTGGGCTGTTCCTCTGATTTCAACACTGCTGCTTAATTCTATTATTACACATGTACAGAAACTGGTTCAGACTGGTGCACGGTGTGAAATGTTCAATTCTAGAGAAACTCCTGATTCACAACTGTTCACAGTAGTAGTGACAGGAACCAGAAATCCACTTATTTCACCATCATCATCAATATTCCATACAGGAACACTCGAAATACACGTGTAGGTTCACTGGTGGGTCTGATAGTAAATAAAATGTGTATATTTGTGTTGTAGACATGGAGACCACTGGTTCCCATCATCACCACTGTAAACAACAACACAACTGCCCACTGGCTTCTATTACACAGCAGTAAAATATATACAAGAGAAGTGGGCAACATATACACACAACATATACACAAATACAACAGTCCACCAGCCAAAAGCTAACCTTACTCAGCAAAACACTTTATTTTTTAAATATTAAACAGTATTAATACAGTAATGAGTGCCTTTTATTGTTTTGTTTTTTAATTAACCCTTTCCAAGCTTCTCCTTGTAGCAATCCAGTGATATGTGTAGTCATCATCTAATAGGGTCGTCTAGGGTGCGCCTAAGTAGGATACAAACATGAGATTTCTGGGTCTGTGTCTCTGGCTCCCTAAAGTCTACAGATGTGATCCAGAGCTTGTTGGAAAGGACACATCATGCTCTACCGACCCTCGGGGGGCAGGGGGTGGTTGGGGTGTGGCTTTGTCAGAACATTTTAAGGTCGGAATTTTATACTCACTTTTTTTGCAAAGCATTCCCGTCTCCTGTGCGTTCATTCATGATATCATTGCAATGAATCAACTCGGACTCAATTTCATCATACGGACCACCGCAGTAGTCCTCAGATGACTGGAGAACTTGTTAAATGCAGTAAAATAAAAAACCATTAGCGCTTCGCTAGCTAGCTTGTTTGCAAGACAAGAAACTCGTGGGTGCTATTTTCACCACAAACCGGCACCAAGACTTTAACAAGCTGTCCCCAGACGTGTGTCCTCATTAGGAGATTAGGTCTGGCCTGACCTGCATATAACAATATTCATATTTTGACCCTTAAAGGGACATACACACAGGGCTTTTACCAGCAGCCTTCATAAACACGCAGCCTTTAGATCCAGAGCTCCTCATAGAGGCACAGAACGACGACCCGCCTCCAGACGTCTGTAGGGTCAGCGAGTTCTCCAACAGTGAGGAAAACAAACAGAAACACACACACGGCGCCACTGGGGACAGACACAAAGGAAGGGTCCGTCTCCGTGGAGATAACACTGAGAAGGACTGTCAGAGATGACAGGAGGAAATGCTTTGATGTAGAAGATCAGAGTCTGGAGAACCTGCAGCGGCTCTTCAGTAATAAAAACACCCGAGAGCACCATTATCATCATCACCGTCACCATCATCATCTCCGTCACCATCATCATCACCATCATTATCATCTCTGTCATCCTCACCATTATCATCAACATCATCATCACCGTCACCATCATCATCACCATCATTATCATCATCATCATCATCATCATCACTGTCTTCCTCACCATTATCATCTTCATCACCATTATCATCACTATCATCCTCATCATCATCACCATTATCATCACTATCATCCTCACCATCATCATCACCACTGTCATCCTCACCATCACCATCATCACCATTTTCATCACTATCATCCTCACCATTATCATCACCATCACCATCATCATCACCTTCATCCTAATCATTATCATCATCCTCATCACCATCATCATCATCATCATCATCATCATCATCATAACTGTCTTCCTCACCATTATTATCTTCATCACCATCATGAGCCCCATTATCATCATCACCATCACCATCACTTTCATCCTCACCATTATCATCGTCATCACCATCAACATCATGAGCCCCATTATCATCACCATCATCATCATCATCATGAGTCTCATTATTATCATCACCATCATCATCACTATCGTCGTCCCCATCATCATCTTCATGACCATCATCATCACTATCATCCTCATCATCATCATCCTCATCACTATAATCACCATCATAATCACCATTATCAACACCATTAACATCACTATCATTCCCACCATTATCATCATCACCTTCATCACCATCACCAACGTCAACATCATCATCATCTTCACCATTATTATCACCTTCATCATTACCTTCATCAACATCACCATCATCATAATCCCTATTATAATCACCATCACCACCATCATCACCATCACCATCATACTTACCATTATCATCATCACCATTATCCTCACCATCATCATCATCCCTATTATAATCACCATCACCTCCATCACCATCACCATTATCATCATCCCTATTATAATCACCATCATCATCCCTATTATAATCACCATCACCTCCATCACCATTATCATCATCCCTATTATAATCACCATCATCATCATCATCATCCCTATTATAATCACCATCACCTCCATCACCATTATCATCATCCCTATTATAATCACCATCATCATCATCATCCCTATTATAATCACCATCACCTCCATCACCATTATCATCATCCCTATTATAATCACCATCATCATCATCATCCCTATAATAATCACCATCACCTCCATCACCATTATCATCATCCCTATTATAATCACCATCATCATCCCTATTATAATCACCATCACCTCCATCACCATCACCATCATCCCTATTATAATCACCATCATCATCATCATCATCCCTATTATAATCACCATCACCTCCATCACCATTATCATCATCCCTATTATAATCACCATCATCATCATCATCATCATCATCCCTATTATAATCACCATCACCTCCATCACCATCATCATCATCACCATCTCATCACCGTTCTTTTCTTTTTCACTTCCCCTGCCATTGCTTTCCCTTTAATTTCTCTCTCTCTGTATCCATCTCTCTTTCCTGTTTCTCTTTTTTCCTCTTCTGTCAATGCTTTTGTCTCTCCTCTCTCAAACTCTTCTCTCTTCACTGTTTTTCTCTTGTCTAATCTTTCCTCTTCCTCTTATACCTCTCTTCTCTTTCTCCTTTTCTGTCATTACTTTCTCTCTCCTAACTCTCACTCTAATTCTCTCTCCTCTCTTAATCTCTCCCTTTTCCTCCTGTTTCTCTTCGTTTTCCTCTCTCCTCTTTTCATCTCTCATTTTTTCTTTCATCACTTCATATCTTCCTCTCTTTCTCTTTCTATTTTCCTCCTGTTTCTCCTTTCTTCTTTTTCCTCTCCTTTTCCTCTCTTCTCCTCACATCTCTCTCTCTTTCATGCTAGCATTCGTATGCTTCTCTCTCTGACTTCTTCATCCTCTCACTAGCCTTTTCTCTTCCTCTCTGTGTTCTTTCATTCTGTCTCTATCCCAGAGAGAGAAGCACTGAATCTGTCCCTCCAGGTAACCAGCAGGACGGTCAGCTGAGTGAGCTTTAGTGAAAACTGAGCTCCTGTTTGATGGAAAGACGACCAACAGTGAATAAACGAATAAAAGAACGAGTAGTGCACATTAGTAATCAGCCCAGCTCACCCTCGCTCGTTAATGACCTGGCACTGACCAGACCGGTCACTGTGTGAGGTGGTTCAGGATCTTTAATAGATATGAATATTTGACAACTGACCCCATATGATGTTCTGATATCTAGAACAACACAGACAGAACTTCACCACACAGTCATGTACATAGAAGACTATGTTTTGTCCGTGTTTATGGATAACAGTCTGCCAGGAACTACATAAGCTACCCTGCTGGTTTATCTGGTCAAGCTGACTGTCCAGCAGGCCAGTGTCCAAAACACAACATATGGTGTGTGTGTGGGTGTCCATACATATATATATATATATATATATATATATATATATATATATATATATATATATATATATATATATATATATATATATATATATATATATACACACTACCGCTCAAAAGTTTAGGATCACTTTAGAATTTCATTTCATGCAATTTTCATGCAATTCACAAACAATATTGTCCATCTCACAATTAATGTAAGTGTATCAGATGATTTTTAAAGAATAATAATGTTTGTATTAAAGTCTATTTTTGTATAGAGGCTTATTTTACATATAGTCCTATTATCAGTAATTCTCAGTCCTCTGTCTAAATCTCCTGGTACGGCCACCAATCCAAGTTAAGGATGTTATTGGACTAATTGGTTGTTAGGACACTCTTGATCAATTGTGATGCACAGCTGAAAAACATTCTACTAATAAGTGAGTATAAAAGGGAACAACATTCTAGGTTAGTTTAGAATCTGAAGATCAGCAGTTGATGGCTTGCTGACCGACTCAAAATGACCAGAAAGAAACAACTTTCTTTAGAGACCCGTCAGTCCATTGTTGTGTTAAGGAAGAAGATACTCCATTAAAACAAGAACATTTCACTGTGATCACAAACTTTTGAGCAGTAGTGTATATATATAGTCCTATTGATATTACATATCACACCCATGACTTTGGTCCTCAGTTGGGGTGGAGTGACCTCTCCAGGTTGGAAATGACCTCCTGCCTCAAGTGGAGAAGTTTAAGTATCTTGGGGTCTTCTTCACGAGTGAGGGAAGGATGGAGCGGGAGGTTGAGAGGCGGTGCAGGATCGGTGCAGTGTCTAGGGTTAGCCAACAGCCAAAAGGCAAAGCTCTCGATTTACCGGTCATTCTACGTTCCTACTCTCACCTGTGGTCACGAGCTCTGGGTAGTGACCGAAAGTACAAGATTACAGATACAAGCTGCCTACAAGAAGTTTTCTCCGTGGGGTGCCGGGTCTCACCCTCAGAGATAGGGGGAGGCTCTGAGTCGAGCCGCTACTCCTCCATATCGAGAGGAACCAGCTGAGGTGGTTCGGGCATCTGGTTAGGATGGGATTATGAAATGGGATTATGGGATTAGGGATCCAGGTTGGTACTTGGAAGTCTTGGTCAACTCTTTCAACCAATGTGGGACATTTTTAGCCTCCTGGACACCACCCTGTGGAGATGTTCTGGAGATGTTTTGGAAATGTCCGACCAGAAGGAGACCCCGGGGAAGACTCTCTTGGTTTTCCTGGGAATGTCTCGGTATCCTCCAGGATGAGCTAGAGGAGGTGGCTGGGGAGAGGGAGGTCTGCATTTCTGTGCTTTCCATATGGATGGATATTACATTTACAGATACGCATGTAAAATAAAGGTTAACGAGTGAGAGGAAGTTTGAAAAGTTCTCACCAAAAAAGGTTCTTCTATGGTTACAGCAGCGTTTTCTAGAAGGTTCTGTATAAAAGAACAGTCTCCATTTCGGCCAACAACCATTTATAGAAGCCATTTGTTGAAGATGCAACCCCCTACACCGCTCACATACTCCAAACAAGTCAAGAGAAAGGTCACTCGCCATGACCTTCAGCCATCAGTGGGTTAACTGTTCGTTCCATTGGGTGCCAGTTCTCAAAGAACCGTGAAGCAACCATCGTTTTACATGTGCAGCCCACCGTGACACCCTTCATAGTAGTAGTATAACCAGAATTTTACAAAACTTTAAGTGTCTTATGGTTAAAACATCCGTTTACAGGAGTGACCCATTCTGGGTTGCAGGTGTTCAATGTACACAGTCCAGTCCTATTATTGTGACCACCTCCTACTATTGGCGGTGGCTTGGTGGGTATACAAGGTATGTGAGGCTCATATCCTTCACTGTTGTCACAGGTAACATACACCCATACATGCTGATGGTCTTCTCTGGGGCGGATGGGATCTTCCAGCAAGGCAATGTGACACGTCACACGCCTAGAAATGTCCCACACTGGTTGGAAGAGCTGACCAAGACCTCCAAGTACTACTCTGGACCTCTAATCCCCCAGACAAGAACCCAACTGAGCATCTATGGGTTCACCTGGATGGTGGTGTTGGCTCTATGGATCCTCCTCCACGCTGCCTCCATCAGCTGTGGGATGCACTGCAATCAGCATGGCTCCAGATACCTGTGACCACCTACCAGAACCTCATTGAGGCTCGCAGTCCGTTTAGTTAGCCTCACAGCTTCAGTGAATGAAAGCTATGTGAGAAAAAGCTAACAGACCTCATATGAATCAGGAGATTGGCCATGTTGACTGGTTCATTATTAGCAGTTAGCATTTTTAGGTAAAGAACCCTTTAAAAACTTGGCAATTACTCCTCAATCTGGATTCCCCGCGGCGTATCAAGCCTCTCGCCTCCTTCATTAAATCTTGTCAGGATTCTGATCAGCTTTCACTATTAATTACCCTCTCCAGCCCAAACACTCAGCCGAGCAAACCAGCCGAACACTAGCATCTACAGACAGCTCCTTATCGCAGGTGAGCGTCTCCACACAGACCCTCATTTCTCCCTGAGCTCTCCGACGAGCCTGGCTGATTAAGAAGCCTAATTAAAGAGAAACTGACGACACGGTTTATCAGCTCCGAGACGAGAGGCTGCAAAACGAGACTTCACAATAGCGTATTCACACAATCCCACCTAAACGAGACCCTCAGAGTCGAGTAGATAAAGGTTTCAACAAACCCACTTCAGCAGAAACACTTACCTTATATCTCCATGAACTGGCCACTTTATTAGAAACACCTAGCTTTTACTTTCACTAACTGGTCACTTTATTAGAACACCACTACACCACCATACTAACCACTACACCACCTTACTAACCACTACACCACCATACTAACCACTACACCACCGTACTAACCACTACACCACCTTACTAACCACTACACCACCGTACTGACCACTACACCACCATACTAACCACTACAACACCGTACTAACCACTACACCACCTTACTAACCACTACACCACCGTACTGACCACTACACCACCATACTAACCACTACACCACCATACTAACCACTACACCACCTTACTAACCACTACACCACCTTACTAACCACTACACCACCTTACTAACCACTACACCACCGTACTGACCACTACACCACCTTACTAACCACTACACCACCATACTAACCACTACACCACCATACTAACCACTACACCACCATACTAACCACTACACCACCTTACTAACCACTACACCACCATACTAAGCACTACACCACCATACTAACCACTACACCACCGTACTAACCACTACACCACCATACTAACCACTACACCACCATACTAACCACTACACCACCGTACTAACCACTACACCACCTTACTAACCACTACACCACCTTACTAACCACTACATCACCATACTAAGCACTACACCACCATACTAACCACTACACCACCATACTAACCACTACACCACCTTACTAACCACTACACCACCTTACTAACCACTACATCACCATACTAACCACTACACCACCTTACTAACCACTACACCACCATACTAACCACTACACCACCATACTAACCACTACACCACCGTACTAACCACTACACCACCGTACTGACCACTACACCACCGTACTGACCATTACACCACCATACTAACCACTACACCACCATACTAACCACCACACCACCGTACTAACCACTACACCACCGTACTAACCACTACACCCCCATACTAACCACTACACCACCATACTAACCACTACACCACAGTACTGACCACTACACCACCTTACTAACCACTACACCATCATACTAACCACTACACCACCGTACTAACCACTACACCACCGTACTAACCACTACACCACCATACTAACCACTACACCACCTTACTAACCACTACATCACCATACTAACCACTACACCACCATACTAACCACTACACCACCTTACTAACCACTACACCACCTTACTAACCACTACATCACCATACTAACCACTACACCACCATACTAACCACTACACCACCGTACTAACCACTACACCACCTTACTAACCACTACACCACCTTACTAACCACTACATCACCATACTAAGCACTACACCACCATACTAACCACTACACCACCATACTAACCACTACACCACCTTACTAACCACTACACCACCTTACTAACCACTACATCACCATACTAACCACTACACCACCTTACTAACCACTACACCACCATACTAACCACTACACCACCATACTAACCACTACACCACCTTACTAACCACTACACCACCATACTAACCACTACACCACCATACTAACCACTACACCACCGTACTAACCACTACACCACCGTACTGACCACTACACCACCGTACTGACCATTACACCACCGTACTAACCACTACACCACCGTACTAACCACTACACCACCGTACTAAGCACTACACCACCATACTAACCACTACACCACCTTACTAACCACTACACCACCGTATTAACCACTACACCACCATACTAACCACTACACCACCTTACTAACCACTACACCACCTTACTAACCACTACACCATCATACTAACCACTACACCACCGTACTAACCACTACACCACCATACTAACCACTACACCACCGTACTAACCACTACACCACCTTACTAACCACTACACCACCATACTAACCACTACACCACCGTATTAACCACTACTCCAACGTGCTGACCGCTACACCACCGTGCCGACCACTACACCACCATACTAACCACTGCATCACCATACTAACCACTACACCACCATACTAACCACTACACCACCTTACTAACCACTACATCACCGTGTTGACCACTACACCACCTCACTAACCACTACACCACTGTACTAACCACTACACCACCATACTAACCACTACACCACCATACTAACCACTACACCACCGTACTAACCACTACACCACCGTATTAACCACTACACCACCGTGTTAACCACTACATCACTGTATTAACCACTACACCACCATACTAACCACTACACCACCGTACTAACCACTACACCACCATACTAACCACTACACCACCGTATTAACCACTACACCACCATACTAACCACTACACCACCATACTAACCACTACACCACCAAACTAACCACTACACCACCATACTAACCACTACACCACCTTACTAACCACTACACCACCATACTAACCACTACACCACCGTACTAACCACTACACCACCATACTAACCACTACACCACCATACTAACCACTACACCATCATACTAACCACTACACTACCAAACTAACCACTACACCACCATACTAACCACTACACCACCTTACTAACCACTACACAACCGTACTAACCACTACACCACCGTACTAACCACTACACCACCATACTAACCACTACACCACCTTACTAACCACCACACCACCATACTAACCACTACACCACCGTATTAACCACTACACCACCATACTAACCACTACACCACCATACTAACCACTACACCACCATACTAACCACTACACCACCATACTAACCACTACACCACCGTATTAACCACTACACCACCGTATTAACCACTAAGTGAGGAGTTCATCCACGGTTCAGAAGAAGTTCCGGGCGTGTGAAATAGCTTTAACAGAGTAGCCAGTAAGGGCAGATTTGATGAAGATACTTATTTAATTATTTATTGGTCTATTAAAACACAGGAGAGGCTTAAAGTGGATCTGATGTGTAACAAATTACTGCAGGACGTTCAGACATCTCCTTCAGCGCAGAGCTGGAGAAATGAACAGCAGAGTGTTTACGCTGCTCTGTCACAACTGATTCAGTCCATCTGCTAGCGATAAAGCCTGAGTCACGTGTCTCACGGCAGAGAAAACACCAAACCCTGCTGAATCACGAGGCTGGAGATGAACAATCATAGCTCAGTACGTGAACGCTCAGCATCCATCCAGGTCTTCTATTACTGCAGACACACAACACCAGCTACTTCCTCTCACACTGCAGATAGAATGTGGTGAAGCAGCGAGGCCGAGGGAGGAGGATACATATGCAAAGTCTGTTTATTAGAGTTCAGCTTATCATAGCCAGGAGTCAGAGTGCAGGCAGCGGCGGTGAGAGCAGGAGAGACCATAAATAAACCAAAACACAGAGATAGAAAAACAAAACTAGACACGGAGGCTGAGAAACAAAACCTGAGAACACTGAGAAGATGAACAGCGCAGGGTACATACCTGACAATCACAAGAACACATTCACAATCCACAATCATAAACCACAACCACAACCACAGGGACAGACAAGGACCAGGGACACCTGGAACGGGGAGGAGCCACAAACTGAAAACAGACAAATGGGCGGAGACAGGGAGGAGCTAGGAACCAAAACAAACAGAAGCACATGGGAATAACAAAGCAAGAGGAAGAGATACAGGAGAGATATATAGGATAGCTGGTCCTCATAGTGATGCTGCATTAATCCGCCCTGATGTGTTTACTTTCATTAACTGGCCACTTTATGAGAAACACCCACCTTCTACTTCCACTAACTGGCCACATTATTAGAAACACCCACCTTCTGCTTCACTGACTGGCCACTTTATTGGAAACACCCACCTTGTACTTCCGCTAACTGGTCACTTTAAAAGAAACACCCACCTTCTACTTCCACTAACTGGCCACTTTATTAGAAACACCTATCTTTTACTTCCACTAACTGCCCACTTTATTAGAAACACCTACCTTCTACTTTCACTAACTGGCCACTTTATTGGAAACACCTATCTTTTACCTCCACTAACTGGCCACTTTATTAGAAACACCTACCTTGTACTTTCACTAACTGGTCACTTTATTAGAAACACCTACCTTGTACTTCCACTACCTGGCCAGTTTATTAGAAACACCTAACTTTTACTTTTACTAACTGGCCACTTTATTAGAAACATCTACCGTGTACTTCCCCTAACTGGCCACATTATTAGAAACATCTACCTTGTACTCCCACTAACTGGCCATTTTATTAGAAACACCTATCAGTTGCTTTCACTAACTGGCCACTTTATTAGAAGCCCTTATCTTATATCTCCACTAACTGGCCACTTTAATAGAAACACCAGCCTTTTACTTTCACAAATTGGCCACTATATTAGAAACACCTACGATAAGGCCTTTCAGGTTGGACCCGGGGCGACGAAAGTAGGTACGCTAACCTGGTAGCTACTGATAGCATATGTGTTCATAAAAGCTGGTAAAAAGCTGCTGTAGTGACGCCACATGAAACTGCTGTGTTCAGAAGAGGCTGATAGCAGGAAGACAAAAGACTGCTGAAGAAGAAACAGGACAGTTTAGGAAACACTACATCAAAAATCAGACGACAAGACAGTTCTGGCTGTTCAGAGGCATCAAAAAGCGTCTTCTCCTTCTTTACATTTCTCCCAGATCAGTCTTTAGTATGAACTCAGTACCAGGTCCAGCTTTACTACACCCTGCAGCAGGAAAACAGATATATACACACACACATTAGCAACCACCTGGGACACCACAGTCACGGCAAAGCAACACCTTAGCAACCACCTTGGATACTGTAGCATACCATAGCAAAGGCCTAGCAATACTTTAGCAACTACCTGGACTCTATCTCTCTGTGTGTCTCTCAAATGTCCCATATTGGTTGGAAGAGCTGGCCAAGACTTCCAAGCACTACCCTGGACCCCTAATTCCCTAAACATGAACTCAACTGAGCATCTGTGGGACCACCTGGATGGTGGTGTTGGCTCTATGGATCCTCCTCCACGCTCCCTCCAGCAGCTGTGGGATGCACTGCAGTCAGCATGATACCTCCAGATACCTGTGACCACCTACCAGGACCTTACTGAGCCTCCCAGTCGACTGTGTAGATATAAATAACCTGTTTGTTGGTGTTAGTTATATTTCTTACATTTAGGTAAGAAATGTATATGTACCAGTGAAGTACTGGAGCAGTACTGGCTAAACAAAGCTCCTCAAAGCCGTCTGCCGTTGTTTCAATGCCAGTGCCGGGCTTTGTTGGCTCAGCTGCCATGCACGCGACCCAGCGCACGAGACGCTTGTTTTCTCTGCAATTGCGTCACACTGTTCTCTGCATGCTGAGTATACTGAGGCCTTAATATGGAAATGAATGAAGACATTACGGATAGAGGCATTACGGGAAGAGGGTAAGCCTGGGAGGCCTGGGAGGTCTGGGGGGCCTGGGAGGTCAACAAAAGCTCTAATTTCCCCCAGCACGGTTTCCCATAAACACCGTCCATCAGCCACGACAAGCCTGCGTATGACTGAGCTGGACGAATGTTATAGACAGCCGGCGGGAACCCCTCAGGGCCCTCGAGGCTTTCAGAGAGGGTCTAATGATTTCTGCCCACTAAAAAAATACATGACTGTAATTTTAACTTCATTTAAATTTCATCTAATCGTCGAGCTTGTTGCACTTAAACTCCGCCAGATTTCTGTCTGGCATTTCGGATAAAAACAAAATGATTATTATTTTAAAACAGCCAGAATGAACGAACCCTTCAGGATTTCTTTCTCTGTGGTATCTATATACATACAGCCAAGTCAGCTCTCTCATTGGTTGGAACTTAAAGGATATATGTACACAGGTGGGTGAAGGTAGTGTGGAGTCTTACCCCAGGATTCTTACTGGTATAGTGTAGGGGGGTTACCCAGGTGGGAAACTCAACCCCAGGGGTCTTATTGATATAGTGTAGGGGGGTTACCCAGGTGGGGAATTGAAGCCTAGGACTCTTATTGATATAGTGTAGGGGGTTACCCAGGTGGGGAATTGAACCCTAGGACTCTTATTGATATAGTGTAGGGGGGTTACCCAGGTGGGGAATTGAACCCTAGGACTCTTATTGATATAGTGTAGGGGGGTTACCCAGGTGGGGAATTGAACCCCAGGACTCTTATTGGTATAGTGTAGGGGGGTTACCCAGGTGGGGAATTGAACCCTAGGACTCTTATTGGTATAGTGTAGGGGGCTTACCCAGGTGGGGAATAGAACCCTAGGACTCTTATTGGTATAGTGTAGGGGGCTTACCCAGGTGGGGAATTGAACCCTAGGACTCTTATTGGTATAGTGTAGGGGGGTTACCCAGGTGGGGAATTGAACCCCAGGACTCTTATTGATATAGTGTAGGGGGGTTACCCAGGTGGGGAAATCGAACACCGGGACTCTTATTGGTATAGTGTAGGGGGGTTACCCAGGTGGGGAATTGAACCCTAGGACTCTTATTGATATAGTGTAGGGGGGTTACCCAGGTGGGGAAATCGAACACCGGGACTCTTATTGGTATAGTGTAGGGGGCTTACCCAGGTGGGGAAATTGAACACCAGGATTCTTATTGGTATAGTGTAGGGGGGTTACCCAGGTGGGGAAATCGAACACCAGGACTCTTATTGGTATAGTGTAGGGGGGGTTACCCAGGTGGGGAAATTGAACACCAGGATTCTTATTGGTATAGTGTAGGGGGGTTACCCAGGTGGGGAACTCAACCCCAGGACTCTTATTGGTATAGTGTAGGGGGGTTACCCAGGTGGGGAAATTGAACACCAGGACTCTTATTGGTATAGTGTAGGGGGGTTACCCAGGTGGGGAATTGAACCCTAGGACTCTTATTGATATAGTGTAGGGGGGTTACCCAGGTGGGGAACTCAACCCCAGGGGTCTTATTGGTATAGTTTAGGGGGGTTACCCAGGTGGGGAACTCAACCCCAGGGGTCTTATTGGTATAGTGTAGGGGGGTTACCCAGGTGAGGAACTCAATCTGAGGACTCTTATTGGTATAGTGTAGGGGGGTTACCCAGGTGGGGAATCAAACCCCAGGACTCTTATTGGTATACTGTAGGAGGGTTACCCAGGTGTGAAATTGAACCTGAGGACTTTGGAAATCTTTACTGAAATGCCTTTTGTAAATTTTAAACGTCCATGTTGAACCTGAAATGGGCAAAAAAATGAAAAAGCGAACCATGTGAACCAGCATTAGCGCAATGCTAACACACTATTAGCAATAGTGCTAACAAAAAAAATCTCAGACATTTTTTTTTCCTGAACAGAAGGCCTAGCTCTCTTAGTCACCACGGTAGACAGCAACAAACCACATAATCAAGACTGCACTAGTCATGTGCACTGGTTTAAAACAAGATCCGGCTGGATGTTTAGGTCTCAAACAATCTTAGTATGAACATCCTCATTC
>CM038708.1:6057011-6074511 GCA_021613375.1 Megaleporinus macrocephalus
CTGAGACAAATTTTTCTATAACCCTGACTTGGACAAACATCTCTCCTAACATGACCTGAGACAACGACTCTCCAAACCTAACCAGAGACCAACGACCAACGTCTCTCCAAACCTGACCCGAAACCAACTTTTCTCCAAACATGACCCAAGACCAACTTCTCTTCAAACCTAACCCGAGACCAACGTCTCTCCAAAACTGACCCGAGACCAACGTCTCTCCAAAACTGACCCGAGACCAACTTCTCTCCCAACCTGACCAGAGACCAACTTCTCTCCCAACCTGACCAGAGACCAACTTCTCTCCCAACCTGACCAGAGACCAACTTCTCTCCAAACCTGACCCGAAACCAACTTCTCTCCCAACCTGACCAGAGACCAACTTCTCTTCAAACCTAACCCGAGACCAACGTCTCTCCAAACCTGTAGAACAGTTTTAGACTCGAGGCTTCAAACTGAGCCGTATGTAATTCTCCAGTAACTCTAATAATCCTATTACTGGATTTATACGTCTGTGCACAAGCTTTACGGATCTACTGAGAGTTTAAGGTGCCTTAAAGCTGGAGCATACTTTTAGAGTGTTCTGTCAATTCACTTTGTTTCACTTACACTTTTAAACCTATACTTTAATGTAAAGCTCAGATTTAAAGCTCAGCTGAGCTCCAAAAACATTAGATGTTCTGTTATCAATGAAAATCAGAAGCTTTCTTCTCAACCTCGATACTTAGGTTCACTGCTTGGAAAGTAGTATCACTACTGCTGTAATTATGGAAATCCCAGCTCAACCCCTTAGCCAATCAGCTAGCAGCCTCTGCTACAGGCAACAACCAATCAGAATTAATTAAAGATACGAGAGGTGCAGAAGGACTGGAGCCAGAAATAGACAGAGTGACCTCTTCAACTGACCTACTGAATGATTCAGAGAGAGGGAGACAGAGACAGACAGAGAGATAGAGGGAGCAGCAAGAGACAGAGAGAGAGACAGAGAGAGAGAGAGAGAGAGATAGTAAGAAGGTGTAGGAGAGATATAGCAAACAGACTGACCTTTATATAGTGGTCACTATAGACCAACCTTGTACAGACTCAGTGAACTCAGCCTGGATGTACAGACTGACCACTATAAGAAATCACAGTACAGACTCAGTGAACTCAGCCTGGACGTACAGACTGACCACTATAAGAATTCACAGTACAGACTCAGAGAACTCAGACAGCCTGGACGTACAGACTGACCACTATAAGAATTCACAGTACAGACTCAGATAACTCAGCCTAGACGTTCAGGCTGACCACTGTAAGAAATCACAGTACAGACTCAGTAAACTCAGCCTGGACGTACAGACTGACCACTATAAGAAATCATAGTACAGACTCAGTGAACTCAGCCTGGACGTAAAGACTGACCACTACAAGAAATCACAGTACAGACTCAGTAAACTCAGCCTGGATGTAAAGACTGACCACTATAAGAAATCACAGTACAGACTCAGTGAACTCAGCCTGGATGTAAAGACTGACCACTACAAGAAATCACAGTACAGACTCAGTGAACTCAGCCTGGACGTACAGACTGACCACTATAAGAAATCACAGTACAGACTCAGAGAACTCAGACAGCCTGGACATACAGACTGACCACTACAAGAAATCACAGTACAGACTCAGTGAACTCAGCCTGGACGTACAGACTGACCACTATAAGAAATCATAGTATAGACTCAGTAAACTCAGCCTGGATGTACAGACTGACCACTACAAGAAATCACAGTACAGACTCAGTGAACTCAGCCTGGACGTTCAGGCTGACCACTATAAGAAATCACAGTACAGACTCAGAGAACTCAGACAGCCTGGACGTACAGACTGACCACTATAAGAATTCACAGTACAGACTCAGATAACTCAGCCTAGACGTTCAGGCTGACCACTATAAGAAATCACAGTACAGACTCAGTGAACTCAGCCTGGACGTACAGACTGACCACTATAAGAAATCACAGTACAGACTCAGAGAACTCAGCCTGGACGTAAGGACTGACCACTACAAGAAATCACAGTACAGACTCAGTAAACTCAGCCTGGATGTAAAGACTGACCACTATAAGAAATCACAGTACAGACTCAGTGAACTCAGCCTGGATGTAAAGACTGACCACTACAAGAAATCACAGTACAGACTCAGTGAACTTAGCCTGGACGTACAGACTGACCACTATAAGAAATCATAGTACAGACTCAGTGCACTCAGCCTGGACGTAAAGACTGACCACTACAATAAATCACAGTACAGACTCAGTAAACTCAGCCTGGATGTAAAGACTGACCACTATAAGAAATCATAGTACAGACTCAGTGAACTCAGCCTGGACGTAAAGACTGACCACTACAAGAAATCACAGTACAGACTCAGTAAACTCAGCCTGGATGTAAAGACTGACCACTATAAGAAATCATAGTACAGACTCAGTGAACTCAGCCTGGACGTAAAGACTGACCACTACAAGAAATCACAGTACAGACTCAGTAAACTCAGCCTGGACGTACAGACTGACCACTATAAGAAATCACAGTACAGACTCAGTAAACTCAGCCTGGATGTACAGACTGACCACTACAAGAAATCACAGTACAGATTCAGAGAACTCATCCTGGACGTACAGACTGACCACTACAAGAAATCACAGTACAGATTCAGAGAACTCAGCCTGGACGTACAGACTGACCACTATAAGAAATCACAGTACAGACTCATTGAACTCAGACAGCCTGGACGTAAAGACTGACCACTATAAGAAATCACAGTACAGACTCAGAGAACTCAGCCTGGACGTACAGACTGACCACTATAAGAAATCACAGTACAGACTCAGTGAACTCAGCCTGACATACAGACTGACCGCAACAAGAAATCATTTGAAGGATCACGTCCCCCCCGCGGGATTCGTCCCTCCACAGTCCACTCTCGATGCTCACATGTCCAGTGTAGGCACTTTCAACATTGGACAGGGGTCGGCATGCTGACGCAGCCTGACCAAACAAACCGGCCACTAGTGACCAAACCAAACACAGCACAGACACACACACACTGAACCAGTGCCCTGTTTATAAACTCCTTTATTTATTTACCTAAAACACTGATCATTTATTATTATTCCCCCTAATTTTCTCACGTCCACTCAGAGACCCTCACTAGATGAAGCTTCAGCAACACCGTAACTGGATACTGGACAGTGAACTGAACTGAACTGAACTGAACTGAACTGAACTGAACTGAACTGAGAGAGACAGAAATGATGGAGAGAGTAATAATTCTGCCCTGTTTATGAGGAAATGATGGAGAATGATGATCCTCTGGGAGAAGAAGAGAACACTGGTTATATAGAGTGTGTGTGTGTGAGAGAGAGAGAGAGAGAGAGAGAGAGAGAGAGAGAGAGAGAGAGAGAGAGAGAGAGAGAGGAAAGTTTAAGAGAAAGATGGAGAAGGAAAGGGGGAGCAAGAGAGAGTGGAAAGGAGAGAGGGGGTGAGAGAGAGGGAGCGAGATAGAGGGAGAGAGAGAGTGACAGAAAGGAAAAGAGAGAGAGAGGGAGGGAAAATGTGAGAGAGTGAGATAGTGAGTGAGAAAGAAAGAGAGAGAGAGAGGGGCAATGAGTGAAAGAGAGAGAAAGAGAGGGAGAGAGGGAGGGAGAGGGAGAGAGAGAGGAAGAGAGAGGGGAAAAGAGATAGAGAGAAAGAGATAGGAAAAGAGAGAGAGAGAGAGAGAGAGAGAGAGGGAAAGAGAGAAAAAGAGAGTAAGAGAGGGAGAGAGAGAGAATGAGAGAGAAAGAGATAGTGAGGTAATGAGAGAAAGAGAGAGAAAGAGAGGGAGAAAGAGAGAGTGAGAGAGAGAGAGAGAGAGGGGAAAAGAGAGAGGGAGAGAGAGAGTGAGAGTAGGAGGAAATGAGAGAAGACAGAGGGGGAGAGGGAGAGAGAGGGAGTGAGGGAGAGAGAGAGAGTGGGAGATAGATAGAGAGAGAGAGAGAGAGAGGGGGGGGAAGAGAGAGGGAGAGAGGGAGAGAGAGAGAGTGGGAGGAGAGAGAGAGAGAGAGAGAGAGAGAGAGAGAGAGGTAGGGAAAGAGAGAAAGAGAGAGTAAGAGAGGGAGAGAGAGAGAATGAGAGAGAAAGAGATAGAGAGGGAATGAGAGAAAGAGAGAGAAAGAGAGGGAGAATAAGAGAGTGAGAGGGAGGGGGAAAGAGAGAGGGAGAGAGGGAGAGTAGGAGGAAATGGGAGAAGACAGAGGGGGAGAGGGAGAGAGAGTGAGTGAGAGAGAGAGAGAGAGAGAGAGGTAGGGAAAGAGAGAAAGAGAGAGTAAGAGAGGGAGACAGAAAGGGAAAGAGAGTGAGAGACGCAGAGAGAGTGAGAGAGGGAGAGAGAGAAAGAGAGGTAGAGAGGGCATTCATTCTGATTAGCGTCTGCTCCAGGCAGAGAGCATTGTGGGTTGTAAACAGCTCAGCTTACACTCAGCATCAATATAACTAAACATTCATTCATCTGATCTGCAGAGTTACAGTCAGACAGACGAGTGGACTGATTGATTGATTGACTGATATTAGAGCGAGTGGGGGACGCTCAGAGTCTGATGATCTCCGGGAACTGAAGCAGTGCAATAATATAAATTTATATTTATTTCATATAATCAGACTTGTAGTATTCAGGCCTGGTCCATTATCTTCTCTCATTGTTGCCTCAAAAACTGTGAAAGGAAAAAGACCCAATCAGGTTTGTTTCCTTCTGCAGTATCTGGGCAGATGAGGCCAAGCGAGCTCTCCCATTGGCTGATCTGAAGGCTCTGCATGCGAGATTACCTACCAGCACATTTAACAACTGTCAGAGGAACAAACCTAAAGCCATACACACATATATATAGATACATATACACACACATATATATATATATATATATATATATATATATATATATTGATACATACATACATACACACATATATACACACACATATATATATATATATATATATATACATATATAGATACATATACACACACACATATATATATATATATATATATATATATATATATATATATATATATATATATATATATATATTGATACATACATACATACACACATATATACACACACATATATATATATATATATATATATATACATATATAGATACATATACATACATAGATGCTGTGTTGTCAGTTGTTATCTGTCTGAGGTGCTGATTAAATGATTAAAATGGCCCAAACATCTTTATTACTCAACCGGTTTTTACCAGGTTGGTTGTGGTATAATCTTCAAACACTGCTCGTAAACTCTCGGTAGCTTATGTTTCTCATGTCTCATAGCTGTGATGGTGCTAGTTGGCTAAACGTTAAAGACCTTACACACAGAGTTTAGAGCAGAACTCCAGTACGAACACAATCACATCCATCAGGAAGTCCACCAGAGTGTGAATCACCACAAACAGCAGTAGTAAACGCCCCTTAAGCCTCGGCCTTCTCCCCCAACACCCCCCCACCCCCGTCCTCCTTATAAATAACCGAACATCACACAGCTCCGTTTGGGCTTTTCTGCTCTCGCAATTTGATATTTTGCCTCGAAATATAATATCGTCGGCCGCTCGAGAGAAATGTTTGCGCTCGAGTTCCAGAGGGGGGCGTTTTGACAGTTTGGGGGTGGGACCTGGGCTTCCATCGTCACTCAGCAAACTAGCTAGCGGTGGTAACCTGTTTCTCCAGCTAGCATCGCCACAGCGGGCGGAAATGATCATACAGTTAAGCCCCACCCACTTAGAGGGAAGATATGATTGGTCAGTTTTACTGTCATTTGAAACTGGTATGGCGCTGAATTATAACTGCCTGGCCCCCTCTGTACATGAACAGTGAGACCACCAATCACCAACATTCTGCAGAGGCATCAAAGTCCTCATTCATGCTATTTCCCATGACAACACTGCGGCGGCCATCTTTGTTTACTTTGTGTTAGGACTTCTGGTGCGACCACGGATACGTTGATACTAATTACAAGCAAAACATCAACAAACATAAAATGACTAGAACATGTTCAGTTAGAGGGAGTCAGTAATTAGAAGAAAAGAAAACTTGGCTTGAACAACAGTGTTACGAACACAGCACATAAAGATCAGAGTGTTGGGGGGCCACCTTCCAAAGAAGACCACCTGCGTCTCTGACTGAAGCTCTAAATTTAAAACCTCCACCCAAACCTCCGTATGTCTGCTCTTACCATTCTGTGGAGGAGAACCAGCACCAGAGCTTCCTTATCCAGAGAAATGTCTCGTTTATGAAGCTCCGAGGAAGCAGACATGTCGGTGCTGGTGAGTCTATCAGTTAGTAACTGTTCTCTGATCAGTGTCCACAGCGCTAGACTATCTGGACTGTAACTAACACCCACGCAGAGTGGCTCGGGCAGCTGTCTGGACTTGGGTTTAACCGGCTTTCAGAAATTTAAACTCACCGTCTGTGTGTAGGAGGACACGCCCACCTTCCCACTGTGCAGGTACTGATACGCTTCAGTACTTTTATAGTTTTTCATTACTGAACCGTCTACACCTTCCGAGAGTAATTACAGAGTAATTAAACATGTCTCCATAAGTAACCTCAGACCACCTTCTCATATCACCCACCCACTGTGTTATTAACCTCAGACCACCTTCTCATATCACCCACCCACTGTGTTAACCTCAGACCACCTTCTCATATCACCCACCCACTGTGTTATTAACCTCAGACCACCTTCTCATATCACCCACCCACTGTGTTAACCTCAGACCACCTTCTCATATCACCCACTCACTGTGTTATTAACCTCAGACCACCTTCTCATATCACCCACCCACTGTGTTAACCTCAGACCACCTTCTCATATCACCCACCCACTGTGTTAACCTCAGACCACCTTCTCATATCACCCACCCACTGTGTTATTAACCTCGGAGGAGAATGTTGTCCCATTAGAAGTTCCTCGTTCAAATCTTACAATTCCAGCTTAACTGGTGCAGCAGTTACAGTGTGGTGGCTGAAGCTGCACCATTTAAGGTGGCGAGTAGGATGTTGAAGGTGAGCTTTGTGTAAGGTGGTGATGTGAGTACATGGATTAAGGATGCTGTAGCTACAGAACTCACTCAGCAGTAACAGTCACTATAAACACGAACCCACCAACGAGCAGACAAGAGCGTCTGCTCTCTGTGTTATATAATCCTATCACACTTTTCTGAGTTCAATATTGTTGGAATAGTGTAATAGTGTAAACACACAGAACCTTTCAGGCACACGAAGAGAATTTAGTTAAAAATGCCAGATTTATTGGTATAAATAAGTTACAAACCCTTAAACTAAAACAGATTTATTTAGGTTCAAAGTAAAAGTTCATTTTTGAGGTGGTTTCTCTGGGGAACCACTGTGCACTAAGTGGTGCTGACTATCATTTACATTTTCCATTTAATGCTCAGCTTGCTCTATCATTCCATTGTCTTGTTTAATTTGTTTATGATAAAGATAAAAGCATGTTTTTGTCTTTTCTCAGCTGACAATTTTCAACTTTTATAAGAGCTTGTCTTGGCCTTCACTAACCCTGTGACCACAGAGCATCGGAAGTCCTTTAATGTCATCTCAAAATACAGTATATATCAGCTGTGTGAATTATAAGCTAAATAAAAGTTAAATAAACAAGCAAACAAAAACAATGCTATCCTAAATACACAATGTCTTTCACAATTCCTCCATGTTATTCTATGGTTACCTAAACGCACTGTGGTTATTGTGGGTAACCACCAATTTTTTGCCATGTGACCACATATGTTCAGAGGTTACAAGGCAAAACCACCACATTTAGCCTTATAAAATGCAAATATTACTTAGTTTTATTATTATTATTGTAAATATTCAATCTATAGCATTATCTACAATTTGAAACTACGAACAAACTTATAAAAACAACCAGAATCACCTGGTCAGCAGTTTTGGACAGACTCCTTCAACAACCATAAGACCTAGCTTTGCAGAAAAGCTACAGTTCTTACATCACTTCCTGTGTGCTACCTTTTTAACTGTCCCCAGAACAATTTTAAACATTTTCTTTAAACACCAATGCAAAGAGGAAATGAGGACAAACAAAGTGGTTCCTCACAGTGACCACCATGCCTCAAAGGGTTAACCAGCCACTCTGTACTGGTACTAAATGCAGTCCAGCGGCGATGCTGACCGCCCCTAAAAGGTGCTGCTGGTAACATGACTGACTGAACCCAACGTCATATATGCATATATATCTACAAACCAACCAATTACAATTTTACTTATAACCGGAACAATTAATTCATTAATGAGATACAATTATGTGCTAATTAATGGCAGTCTAACATCACTAGTGAGTTTGATTCCTGAATTCGCAAGATGCAACATGGGAAAAAATTCATGACTAGCCAATTAATGAGCAACCAACAGAATCAACAGTCATGACATGCACGCTGCTAATTGAGTATAACTGACTCGTTTAATGAAGAGGGCGTGTTCAAATTTAAGCAGTGTGGAATTCAATTAGTTAGATCAATCATTCTGAGAAGAAACAGGTGTCAATTGTGGCTCTTATTTAAAGAAGGAGGGCGGCAAATGTTGTACCTGCTGGTTTTTAGCCCTTGCTCTGTGAGCAAAATGAGTTGTACCGAAGGAGAAAGAACTTTGATCAAGAAGTTGATTGGAGAGGGGAAACATATATAGAAGTGTAGACTGGCTCCTCAACGAGAATCTCAAATTATTTAAAATGGCAAACGAAACCTGAAACACATGGTAGGAAAAGAAATACTACCATCGGCGTAGATCATGTAATAACAAGAACGGCAAAGAAGCATCCAACTTAGCTTCAGGGAAATCAAAGATGATCTTCAATCAGAAGAATCCAGACTATTTGCCTCGTGAAGGTTACAGTTTGCCAAAGAACACATTGACTGGCCTAAAGAGAAGTGGCGCAACGTTCTATGGACAGAGAAGAGCAAGTTCTTATTGGGTCTAAAGGCCACAGACAGCCTGAGATGACCCATAAACACTAAATTCAAACCACAGTACACAGTGAAGACTGTAGAACATGGAAGCTTAAGCATAATGGTTTGAGGATGTTTCTTATACTCTGGAGTCAGGCCTATTTATCACACACCAGGCACCATGGACCTGTTTGAATAGATCAAAATACTGGAAGAGCTCATCTTGCCTCATGCTGAAGAAGAAATGCCCTTGAAATGGGTGTTTCAGCAGGACAATGACCCCAAACACACCAGCAAGAGTGCAACATCCTGGTTCTAGAGCAACATGATGTTATAAAGTGGCCAGCCCAATCTCCAGACCTTAATCTGATTGAGATTTTTGGAGAGACATCAAGAATGTAGAAGAACTGTTGAATGTAGTCCAGTCAACTTGGGCGGGAATATTTGTTTGCAGGTGTCAGATGTTAGTTGACTCCATGCCACACAGAAACAAACACGAGCCTAACCAGGTTTCGGTTAGTTGTTAGGAATGGGAAACAGCGCTGGCTACTCCATGTTGAGACTGTTTACTGAAAGATTGCTGTATCTAAACCCACCCAGGCATGAACTTTACAAGACCTCTGAAGGGGTCCTGTGGTACCTGGCACCAGGATTTTAGCAGCAAATCTGTATATAGTCCTGATAGTTGTGAGTAGGAGCCACTATGGTTTGGATTTGCTGTTCCAACACATGCTCGAACTGACCAAGATCTAGAGAACTTGAAGGCCAGGAAACAGCTTGAACTCTCTGTTCCTCAAATGGTTCCTGAACCGTGTGTACAGTGTGGGGCGTTATCCTACTCAAGGAGGCGGTCGGGGAACACAATCTCAGTGAAGGCTCATCAAAGGTCCACTTTCGATAAATTCAATAGTGGCATGTGAACATAGCCTGGCCATACAGACTGGCCACTGGTGACCCACCCACACACACAGACAACAGTGCCCTGTTTGCCAACCTTCAAGTGTTTATCTAAAAATATTGATCATTTATTATTTATGGATACGGTCATGCCAATAATGCTTACTAAATTAAAAGGATGTTTACGTAGTGGCACAGGTCAAATTGATGTCCACATGAATGACCAGAGCGTCTTCTTCCCTCAGTGCATCCTGGTGCCGTCACTTCCTCGGCTATACAGCACACATGTAGCCAGCCAGTCACGTGATGTTAAAGAATACGAGACTCATAGCACCAGAGTCCACTCCTGACCCTCACTCGGCCAAGCGGTCAGCACGGGCACTCTGATGGTCTGTGGCTACACCATACACAGTAGGGTACGATGCATTGTGTTGACACACATTCCTCCTGTCATTAAAATGTGTGTGACCTGCCCCCCAGCAGCCCCTCTGTCTGTTCAGATAAATCTTAACTCAGTATTTAGCCATATGTGCAGTGAAACACACACACACACAATAGTGAACACACACACTAGTGAGCACACACAAGGAGACATTGAAACACCTACATAAACACATTAGGGGCCAGTGAAACAATCACATACACACACATACATACATCAGTGAAACACCCACATACACACACATGCTAGTGAACACACACTAGGGGGCAGTGAAACACCTACAAATACACACACGCTAGTGAACACACACACTAGGGGCAGTAAAACACCCACATACACACAAGCTAGTGAACACACACTAGGGGGCAGTGAAACACCTACAAATACACACACGCTAGTGAACACACACACTAGGGGGCAGTGAAAGACCCACAAATACACAAACACTACTGAACACACACACACTAGGGGGCAGTGAAAGACCCACAAATACACATACACTACTGAACACACACACTAGGGGGCAGTGAAACACCTACAAATACACAAACACTACTGAACACACACACTAGGGGGCAGTGAAAGACCCACAAATACACATACACTACTGAACACACACACTAGGGGGCAGTGAAAGACCCACATACACACGCTAGTGAACTGCACACTAGGGGGCAGTAAAACACCTACAAATACACATACACCAGGGGGCAGTGAAACACCCACATACACACACGCTAGTGAACACACACACTAGGGGCAGTGAAACACCCACATACACACGCTAGTGAACACACACTAGGGGGCAGTGAAACACCCACATACACACGCTAGTGAACACACACTAGGGGGCAGTGAAACACCCACATACACACAAACACTACTGAACACACACACTAGGGGGCAATGAAACACCCACAAATACACAAACACTACTGAACACACACACACACTAGAGAGCAGTGAAAGACCCACAAATACACAAACACTACTGAACATACACACTAGGGGGCAGTGAAAGACCCACAAATACACATACACTACTGAACACACACACACTAGGGGGCAGTGAAACACCTACAAATACACAAACACTACTGAACACACACACTAGGAGCAATGAAACACCCACATACACACACGCTAGTGAACTGCACACTAGGGGGCAGTAAAACACCTACAAATACACATACACTATGGGGCAGTAAAACACCAACATACACACACATGCTAGTGAACACACACACTAGAGGGCAGTGAAACACCCACATATACACACACACTAGTGAACACACACACTAGGGGGCAGTGAAACACCCACATACACACACACGCTAGTGAACACACACAATAGGGGGCAGTGATGGACAGCCCTATCCACAGTGTGGAGAGCAGTTGGATTAAGGGTCTTGATCAAAGGCACTTCAGTCGTGTTCTGTCGGTTCAGGGAATCAAACCAGCAACGTTCCGATCACAGGGCTGGTTCTTTAAGCTCCGACTGCCCCAGTTGGTTCCAGATTACTCCTGGACGCTGGCAGCCATATCACAGGTTTGTTCAGTTCCATCAGCAGCAAACGTGATCTAGCATAATGTAGTATTGATTAACAAACAAGCAGCAGGAGAGCGTTCCAATAGTCGAGACCTGAAGTCATGAACGTGTGTATGAGACGCTCAGCATCAGCATCAGAAAGCTATAGAGCGGATTTCAGAAGAAGAAACGCAGACTCCCTGATTTTATTACTATGTAAATCAAAGGATGGTGTTGTTTCCAAGGTAACACCTAGATTATTTACATGTGTAGGTGGCGTAACATTACAGTGATCAATAGAAACAGTGATGTGACGAGCAGACTCAACAGTAGACTAGCTTTAGTTTAGCTTTCGGTGATTAGATTAAGGGAAGAAGATCCAGGGGTTCATGGACACAGAGGTTGATGGTAAACTGAGATGATGTTGCTGTTGTCCCACCACTTTACGCAATCACAGGTTTGTAGACGGTGGAGTCGGGGGGTCCCAGTATCTCAGTGTGGTCTTATGGCTACGTAACCTTCTGGTTTCTTTCCTGTTAGTTCATGCTGTTCTAGTTAGATCTGCTGGAGTCACCAGTCACGTTCTAAACCGCTTCACATCCTCTATACTAATCCAAACCAGAACTCTCTTTACTCTTCCTGAGATAGTGACCGCCCTCCTGTCCTGCTGAACCAGGTGGAAGACGGACCACCAGGGACCTCCTCCTCACCCATCACCAACCATCTCTCCTCCTCATTCATGCCATCTACTACATCCTCAACTGCATTCACTGTATCATCCAGACGTACCAGCATTGAGATAGGATGGGATGTTTCAGCTTACTCCCACTTTCCACAAAGACTGAGTCAGAGACGGCCTCACTGAGGGACTGCCTCTATCTGTACAGTCTACCATCCAGTCCTCA
Source organism: Megaleporinus macrocephalus (assembly GCA_021613375.1). Lineage (NCBI taxonomy): Eukaryota > Metazoa > Chordata > Actinopteri > Characiformes > Anostomidae > Megaleporinus > Megaleporinus macrocephalus. The sequence continues at coordinate 6,069,787 of CM038708.1, forward strand.
AACCGAGTTCTATTTTGAATGTAGATTAATAAACTGTAAATACTGTTGGACCAGAGGAGGACGGGTCTCTACTTGTGAGTCTTGGTTCCTCCCAAGGTTTCTTCCTCCAGTCTTGAGGGAGTAATACATGGAGGGAGGGATTCTGTGACTTCATGTTTTCACACTTCTGTAAAGCTACATAAATAAACCTGACTTGACTAAACTAGGGCCCAATAAGAATTACTCCAGCTTTGTCAGAGCTGAGCTTAAGAAAATTGTTGTGCCTCCATAGCTAAATGCCTAGCAGATGCCAACTGAATGAGTTGAAAGTGAAAGTAAAGAAAGCTTTCGTCCTCTCCTGTAAGGTTCCTATTTTAGAGATGCTTGTTTTTCTTTGAGAGCTATTTCATGTAATACGTTTAAATTCTTTGTGAAAAGATTAAACGCCCAGACAAATCGTTCTAAACATCATTTCCTGAGCTATCTAGAACATATGCACGGAACAATAGAATAGAAATGAGATTTGTTAAGACAACACAGCTTCTACTGATGCTGGATATTAGTCATTGACATCACCGGGTACCGGCCTGAACCTCAGTAACAGTCAGTAACATCACCCGCCCGTTCATCTGCAGGGTGGAGAATCAGCAGTCTGAGGTGAAGTGTTGAACCTTCACTCCAACATGCCGAGATACTAACACACACTCACACAAACACAAACGCACACATCAGAGTGAGTCTGGCACACGGCCAGTCTTATTACCTGTGCGCGAGTGCCAGACGCTGCAGGTGCTTAAAGAATGCTGAAACTCACTCAGCACGAATCTACAGCCAACAGAGGAACGCCATCAAACACGTACCTGCACCACTGATCCAGCAGCGGCGTATACAAATAATACTGTCTTCCATCATATAAACCCAGTCAGTACCTCTGTACTCTAGCAGTCCTTCTCCTTATACTATATATACATAGTAGAGCTTCTCCATACGTCAGTGAGTTTATTAACCCTTTCCAAGCTTCTCCTAAACAACCCAGTATTATATACAGTTCTCATCTAATACCTGCTTTGACTGCTCAGTACTTCATTAAGCTAAATCAAGGAACTGAATACACTCATACAATGTCTGGGGCGTTGGTGTTGCCCACCACCAGAGCATATGGGAGCGTGAGGGGGAAATGCTTGCTCTTACCTCACTGTCTGTCCTTTAGCTTAAGGAACCAGCAAAGGGAGGCAGTAGGGATAGAGCTCACCCCTGAGGTGGCCGTAGGGCCCACAGCCAACTTAGGGGAGGGGGATGTTAAGGGTAAGCGGAGGACAGGTTATGGTATGGTTTCTGTTTATTAAGGCCTTATGTTCTGTTTTGTTATGTTATGTTTGGTTGTTGTTGTTCTTTTTGTTTCAAATGAAAGCCCATCCTTGTAGGGCGTCCCCTATAGATTGCAATGGTTTCAACCAGGGGTGGACCTGTCCTACAGGATAATCCTGTAGGTACTGACCTCTAGCTGAGGTGCTGTTGAAAAGCTATGGTCTTCCTCCACTCTGTTCCTCACACACTGCCTCCATCTCCTCCACTCTGTTCTTCACCTCCATCTCCTCCACTCTGTTCTTCATGCACTGAATCCATCTCCTCCACTCTGTTCTTCACCTCCATCTCCTCCACCCTGTTCCTCACCTACATCTCCTCCACTCTGTTCTTCAAGCACTGAATCCATCTCCTCCACTCTGTTCTTCACCTCCATCTCCTCCACTCTGTTCTTAACCTCCATCTCCTCCACCCTGTTCCTCACCTCCATCTCCTCCACCCTGTTCCTCACCTCCATCTCCTCCACTCTGTTCCTCACCTCCATCTCCTCCACTCTGTTCTTTATGCACTGTCTCCATCTCCTCCACTCTGTTCTTCACTCCATCTGGATTATCAAAGGCTGTAAAGACCCTGTTGAGGACCACATGACTGTGAGTGGTCTGTTTAAGTCTTGAGGTCTGATGGATGCGTTTGGAGAATATTTGATGTGCAGCTGTTGAGAAGCCCTTACTGAGGAACCTATATATGAAATAAAAAGCTGAAGAAGCTGCTGCTGTCCTCAGAACAGTGGTGACCACCCCAGAGTCCAGAACCTCAACATCACTGAAGAGATTAGAAGCTGTAGCAGAGACCCTGGCTGTGAACGAGACAAATGAAAGGTGGTCTCGGACATCTGCGTAGTGTTTAAACGCTTCGCTAAGACGAACGATCTCTTCCCAGATCCAACTCCAGCTGCCGAATGCTGCTGTGCATCAGTGCTAGTGCTAATGCTGGAATATTGGTGCGGGGGACGGCGTTCCCACACCTGCATTCACAGCCCGCTCAGAGTCAATGGATCATAATTACACACGGGAGCAGATGTGAGCTCCGAACAACAGCACGAAACAACCCCAAATCAGGGAGAAATCACATCAGTGCATGCAAACGAGGCTCCAGTGGCTGCGAGGCTGAGGATATACACCAACGAGTCTTCGGAGATGAATGAAATCCAGGAGAAAAGTAATATAGGAGCTCAGCATGAGCGCCGCAGCTCGGCTGCTAAATGATTTCGAACGAGTCGTTTGGGAAATAGAAGGAAATCGTCTGTTTGTTTCTCCCAAATTAAGCTTATTAAAGAAAAAGCTCATCAAAAACTAAATACATCACCTCTTTAGCTTTAGCGCCGGAGCTGCGAGACCAATATACACTCTGAACACTGAAGAACAGTTCTTCAAGCGTTCTTCAGTAAAGACAAAGGTTTTATATAGAACCCTGAACACGCAGAGGACCATTGTTCTTGCTAAATTGGTTCTCTTGGTGAAATAGGTCCTTCACTACCTTTACTTCACTGGTAGTGATGTGTCTTATACCCCTCCAATCAGCATCATGATAACCACTAATATGTCTTATACCCCTCCAATCAGCATCATGATAACCACTAATATGTCTTATACCCCTCCAATCAGCATCATGATAACCACTAATATAGCTTATACCCCTCCAATCAGCATCATGATTAACACTAATATAGCTTATACCCCACCAATCAGCATCATGATTAACACTAATATAGCTTATACCCCACCAATCAGCATCATGATAACCACTAATATGTCTTATACCCCACCAATCAGCATCATGATAACCACTAATATGTCTTATACCCCACCAATCAGCATCATGATAACCACTAATATGTCTTATACCCCACCAATCAGCATCATGATAACCACTAATATGTCTTATACCCCACCAATCAGCATCATGATAACCACTAATATAGCTTACACCCCACCTATCAGCATCATGATAACCACTAATATAGCGTATACCCCACCTATCAGCATCATGATAACCACTAATATAGCTTATACCCCACCAATTAGCATCAAGATAACCACTAATATGTCTTATACCCAACCAATCAGCATCATGATAACCACTAATATGTCTTATACCCCACCAATCAGCATCATGATAACCACTAATATGTCTTATACCCCACCAATCAGCATCATGATAACCACTAATATAGCTTATACCCCACCAATCAGCATCATGATAACCACTAAGATGTCTTATACCCCACCAATCAGCATCATGATAACCACTAATATAGCTTATACCCCACCAATCAGCATCAAGATAACCACTAATATAGCTTATACCCCTCCAATCAGCATCATGATAACCACTAATATAGCTTATACCCCACCAATCAGCATCATGATAACCACTAATATAGCTTATACCCCTCCAATCAGCATCATGATTAACACTAATATGTCTTATACCCCACCAATCAGCATCAAGATAACCACTAATGTCTTATACCCCACCAATCAGCATCATGATAACCACTAATATGTCTTATACCCCACCAATCAGCATCATGATAACCACTAATACAGCTTATACCCCACCTATCAGCATCATGATAACCACTAATACAGCTTATACCCCACCAATCAGCATCATGATAAACACTAATATGTCTTATACCCAACCAATCAGCATCATCATAACCACTAATACAGCTTATACCCCACCAATCAGCATCATGATAAACACTAATATGTCTTATACCCAACCAATCAGCATCATCATAACCACTAATATAGCTTACACCCCACCAATCAGCATCATGATAAACACTAATATGTCTTATACCCAACCAATCAGCATCATCATAACCACTAATACAGCTTATACCCCTCCAATCAGCATCATGATAAACACTAATATGTCTTATACCCAACCAATCAGCATCATGATAAACACTAATATGTCTTATACCCAACCAATCAGCATCATCATAACCACTAATACAGCTTATACCCCACCAATCAGCATCATGATAAACACTAATATGTCTTATACCCAACCAATCAGCATCATCATAACCACTAATACAGCTTATACCCCTCCAATCAGCATCATGATAAACACTAATATGTCTTATACCCAACCAATCAGCATCATGATAAACACTAATATGTCTTATACCCCACCAATCAGCATCATGATAAACACTAATATGTCTTATACCCCACCAATCAGCATCATGATAAACACTAATATGTCTTATACCCCACCAATCAGCATCATGATAAACACTAATATGTCTTATACCCCACCAATCAGCATCATGATAAACACTAATATGTCTTATACCCCACCAATCAGCATCATGATAAACACTAATATGTCTTATACCCCTCCAATCAGAATCGTGCTAACAGC
>CM038708.1:6079511-6082011 GCA_021613375.1 Megaleporinus macrocephalus
CACTATACTCCACTATACACCACTATACTTCACTATACTCCACTATACAGCACTATACAGCACTATACACAACTATACTATACTCCACTATACACCACTATACTACACTCCACTATACTACACTATACTATACACCACTATACTATACTTCACTGTACTCCACTATACTTCACTATACACCACTATACTATACTTCACTATACTCCACTATACTTCACTATACACCACTATACTATACTCCACTATACTCCACTATACTATACACCACTATACTATACTTCACTATACACCACTATACTCCACAATACTCCACTATACTATACTCCATTATACTCCACTATACTATACTCCACTATACTCCACAATACTACACTCCACTATACTACACTCCGCTATACTTCACTATACTCCACTATACTTCACTATACACCACTATACTCCACTAAACTCCACTCCACTATACTCCACTATACTATACTACACTCCACTATACTATACTCCCCTATACTCCACTATACTATACTATACTATACTCCACTACACTCCCCCACTGAGCAGTTAAGATACAGGATTATAGGAAAACAGTCATAAAGTGACCCAATGGTGCGAGCTGGTGTGAGACGATGAGTGGAGGCAGAGAGAGTGCGTCTCAGATTCACTCCGGGTGTGGAGTTCGTAAAGTCTCCTACAGATGGCTTGGCACGGGCTCAGCTCGTCTCCCTCGGGCCCCTGACTAAACTCACTCAACCCAGCCAAAATCTCCTGCCGGCGTGCCAGCGCCAAGCACACCGTGACCCCCTTACACACGCACACTGTTCACTAAACACATCCAGCAGCCTTTTAACCCTTTACACGAGTGCTCACTGTTCACTAGTTCACCAGCCAAGACAAGAGTGCTTCTTCAGTTTTACACTGGAGCTCATATACACTGATCAGCTGTAACATCAACACCACCTTCTCATATCTACTCTCACTGTCCACTGTATCAGCTCCACTGACCATACAGGAGCTCCACCTACAGACTGTATCTCCACTCACTGTCCACTGTATCAGCTCCACTGACCATACAGGAGCTCCACTTACAGACTGTATCTCCACTCACTGTCCACTGTATCAGCTCCACTGACCATACAGGAGCTCCACCTACAGACTGTATCTCCACTCACTGTCCACTGTATCAGCTCCACTGACCATACAGGACCTCCACTTACAGACTGTATCTACACTCACTGTCCACTGTATCAGCTCCACTGACCATACAGGAGCTCCACTTACAGACTGTATCTCCACTCACTGTCCACTGTATCAGCTCCACTGACCATACAGGAGCTCCACCTACAGACTGTATCTCCACTCACTGTCCACTGTATCAGCTCCACTGACCATACAGGAGCTCCACCTACAGACTGTATCTCCACTCACTGTCCACTGTATCAGCTCCACTGACCATACAGGAGCTCCACCTACAGACTGTATCTCCACTCACTGTCCACTGTATCAGCTCCACTGACCATACAGGAGCTCCACTTACAGACTGTATCTCCACTCACTGTCCACTGTATCAGCTCCACTGACCATACAGGACCTCCACTTACAGACTGTATTTACACTCACTGTCCACTGTATCAGCTCCACTGACCATATAGGAGCTCCACTTACAGACTGTAGTTCATCTGATTCTCTGTATACTTTATTACTCTGTTCTTTAATGATCAGGACCCCCACAGGACCACCACAGAGCAGATACCATTAGGAAGGTGGATCATTCTCAGCCCTGCAGTGACACTGACATGGTGCTGGTATGAGTGGATCAGACACAGCAATGCTGCTGCTGGAGTGTTTAAACACTGTGTCCACTCACTGTCCACTCTATTAGACACTCCTACTACTTGCTGGTCCACCTTGTAGATGTAAAGTCAGAGACAGTAGCTCATCTGCTGCTGCACAGTTTGTATTCCTCTAGTTCTTCATCAGTGGACACAGGACGCCGCCCACAGGACACTGCTGTCCGGATAGTTTTAGTTGGTGGACGATTCTCAGTCCAGCAGTGACACTGAGGAGGTGTTTAAACACTCCAGCAGCAGCAGCATTGCTGTGTCTGATCCACTCATACCAGTACCACGTCAGGGTCACTGCAGTGCTGAGAATGATCCATGTCCCTAATAGTACCTGCTCTGTGGTGGTCCTGTGGGGGTCCTGACCATTAAAGATTAGGGTAACAGCTGTTATCTATGAACACAGACCAAAGCATGGGGCAGTCAGGGTCTTGTGGTCAGAAGGTTGCAGGTTCAAGCCCCTGGACTTGACTGAGGTGCCCCTGAGCAAGGTCCTCAACCCGCAACTGCTTCCCAGGCTCACTGCTCACATGGGCAAGTATGCTTACTACTGCCCCCTAGTGTGTGCATGAGGGTGTGGCACTGCACAGATGGGTTAAATTCTGAATTCTTTAAGCTCCAGCCTCCACACGGCCGCTGCTCCTGCTGGTAACCATGCAGTGCAC